>CM062520.1:9491736-9994032 GCA_031439585.1 Pterocarpus macrocarpus
GAAAGCGCACTCCATCTTGGGATAGTTGATGACAAATGGAAAGATATGGATGATAGTGCTATTGCAAATTTGCATTTGGCATTTGCTAATTTAGTCTTGTCAAGTGTTGCAGAGAAAAAGACAGCAAAAGAAATTTGGGATGCACTTGTCAAACTATACGAGGTCAAGTCACTTCACAATAGGATATTTCTAAAAAGGAGGCTATATTCTCTTCGAATGAGTGAATCCATGTTGGTGACGGATCACATTAACAATCTAAATATGCTATTCTCCCAGCTTACTGCCTCAAATTCTACAATAGCAGAGAATGAGCGTGCAGAACTTCTACTTCAAAGTCTACTTGACTCATATGATCAACTCATTATCAACATCACCAATAATAATATTGCCAATCATTTAGCCTTTGATGATGTTGTCGGTGCTATTCTTGAAGAAGAATCTAGGCGCAATAATAAGGAACATAGATCGGAGAGTTCAAGACAAGCTGAAGCATTGTCAATGACAAGAGGGAGATTAATGGAACGAGACTCCAATGGGAGTCATGGCCAAAGTAGATCAAAGTCAAAAAGAAGGAAGAATTTCAAATGCCACCAATGTGGCATGAGAGGGCACATGAAGAAAGATTGTTGGTATAACAAGAGGAACACTGAGAGGACTTCAAACACAACAACATCTCAAGGATGTGTTGTGAGTACCTCTGATGAAGGATAAATTCTATACAGCAAAGCAGCAATTGGTTCCAAAGGTGGTAAACAGTTCACTACTGTCTGGATAATGGACTCAGGTATGACTCCACGCCGTGACTGGTTTTGCACTTATGAACCTGTTTTAGAAAGATCTGTGTTTATGGGAAATGATCATGCTTTGGAAATTGCTGGTGTTAGTGCTGTCAAAATAAAAATGTTTGATGGTTCCATTTGTACAATTCAAGAGGTACGACATGTTAAAGGCTTGAAGAAGAACCTGTTGTCTATTGGGCAATTGGATGACCTCAGGTGTAAGACCCATATTGAAGGTGGGGTCTTGAAAGTTGTAAAAGGAGCTCTTGTAGTGATAAAGGCAAAGAAGATTGGGGTAAATCTATACATGCTTCTAGGAGACATATTGCAAGAAGCAAATGCATTAGTTGCATCAGATAGCCTAGAAGAATCAACAATGATGTGGCATTGCAAATTGGGCCACATGTCAGAATGTGGCTTGAAGGTGCTTGTGGAACGTAATCTCATTCCTGGGCTCAAATCAGTTAATTTACCATTTTGTGAGTATTGTGTGATAAGTAAGCAGCATAGATTGAAGTTTAATAGATCAACTGCTCGGAGCAAGCACAAGCTAGACTTGGTTCATTCTGATGTGTGGGAGTCACCAGAAATGTCTCTAAGAGGAGCAAAATATGATGTATCATTCATTGATGATTATTCCAGGAGACTATGGGCATACCCGATCAAGAAGAAGTCAGATGTTTTTCCAATATGCAAGGACTTCAAAGCAAGAGTAGAACTTGAATCCGGAAAGAGGATCAAGTGCTTAAGGACTAACAATGGAGGAGAATACATTGATGGTGATTTCATCAAATTTTGCAAGTAGGAGGGTATTCAAAGGCAATTCATAGTTGCACATACGCCTTAGCAAAATGGTGTAGCAGAGCAGATGAATAGGACTCTCTTAGAAAGAACAAGAGCTATGTTGAGAACTGCAGGATTAGCCAAGTCTTTCTAGGCAAAAGCAATTAAGACTGCCTGTTATGTGATAAATCGATCACCATTAATTACGATTGGTTTGCAAACACCAATGGAGATGTGGAATAGAAAGCCAGTAGATTATTTTTCTCTCCATGTATTTGGATGTCCAGTGTATGTGATGTACAACTCCCAGGAAAGAACAAAGTCGGACCCAAAGTCTAGGAAATGTATATTCTTGGGATATGCTGACGGTGTTAAGGGGTATCGCTTGTGGAATCCCACTACCCACAAGGTTGTCGTCAGCGGAGATGTGATATTTGCAGAAAATGAACTGCAAGGGGAACAAGAAAATGACAACAATAAAGAGACTACTACAGTTCAGATCGATAAGGAATCTGGAGAAGATGATCCTTTTGAAGTGGAACCAGAGCATGAAGAACAAGGACTTGAGGAGTCCAATGATATAGCAGTTCGGCAATCAACTCGTGAGATAAAACCTCCATCATGGCACTCAGATTATGTTATGGCAAACCACGATGCATACTATCTACTAACAGAAGATGGAGAGCCAACAAGTTTTCAAGAAACAATGATCAATAAAGATGCTTCTTTGTGGATGACAGCAATGCAGGAAAAAATTGAAGCATTACATAGGAATCAAGCCTGGAAGCTCGTTCCACTCCCAAAGGGTCGCAAAGCTATCGGAAATAAGTGGGTCTACAAGATTAAATGAGACAGCAATGACCAGGTGGAAAGATACCGGGCAAGATTGGTGGTCACAGGTTATGCCGAAAAGGAAGGAATAGATTTTAATGAAATATTTTCTCTAGTAGTTAGACTAACCACTATCAGGGTGGTTTTGGCAATGTGTGCTGCATTTGATTTACATCTTGAATAGTTAGATGTAAAAACAGCTTTTCTTTATGGAGAAATGAAGAACAGATCTACATGCTCCAACCAGAAGGTTTTGAAGAGCAAGGGAAAGAGAACTTAGTTTGCAAATTAACCAAGTCTTTGTATGGCTTGAAACAAGCACCTAGGTGCTGGTATAAAAGGTTTGATTCCTTTATTACTAGCCTTGAATACAATAGGATGAGTTCAGATCATTGTGTTTATCACAAGTGGTTTGGTAATGATTAGTTCATCATTTTGCTATTGTACGTGGATGACATGTTGGTGGTGGGCCCCAACAAAGATCAAGTCCAAACATTGAAGCACAATTGGCTAAGGAATTCGACATGAAGGACTTAGGACCAGCAAACAAGATTCTTGGGATGCAAATACTTCAAGATAGAAAAGATAGGAAGATTTGGCTTTCCCAAAGGAATTATTTGAGGAAAATCTTGCAACGTTTCAACATGCAAGATTGTAAGCCAGTTTCTACCCCACTTCCTATCAATTGTAAGTTATCCTCAAGCATATGTTCCATCAATGAAGCAAAGAGGAGGGAAATGTCTTGGGTGCCATATGCATCAACAGTGGGGAGCCTTATGTACGCAATGATCTGCACAAGAGCAGACATTGCTCAAGCAGTTGGAGTAGTAAGCCGCTTTATGGGAGATTCAGGTAAAGAGCACTGGAATGCTATGAAGAGAATTCTTTGATACATCAAAGGAACCTCAAATACTATGTTATGTTTTGGAGGATCAGAGTTTACTATCAAAGGATATGTTAATTCAGACTTTGTAGGTGACCTCGATAAGAGGAAGTCCACTACAGGCTATGTGTTTACACTTGCAGGTGGAGCTGTTAACTGGTTATCTAAGCTACAGATTGTCATAGCATTGTCTACTACAGAAGCTGAATACATGGCAGCTACTCAGGCATGCAAGGAAGCTATTTGGTTGCAAAGATTAATGGAAGAACTTGGCCACAAACAGGAGAAAATTCCTATGTATTGTGACAGTCAAAGTGCCTTGCACATTGCAAGAAATCCGGCCTTGCACTCAAGGACGAAGCACATAGGTGTCCAATATCATTTTGTTTGTGAAGTAGTGGAAGCAAGGAGTGTGGACATGCAGAAGATACACACTAAAGATAACCTAGTAGATGTCATGACAAAGCCAATCAACACTTATAAGTTTAAGTGGTGTAGATCCTCGTATGGCCTATCAGAAGCATAAGCAGTATGAAACTTGCAAGAAAGGAAAGGTTTTAAAAGCCAACCAAAATTAGCGTTAAGTGGGAGATTGTAGAATTGGTAAAAGCTATTTTGGTAGAAAACTAAACAAATGAAAGGAGAGAAACTTTCCTAATTTATAGCCATAGACTTTTGATGGTAAAGAGAGAGAGGAAGTGTCTGGCTCTAGCAGACAAATGGTTTACGTCAGAAGAGTTCACCTATAAATTAAGCTCTTTCTCAACATAATTCTATCAAGTCATCCACAACGTGTATATATATATATTTGAGAGGTATTCTCCTGTATAAATGAGAGATAAGTGTGTTCTCCTCTTGTCAAGAGAGAATATTATTGTTATCTCCTTGTGATAAAGAGAAGTTGTAATCCTCAAAGAGAGTTATTCAATTCTTTCCATATTTTTGTACAAGTTTATATTTTCTCATTTCTATATTTTAGCTGCATCATATGTCTGTACATACATCTTAAACAAGCAAAGATTAAAAAAAAGCATGGATCAATGCCGAAGTCTCCCGAGAAAAGCATCTACTAGGGGGGTTGGCTGCCGAGATTGTTGAGTTAGAGCTAAAATTGAAGTCTGCAGTGGAAAAGCGGAATGAACTTCAGTTGGCATTAAAGAATGGTGAAGATGAAAAGAATAAGATTTTGGAAGATGCATCTGTGTGGTTGTTGGAGAGCAAACAAGTTATGAAAGATGAGAAGTTCTGAACATGCTTATAGAGAAACTCAGAGTTCTAAGACAAGACCTGAAGGAAACTGGCTACGCTGAAAGAAGCCTTTGCTGCAAACAAGCCTTAATTTGTAAATTCTTGTGTTATGGACAGTTAGTTTGACTTTTTTCACTGGCTTCTTCTAGTTTGCTTTGTATTAACATAAATTAAACCAGAAGCATTGCCAGAAAAAAAATTTATCAACTTGGAGGATTTGTTCATTGACTTCTGATGTTGAAAAGCAGACATGCAATGTTTTTTATGTTTAGATTTTATTTTTCCCCTTCTGTTTAAATTTTCATTTTAGTGTTATCTTGCTCCGCATATGTATATCTTCATGACTATTGCGGTGTCTATTTGCCTGGTATACAATAGTCACTCTTGTGATTAGGAATTACAATAAGTATATATTGGGAAGCATGGCTGCTTTAGCAGCGCAGATAATAGGAATGGGAAAATGTTAGTTGTCAAAATTATGCTGGAGCATCCTAGACGTGAGTTGTTAGCATAGGCAGAACTGCCATTGAATCCAAATATATTTTTATGTCTAATAGTGAAATTCCAGCATTCACATGATTTCGTAGGCAATTCATATTATCGTGGAATGTCATTGGCAATGCCTACTTTTCTTTTGTACATGAAGTTGTCTACCTTTTTTTGTTATGAGATCAATATTTGCTATGTGTCTGCTTCTAACATCAACAATTGCATCACCGAATGCCATGTTAGTCCTTGTAATGGATTTAGCCTTAGTTTTTTTCAGTTAATCTATTGTTATCTGTCAATATTTTGTAAAAAGATGGCTGATGGTCATGAGCAAGGTTTCATCAGTGGTCCAAAAGAACGTCAAATGCATGCAACATCAATTGATTTGTTTTTCAAATCATTATATCTATTAGCGCTTGTTCTTCTGTTTAATGGAACAGCAGAACTTTTGGTTTTTGATGCCTTTAGTTAGTGTTTATTGTGAGCCTGAATCCTACATATGCTTAAAAGTAGTTATTTCTTAATTTTCTTTTTGAAATTTTAGTTTATTAAATCTCTGGATTGTATGAACATTTGCAGCATCAAGAAAGTGTCAGGTTTGGACTCTGTTCGGCCTATGCTTTCTAGCAAAGTCATCGGAGCTGAGTGAAGGGTCTTGTTGACTAGCCTTGGTGATAGTAGTTAGAAAAAGTTGTTATGGTGTTGTAAATGTTTATTGATTGTTGCCGTTTGTAGTATGGCAATTACGGGTTGGACTTCTATATCATTGTTTTTTGCTACTATAGTGTTTGGCAACATGAGTCCCACGTTCAACTCTTGTTTTTAGATCTCTGTCAGGTTGCTACTGTTCTAAAGCCATTTGATATTTGGCAACCAATAACATATTCATACCATGCTTTGCCATTTTCCATTTTTTTTTGTCAAACATCTGTATTTTTAACATAAAATCCAAGTAATCAAAGATGGTGCGGAGTGATGCTTATCGTACAAAATTACAAAGAGATTTTATTTAGCTGTTAATTAAGTAGCAAAGTTGTGGATTATTAAGAGGAGTAGAAGACGTATAATGTAGTAAGGAAGTCTTACAACGTACCAAAATGGTAGTTGTCTTAGCCAGACAAACACCAATGCATGCTGCAGACAATATTCTTTCTTTATTTCCTGAATTTCTTCTTTTATTTATAACATTAAGCTCTTTTGAAAAAGTTCTTATATTTTAGTTACCCAGCTTCTTGTTTTCACACTTTAGTTTGCTTTTCAATAATTACGAAGAAGTTACGATAAAGGAAGGACGCGAGGGTGCCCCACACGCATGTTGGAAAATTGACATGCAGATTCGCAATCCGCAACAAAACTGGTTTTTTTTTTTTTTTGGAAGTATTTTCGAGCCCTGAAAAAATTGGTCTTTTATTGTCCAAAAATGTTTCGTACATAGCCACCGAACCTTTTTCTTTTTTATAATATGAAATAAAAATTGCTACTTTGCTTTGAAAGCTTGTTTCAGCCTCTTTTTTTTTTACCAAAAATTATTTTTTTAACAAAAAATCACTTCTCATATATTTAGATAAAATTTTTAAAATAATTATAATTTCAAAAATATCTATTTTTAGCTTTTTTTCAGTTATCAAAAAATTTCACATTTTATAATTAATGATTTCTATGATATTATTTCAATTTGATAAAGTTTAAAACTCTTTTTATATGACCCAATAATTATGAGCCATGTGTTTTAGTAAAGACCATATCAATACTTACACATTAGCCCAAATACCCAATCAATTTTGTAATTCAACCCTAAAGGCTTTGCTGACAAAATTACAATAATTTCCAATCAGCCTCTTTCTCCTAATTCTTCATCATTACAGTGCATTCAACTGACGTTGTGCAAACCATGGATCGTTTAAACTCATAGTTGCTTCTGGATTCATTATCATCTACAATGAAATGGCATATAAAGGAAATTATCCATTATTTATGGTGTGTTTTGGAGGGTTGTAAATTACAAACGCTAATTAATCATGGTTTAACCACCACCGTGGTTGGTGTTTGTCCTTGCAATGGATTCAATGCCAAAGAAAGGCCCTTGGTTAAAGGAATATATGTAGCATACAGGGCAAATAAAAACCACGGTAAGTCCACGGGGTGGTGCTGTGTTGGACCATCCATCAACATTGAACCAAAGACCAAATCCCAAATTGCAACCCTAATGGTCTTTCTACCCACCAAATTCATTTGCCCACCAGGATTCTCATATGCCAGTCAAACACCCGTAAGCACTATAGAGGCGAACTTCCACTCCTTGAGTGTTGGGAGTTTAGGATTAGGACCTATGGTGTCGTACAATGCTATATATAATAAGTGATTTCTTTAACCATAGATAAAGTTTTGGACAAGAGGAAAGACAGGAAGCGCAATAGATTGAAATTCTGCATCTATTCGATAATGGAGAAATGGGTTGATTGGAAAATATATTAATTTTTTAAAATAAGAATTTGGGGTTAAATTACAAAATTGATAGGGATTTGGGCTTAAATGTAAATAATAACATGGACATTTATTAAAACACATGGCTCATAATGATTAGATCACATAAGAAGGATTTCAAATCCCTTCAAATTGAAAGGATATTATAGAAATTATCTTTATAATTACTTGTTTTGAGAGCTAAAACAAACACATCGCAAGATAAGGCATTCCCGATATGTTTTGAATTGAATCAAAAAAATCAAAATAAGAGACCACTCATTATATATTTTAGAGTAATATTATTTGTCTCAATTTTTGGAATATTATGATATATCCTTCAATATTGATTTAACTAAAAATTAAGATTTATTCTTGACTAATATTTAAAGGACACTTCATGATATCTCTCCAAAAATTTAAAAAGTGAGATAAATAACTTTTTTTATAATATAAATTTGAAAAAATTCTCACTTGTAGAAATTATTAATTTTAACAACTTCAAAAATTTTTTTGTCTTTTTTTTAATTTTTGTTCTCTTTAATTTAATATAATCCAAAGCTAGGGATGTAAATATGTTAATTTGGTACAAGTTTGAGTAAAAAATAAATTTAAACTAATCAAATTTAATTGGGTAGATTTTATTCGATTTTTAAATTTTTTTTTCAACAAATTCAAACCAAATGATTCGATTAAGATTAAGTTGGTTTGATCAGGTCATCAAATTGAACTAAAAATAAAAAATTATATTTTTAAAAAAAATTTTACTCTTATAATAACTAATAATAATTTAAAGGTTGATTATGATATATATTTAATAATGGTGTAAATATATAAACTCTTTAAATAAATATTGATAAAGAAAATAAGAAGTTAAATGCAAAACTTTGAAAATTAGTTGATCAGATAATCGAGTTGAATGTTTGGATGATCGATTGAAAATTCATAAATTTAAAACTAAATCAATAATAATTAGTTTGATTTTATTCTACCTCATAATGAACTAATTGCTTAAACCAATTTGAATTAATTCTATTAGTTTGATTTGGATCTTCGAGTTTATTGTATCAATTATATCCGCCTTACATCCGTATTTTAGCTATTTGGTATTTGTATTAATTGACATTTATAAAATCAGAAGAATAAAAAAAAAGGTGACTGTTTATTTTTTTCAACACATCCCCTCTAAGTTGAAATCAACAGTCCAGTTGCTACATTTTGGTTCGTTGACTTACACTAGTCATCAGTCTTCTAGGCTTCTTTACTCCATTAGTCTTCGACTCTATCAGTTTGATTTTCGAGTTGCAAACACCAAGCTTCCTTCTCATTTCTCATGGCTCTGCGAGCTCTTCTTCTTCTTCTTCTTCTTCTTCCTACTTCAGCTATGAATGGTCCAATTGAGATGAAAGAGATGCTATGTGTGCTTATATGAAAGAGTTATTAATGTACATAGTTTTGAAATATGATGTTCAAATAACTTCAAATTATTTTTGAGAGCTGCCCAAAATAAAAATATTTTTTTGAGGGAAGTAGAGGCTTGTTGCCTTTACAATGCACATTTTGTAGTGTAAACCAATGGCAATACTGATTCATGGGGACAAAAAACCAGAGAAAGACGAAAAGGGTCCACTGCGGTGGAAATCTCTGTTCATCGATATGTTGAACTTTCAAAACGCAATATAAAAGCAACCTCGTCTTTATCTTTGGACGCGTTCCATTGCTTATTTTGCGAGAAAAGAGAAGGAAAGAATTTGGAAGTGGAGAAAAAGGACAAAAATTAGTGTTTTCTATTATTTGGAATGTCAAAGAAAACGGGTAAGAAAGAAAATCGATGGTGGCCCCACTGGCAAAAATATTCTTCGCATAGCAGCGAAGAAAACAGAGTGCTTACGGTTTGCCATAAAATTACTGTTCTACCATGTAATATTTTGTTCTCAACAAAATAGATAGTTGTCAAAAAAGATGTTTTAATATAATTATTTTTTTTCTTCTCATTCTTCTCTTTTATTAATTAATAAAAGAGAAAATATTTATATTTTAATTTTTTTTCTTTATTTCCTTTCTTCCTATTTTCTCCCCCCACCAATTAAAGAGTAAGAACCGCAAGTTGGTCGCCACGCAGTTCTTTTTGACCCAATGCGTGTAAAGGTAAGTGTTCTTTTATTCTTCACATTATCTGTTGCAGTAATGCTAATAAAATAATCGAAAACAATTCATATTATCATGGAGTGTCAATGGCAATGCCTACTTTTCTGTGAAGATGTCTACTTTTTTTGTTATTAGATCAATATTTGCTATGTGTCTGGTTCTAACTTCAACAATTGCAACACCAAATGTCATGTTAGCCCTTGTATTTGATTTAGCCATAGTTTTTTCCGTTAATATATTGTTAGTTGACAATACTTTGTGAAAAGATGGCTGATAGTAATGACTAAGGTTCATCAGTGGTCCAAAAGAATGTAAAATGCATGCAACATTAATTGATTTGTTTTTCAAATCATTATATCTATTAGCACTTGTTCGTCTGTTTGATGGAACAGCAGAACTTTTGGTTTTTGATGCCTTTAGTTAGTGTTTATTGTGAGCCTGAATCCTACATATGCTTGAAAGTGGTTATTTCTTAATTGTCTTCTTAAAATTTTATTTTATTAAATCTCTGGATAGTCTGAACATTTGCAGCATCAAGAAAATATCAGATTTGGATTCTGTTCGGTCTATGCTTTCTAACAAAGTCATCGGAGCTGAGTGAAGGGTTTTGTTGACTAGGTGATAGTAGGTAGAAGAAGTTGTCATGGTGTTGTAAATGTATATTGATGGTTGTTGTGTGTAGTATGGTGTCTACGGGTTGGATTTTTATGTCATCATTGTGTATTGGTACTATGGTATTCGGCAACATAGGTCCCATGTTCAACTCATGTTCTTAGATCTTTGTGTGACATCGACGGCCAAGAAAGAAAGGGGAAAAAAAAGGGCTGTGGCAGTTTTGTAATTATGCAACAAGTATTAAAAAGGAAAAAAGGAAAAGGAATTGCATTCAAGATACTATAGTAGCTTAGCTGTGTAAACGGATTAGTTTGGATTGGATTTGAATGAAAAATAAATTCGAATCGATCAAATTTAGTTAGGTTGATTTGATTTGATTTTTAAATTTTTTTTTCTCCAACAAACTGATCCGAAAAATATCAGGTAAGTTTGATTTGGGTCATTAGGTTAAACTTAAAAAAAAAAAATAAGAATTGCATTTTAAAAAGTTTTTATTCTTATAACAACTAATAATAATATAAAACTTGATTATGATATACTTATTAATGGTACAAATAGAAAAAAGTCTTAAACAAATATTAACAAAAAAGATAAAAAGTGACTCTATTACTATAAACTTAAGTGAAAATATTGAAAGATTAGAAATTTAAAAAAAATTAGTTGTCAGGTTGGGTATTTGGGTGATTTAGTTAAAAAATAAAAAAAATTTCAAACCAAACCAATAATAATTGGTTTAGTTTGATTTTATTTTAAAATGAACCAATTAACCAAACTAATCTGAACCAAATCTATTGATTTGATTTGGATTTTCTGGTTCATTAGATCAATCTAATTTGCTTACACCCCTATAATAACCCTCCTCAATTTCACGTCCCCCACTCTTGTTTCCCTTTCCCTTTCTTTTATTCATCTTCTTCTCTTTGTTCCCATTAAAGCTTCACTTTTTCTTTTATTTTGTCACAAAACTTTGACAAGCACTAACTTCTAAAAATTGAGGTATGTCCCCAGTCTCCTACTTTTTTTTTTATGAGCAAACTCTCAAATTTTTTTCTCAAAACTAATGAGTAGTAATAAAATAATGGGATGAGTAAATGTTTGATATTTCGAGTAGAAATCTAGTGGGTTAGGAGTTTTGGTACGAATAAGTTGTCAAGGGTAAGCCAAACTTTGATTTCACTCTAGTCCATAGGAGCCCTAGATCTCTCAAATTGAGGGTTTTGTTCAATACGCTCACTAATTATTAAATTGTCTTCAAATAAATTGCTTAAACTTATTAAAAATATTTGTGATGGTCAAATCCTTTGGAAATTGTGTTAATTACTCCTTCTAAAGCTAGTGGGCAGCAGCTTAGTTGATTCTTTTTAGAATAGCGAGTTAATATTTACTTAGTAGTATTGTTTTAAATTTATTTTTATGGGATAAACTAATTTGTTAAAGTTAATAACTTTACTTTATAATATTTGGTTTATTTGTTTAGTAATTTTGATTAGCTACTTTTCTTATCTATGAGAATATTTAACTTATGACTTTAGTAACTAGTTTGAAACTATTATCAGCTACCCTTGTTATTTTTTTTATAATTCCATGATATTGACGTATTTAAGTTCTTTGTGCTAAAATGATTTGTAAGAATTGTTGCTTTAAAGATTGAAATCATAATTATATTGATTTATAAATTTGAGTGTTGAGTTTTGATATAAATTGTTTTGAGAAAATCATGATCGGTTCTAAGTTAGAATAATCGCTTGCCGTAGTGAAGAGATATAAGGCAGCACCGCTCATTGTAGTGAAGAGATATAACGATTTATGTGCATATTGTATAATCATTTGAGATAAAGGGTGAGAGGACCCTAATTATGAGAATATACGGGGTGAGGCAAGGCCCCTAGTTTGAGATAGCATGAGACTTGTGATTTGATATGTTGAGATTACTCTCTAAATGATTTAGTTTTTTCTCTACAACTCTTATGGAGTATTTATTTTAGTGATGAAAGGTTTTATTTTGTGTTATGTTGAGGAGAATGATTTATGAAAAATATTGAGAAGACTTATTGAGTTTTTATTTATGAGTCTTTATTTATGAATGAGACATATGAATGAGTTTTTACTTATAAAGATATCACGAAAGGGTAGAATTGATGAATTATTATTTCCACTAATTTCTTATAGTGATTGTATGATTGCTAAGTTACTTTCTTTTATTTTAAAAGTTTATGCATGTTTTGGTTTTTTCTTCCAGTCTATTTTGTTTATATGCCCTTACTGAATCTGTATAATTCATCCTATATATATATATATATATATATATATATACACTTGAACAAAATTCTTAGGAGAGCCATTTTTCAAGATTTCGTTTAAATAATTAAGATGAAATTCATTTGATACAATACTTTGAAACTTGGAAGGTTATTTCTCACTTTCTTCATCAATATATGATTGGAGCAATAGATAATCATCAAGCATTGATAATTTTGAAGTTATAATTTTCCTTCTTGTACAGTAACCTTTCGCTTAAAGATTACATCAATTCTTTGATTTTTCATTACTAGAATTACATATTAGAAATTGCAAAAGAGTGAGGGGAAAGATGATAAGAATTATCCACAATGATGAAAAATAAAGTGAAGCATATAATAAAACAATTTAAAGAAAAAAAATCACAACTTTTTTCTTATAACAAGTAAAAATATCATAACTAACATTAACATTAAGAAGCTCCCTCATGGCCTCATATTTTTTTATGCTAATGGGTCCATGACTCGTGTTTTTGGAATGAGATTAGATAAAACACAACAAATATTAAAAATATGATAGAAATTGTATCTTTTTGCCAAAAAAAAAAAAAATAGTTCTAAAATGTGTAGAAAAAGAAAAAAACTTTTTTTTCAAAAAAAAAAGGCATAGGCATTGAAATTAGTACGTGTGTCGCCTTTTTGCTATGTTGCCACTTAGCTTAGCTATATCTGTCGTGAGCCCTTTGTTTCTTTGTGTTTGATACTCAGGTTGTACAATCATACATGGTTTGTTTTTCATTAATTAAGAAAAAAGCTAATGGGCTTTAACGTGTTAACAATTAAGCTTATTTATTAGATAACTTCTCGTTATATATCAACAGATATATATATATATATATATATAATTTTCTTAAAAAAAAAATTGGGGGATGGTCCCCCATTGTCTTAGTTAAGCTCTCTCTCTATATATATAATCATATTTGTAGGTTATTGATTGAGTTTTTGTTACAACTTGTTCAATTGGTTGATATTATTGGTGTGCTTCCAAAATATTTTGGATGTATATTGTCGTTTTTGATTTTAGAGTCTGCAGCTATATGTTATGTATTAGATTTTTCCAGTTGTTTCAAAAAAAAAATTAAGAATATAAGCATTATCTAGTAATACTAATGAGTTCCAGATTTAGAATTAATTACACTTATATCTAAAATGTTGGTATTTGAGAAACATCTTATTTTATCATGCTAGCCAGACTATACTAGATTTGATATACTCTATGCACCGATTATAGACCTTAGGACTGGTTGTGACACTTTGTCAGGTTGCTTTGGTGTTTGGCAACCAATAACATACTTATACCATACTTTGCCATTTTCTTTTTCTTATTTTTTAGTTTAATTTATATGCATAGATAATGTAAAAAATTTTTATACTGTCATCCGACCATATGCTACCAGATAAGCAAATATATATGACCATTACCTCCACTACTCCAAAAGTCATATAAATAGAAGAATATAATTAGATGACAATATAAAATAGTTTTATACTGTCAATGATTACCAATTAAATCTTTTTCTTTTCCTACTCATCTGTATTTTTAACAGAAAATTCAAGTAATTAGAGATGGTGCGGAGTGATGCTTATCGTACAAAATTACAAAGGGATATTATTAGCCCGTTAAGTAAGTAGCAAAGTTATAGATTATTAAGAGAAGTAGAAGATGTATAATGTGGTAAGGAAGTCTTGCAACGTGCCAAAATGCTAGATGTCTAGGTTGTGTTTGGGAGTTCATTTCAGCCTTCTAGAATTGATTTTGGACTTCTAGAATTGATTTTTAGGTTCTTTTATGATGTTTGACTATTCACTCTCAGAATCAATTTTGGCCTTTAGGAAAATAAAATTTTTTAACTCTATGTCAGAATTATTTTTAGAAAAATTATCAAATATAAATTATTTTATCTCAAAATCAATTTTAACAAAATTAATTATATTTAAAATCAATTCTATAAATATAGAACCAAACACACTACTAGTCTTTGCCAGATGAACACCAATGCACGCTGCAGACTATACTCTTTCTTGATTTCCCGAATTTCCCCTTTTATTTATAACATTACGCTCTTTAGAAAAAGTTCTTATATCTTAGTTACCAAGCTTCTTGTTTTTATATTGAGTTTAATTTGTATGTTGACATTCTAAAATAATTTTATACTATTAATTAATATAAATATAAAAAATTATGATAAGTGATATACTATAAATTGATATTTTTTTATATTTATATTAATTAATAATATAAAGTTTTTTTATATTATTGATGAAAACAAATTAATCTCTTTTATATTTTAGTTTGCTTTTCAAGAAATGAAGAAGTTATGATTAATAAAAAGACATGAGGGTGCCCAACACGGATGCTAGAAAATTGGAGCGCCGATTCGCGTCCGTAGATTCCGCATCCGCACAAACTGGTTTTTTTTTTTTTAAAGTATTTTTGACCCCTCAAAAAAACTGATTTTTTTTATTGTCCAAAAACAGGTTTCGTACAATGACCGTACCTTTTTTTAATATATAATATGAAGTAAAAGTTGATAAATGTTTGGAAAGATTGTTTTAGTCTTTTTCTTTAGAGTTTAATTGGTATATATTGATAATGTAAAATTATTTTACATTATCAATCAATTAGAAATAGGAAAAAATAAGAAATTATAATGGATCTCTTATTATAGTAAGTAGTTATTTGTATGAGTTGACATTTTTTACTATTTCTATTGGCTGATAATATAAAATTATTTTATAATATCAGTATATTTAAATTAAATTTTTTTCTTTAACCAAAAATTACTTTTTAAAAAAATTAATTTTCATATATTTAGATAAAATTTTAAAATAACTAGAATCTCAAAAATATTTATTTTCAATTTTTTTAACTGTAAAAAATTTTTAAATTTTATAAATACTTATTTTAAGAGCTAAAATAAACACACTAAAATAAGACGTTTCCGACATGTTTTGAATTGAACCAAAAAATCAAAACAAGGGAACATTCATTATGTATTTTAAAATAATGTTATTTATCCCATTTTTTAAGATATCATCATGTGTCTTTTAATATTGATTAAGACAAAAATTAAGATATGCTCTTAACTAATATTTAAAGAATATTTTATGATATCTCTCCAAAAACTCAAAAAATGTGATAAATAATTTTTTTTAATATTTGAAAAAGTTATCACTTGTAGAAATTATCAATTTTGAGAAACTTTGGAAATTTTTTAGTCTTTTTTGTTTTCTTTAATTTAATATAGGTGTGTAAATAGATTGATTTAATTCGAATTTGAGTAAAAAATAAATTTGAACTAATAAAATTTAATTGGGTAGATTTTATTTGATTTTTAAATTATTTTTCAACAAATACGAACCAAATCAATTCGATGGAAATCATATTGGTTTGATTCGAGTTATTGGGCTAAACTAAAAAAAAATAATTGTATTTAAAAAAATTTTTTTTACTCTTATAATAACTAAAAATAATATAAAACTTAATAATGATATATAGTTAATAATGGTGCAAATATATAAATTTTTTAAACAAATATTAATAAAAAAGATAGAAAGTGATTTTATTACTGAAAATTTAAATACAAAACTTTGAAAAATTAGTTGATCGGATGATCGAGTTAGTGTTTAGGTGATCAATTAGAAATTTATAAATTTCAAATCGAATCAATAATAATTAATTTGATTTAGTTCCACATTAAAATAAACTAATTATTCGAATTAATCTAAACTAATTCCAATAATTTTGTTTAGATCTTCAAGTTTACTTAATCAATTATATTCACTTACACCCCTGCTCTTAGCTATTTGGTATTTGTATTAATTGACATATTTATAAAATCAAAAGAAGAAAAAAAAAATCAAAGATGACTGTTTATTTTTTCAACATATCCTCTTTAAGTTAAACTCAACAATCCAGTTACTGCTTACTTTCTGGTTCGTTGACTTACACTAGTCGTCAGTCTTCAAGTCTTCTTTTTTATTCTATTAGTCTTACACTCTATCAGTTTGATTTTCGAGTCACAAACACCAAGCTTCCTTCTCATTTCTCATGGTTTTGTGAGCTTCCTTTACCTTCTCTTCCTCTTCCTCCCATTTTAGCTATGGATGGTCCGATTGAGATGAAAGAGATGTTATGTAGGCTTATATGAGAGAATTATTATTGTACATGGCTTTGAAATACGATGTTCAAATAACTTCAAATTATTTTTGACAGCTGCCCAAAATAAAGATGTATTTTTCAGGGAAATAGAGACTTGTTGCCTTTACAATGCCTTCTAAGCTAGATATCAATGCCATCAAAATAGGTTAAATATGTTGGAGCAACTCATTTACTTGTAAAAAATAGATGAAATAAGATTAAAAAATAATTATTCATTTAAACTACATATTTTTAACTCGATTCGTTTAATCTGCGACTTAAGCATATTGATCTGTTTTTTTCACATTTTTTTTATAGAAAATTGGTATAAATTTGAAATATAAAAATATAATTTAATAATTAAATTTGTTCGGAACTAGGAAATCGGATAGAGATTACCTGGTCTCTGGTATCGAGTAGGAAACACAAAGCTGCTGTTGATCCTTGATCCCAGTTGGTGGGGGTGTACCTGCAAGGATTCCAATGTTTAAGTTAGCAGGGGTCAACGATACTGTATGAATAGAAAAGAGAACATACCTGAATCATCTATTTAAAAGGCTATTTATAGAGAGATTTGGGGGTTTGAATAAGAGAGATTGCCTCCTCTTTTCATGGGATTCCCTTCGCCAGGATTCCTCAGAATGCTTTGAGATATCTCCTCTAGTGATAAGATAAGACCTTTTAATGGATGTAAGGTAGACATATGGGCCAAGACTCCTGACTTAGGCCTTGAGTGCTGTCGTCCTATCCATGGCTATTGGGCCTATAGGGTAGTCCATAACAGAGCCCCCAACTCGGATTCGAGGTTAAGACCTCGGATTACGAGTTCTAATGATATCAAGAGTCGAGTTGTTATTCAATCTTTAAGCATAACCAAGTTCTAAGATTAGGACTTCAGACTATAAGTTCCGAGGATGTTAGGAGTTGAATTATTATCCAAACTCTAGCAATAACTTGATTCTAAGGTTGAGACTTTGAATTATATATTTGGGAGTCGAATTGTTATCTGGACTCCAAACATAATAAGCTCCCAACTTAGTTCTGAGATTAAGACCTCGAATTATGACCTTGTTGCACTCGTCTGTGAGGCATGTATTGAAGCATCTAACATCAGTTGTGTTTATGTGGCCTTCATTGAGTGTTCTGGCTTACATGGTTAATTGGTACCTCCAATCATTGGATCGACTCTACTGCCAAGATTAAGATAAGTCTGGCAGGAAAACGTGCTTATCCGTAGTCGTGCACGATCATGCCAAAGCCGACGTAGCGTGTCTACTAGTCCATGTCTTATCGGGAGTTACATGTAAGACAACAGTGACTATTGTAAATAGAGCTGGGTCATTAAGTGTTATCTCAAAGCCCCTAATTTTCATTACTCCTAGGTCCATAATCGTTTTCCTTTTAGAGGAAAAGACGTGAACTATTAGATTTGGAACAATATATAGGTCAGGAGCTGAGGTTCATATTCCTTTGATCCTCGCATGTTTTGACAAGGTTGTCAAGGAGAGCTTGATACAAGTTCCAAGCTTTGCTTCCATGGGGCTGCTTTGACACAGGTTTTATTCGACAACTATATCTATCGAAGCTCCAAACTCTTTTACCTCGAGCTTTATGATCCCATTGAGGTCTTTGTTGAGAGGTGTTAAGCTCATTTTTTTGAGTTCATCTTTGTGGAGCTGAGGTTCATATTCCTTTGATCCTCGCATGTTTTGACAAGGTTGTCAAGGAGAGCTTGATACAAGTTCCAATGGGGCTGCTTTGACACAGGTCTTATTCAACAACTATGTCTATCGAAGCTCCAAACTCTTTTACCTCGAGCTTTATGATCCCATTGAGCTCTTTGTTGAGAGGTGTTAAGCTCATTTTTTTGAGTTCATCTTTGTGGTCGAGCTTGTTACCTTCGATCTTTCTTTATGTGTAGTCAAACATTTATGAGCATCTCCCTACTGTGGAGTGGTCATGTTCGTGGAGATCTATTTCTTGAATTTTGAAGGGATCAAGCTCCTATTACTAATGAGCTCATTAGTTAAGGTCATAGTTCTTTCTAGTCCAAACTTTCGGGATAGGAAAGCAAAACACAAGATCCCCTGGAACTCTTTTCTTTAATTGCTCATGATCAGTTCCTGGGGGGTTCCTGACTTTAGCCTTTTATAGCCAACCTTTTAGGCCCTTTAATGCATGGTGCCTTTGAACTAATCTATAGCAATGCTCTCAGTTTGGCCTAAAGGTTACAACCTCCGGCTTTGAGCTTTTAGCAATGGACTTGACATTTCCTGATTTTCGAGTTTATTAATGAAACCGAAATCGCCAATAGTATGTGCTTTTCTTTTTGCCTAAATTAAATAACTTGAAGGGAATATTAGCGACACTTCAATTGGCTCGTCATTTTGCTTAAAGAATAAAATTACTCCAAGGTTATAAAGAAAACTTGGTCTTTTCGAACTAGTTATGACCAAATTGGATTTTTAAGTTGGTTGTAACCGAATTGGATTTTCGGAATTGGTTTCTACCGAATTGGATTTTCTAAATTGGTTGTAACTAATTGGATTTTTCAAATTAGTTGTAACAGAATTGGATTTTTTGAATTGGTTGTAATTGAATTGGATTTTTAAGTTGGTTACAACCAAATTGGATTTTCCGAATTAGTTGTAACCGAATTAGTTGTAACTGAATTGGATTTTTAAGTTGGTTATAACCGAATTGGATTTTCCGAATTGGTTCCGACCGAATTGGACTTTCCGAATTGGTTTCCACCGAATTGGATTTTTCGAATTAGTTCCAACCGAATTGGACTTTCCAAATTGGTAAGCTTGGATTAGGGTTCCACTTATGTGAACTTGGACCGCGGTGAAAACCTAGACCTTTCCAAGGTGGTAAACACGCATTAAGTGTTTTGCTCAGGTGCACTCGGTCTGGGGTGGAAACCTGGACCTTTCCGAGGTGGCAAACATGCATTAAGTGTTCCGCTTAAGGGAACTACTTAAGGGTTATACAGTATTTTTCCAAGTCATTTGCTAATTCGGATTTTATTTGTCATTATTCCCGAGGTACTAGACTTGGGTTCCGTGTATCTCGACTAAGGGGTAATAGATTTATGTAACCTTATTCTTAGTCAAACATTGGTTTTCTTGACTAGGTTCTTGGTCAAGGTCTTTTTTGAATTCGACCTCATTTTCGATTGTTGAATCGTAGCCTAAATTTAGTCTTCTAGCCCCCAATTTGAGCTTAGCCTTTCGACTTTAGAATTTAGGGAGCCATAGTGGCTTCCTTTGCAATATTCTTGTAAAACACATGAGGAAAGCTCCTCCTTCATAGAGGGTCTTCCAGTTTTTGCTATCTAATAGGTGGATAAGGTGTTGGGAACACTCTTTTTAACGGGCGAAGAATATCTCAAATCTCTCAAGGAAGAGGTATTAATCACACCCGTGCTATGACTCACCATGCGCAGATGGCCAAGGTTGTAGTTTCCAATCCCTCAATTGTCAGCATCGAGTTAGCGGAGTGGTCAAATGTGGCATGTTTATCCGAGTTGTATGGATTTGAATCTCGTGTCCCATGTTTTCTCGAATTTATACATCACAGAGATTTTTTAAATAAATTTGCACCGAGATATCTACGAGCAGCGCAATTAGCATGGTGGCGACAAACTTAGAGGTGCATTTCAAGAGACGCGGGTTCAAATCCCGTATCAGCCAAGTTGACGTAGTGGTTACGTGCACTTATCCAATCAAAATGACCCTGATTCAAGTCCCTTCTACAGCAGCTATCGAATTTTCAGCTTCCATCTCCTTCCTTTTTTTGTGCCAAGTGGGTTGGCCGAAGACCCGATTTTTGATGAAACTCGAATTAGTGGGTTGTCTTCTTCCTCTCAACGACACCAAAGTCCCTTTTTAGCTGCAGTTTCATTTTCTGGCGGTGGCGTAGTGGAAGCTAGTAGCAGCAGTCCTTTTTCTCCATCACTGAATAAAGAGGCCAGGAACATGGTAGCAGATCTGCCATCCGCAACCTTCATCAACACCGGATGGTGTCTTAAGCTCCGAGGGCGGTGGCACATGAGAGCTGGTGGCAGCGAGAACCTGCAACAACCAACATCGTGACTTAGCAACACCGTTCCTTTCGCGATCAGGCACTAGCACACTCTCTCCTCCTTCGTGACAGTGATAGCACGAATCTGGGAAATGTTGTGGTGCCTTGCAGCGGAGGCAGCGTGAAACAACAGCTGGTACCCACCGACCTCTATTAATTCTTGCAACTGGTGGCGCCTACGATGGTTGTGCAACGGTGTGAAGTAGCCGACAATGGTGGTGCAAGGTCTAGTGGAATCCATGCTCAACATGCATGACAAGGTGCGCCGGGCGAACCAGATTTGAGAGATCAAATTTTCAGTAACATGGTTTCAATAAATCTCTAGCGACTTCAACAGATAGAAATCCGAATAAGAGTGGGGGTCAATAAATTGCGATTCGCATTGTAGGAACAAATCACTTTTTTATCATAGATATTCAAATATGTAGCGCTTGACTTTTCCCTTTGTTATTGTTTGTCCACAACCCAGCCTTTGACATAGCGTTTCATCCATAGCCGTAGGTTGATCTCCGATGTGCAAAGAAAAAAAAAAGATCAAACAGCAGTCATTTTCTCACAAACGGCGCCATTGTTCGGAACTAGGAAATCGGATAGAGATTACCTGGTCTCCGGTGTAAGGTAGGAAACACAAAGCTGCTGTTGATCCTTGATCCCAGTTGATGGGGGTGTCATAGGACTCACGATCTTAAGTTAGCGAGTCAAGAGATACTATATGAATAGAAAAGAAACATACCGAATCATGCTTAAAAAGGCTATTTATAGAAAGATTTGGGGGTTTGAATAAGAAAGATTATCTCCTCTTTTCATGAGATTATCCTTCAGTTAAGATTCCTTATAACTGTCTTTAAGATATCTCCTCTAGTGATAAGATAAGACCTTTTAATAGATGAAGGGTAGGCATGGTAAGAGGACTCTGACTTGGCGCGAGTATTGTCGTCCTATCCATGACTATTGGGCCTATAAGGTAGTTCGTAACAAAATTTAAGATATTTTTATTTTTTTAATAAATTTTTAATATCAAAATCAATTAATAATATATATAATCAAATTTTTAGAAATTTAAATAGTTGAAAATTTTATTTTAAAAAAAATAAATGAACCAGATTGTCATAATATGGCCTGCAAATTAAATAGACTGGCCATTTAATCCATTTATTTCGCAAACTTATACGCGTCGGCTCGGCCTGTTCGACGGCCCAACTGAAAGTTTGGTAGTGTAATGTAAAAGCAACTACGTCTTTATCTTTATCATCTGAGATGTCGCATCACTGTTTCGCAAAAAAAAAAAAAAAAAGAAGGAAAGGACTCGGAATCAGAGAAAAAGGACAAAATACAGTGTTTTCTATTGCTTGGAATACCAAAGAAAATGGTAAGAAAGAAAACAGGTCGTGGGCCCCCACTGTCAATGGATAAGAAAGAAAACAGGCCATGGGTTCCACTGACAAAAATGTTCTTCCCACAACCATGAAGAGATCAGAGTGCTTACGATTTCTAATAAAATTACTATTCCACCATGTAATATTTTGTTCTCATCATGAAAAATAGTTGTTAAACAAAATATTTTAATATAATCACATTTTTCTTCTCAATCAATTAATAGAAGAAAATATATAATTTTTTTATTTTTTCTTCTTTCTATTTTATTTTTTCTTATTTTCTTTTCTCTCGAAGGGTTAAGATATCGAATTTATCTTTTCATTTGTTTATGGTACAAGTTGGTCACCGGGCGGTTCTTTTTGACCCAATGCGTGTAAAGGTGAGTCTTCTTTGATTCTTCACATTATCTTTTGCAACAATGCTAATAAAATAATCGAAAACAATATGTTTCTTCATCTTCGCGGAAGTCTCCATCCCCGTTTCAAGTGTTTGATGTCTTTCCCTCTTCTCTACCTAAACTAGAGGCATAGTCATCCTGTTTTCTCATCTTAGTAATAATTCTTGAAAAATCAAACAAAGAACAACGGTTAATTGACTGCCTATGTTACAACTTTAGAGTAAATTATTGCATGATCCATCCCAAGTTTGGATAAAAGAGAAGATTTGTGATAAACATTTGATTGTTTATGTAAAACTTTGTCAAATTATCATGGATATGGATCAATGATGGGTTAAGGGCGTAATGACATTTTTTTTTTTTTTGGTACATACACAATGACATTGTTGGATCCACATATCAAACTCTATTTAAAGGAAAAAGATTTGTGTATTTCTATTGGGTTTAATTTATATATAGTGATAATATAAAACTTTTTTATACTATTATTCAATTTTATACTATCACGTAAGTAAATATATATAGCTTTCACTCTCACTACTTCAAAAATTATGTAAATAAAAAAATATAATTAAATAATAATATAAAATAATTTTATATTATCAATATATATAAATTAAATCTATTTCTATTTATGTGTTTTTATTATTAATTATAAAAATCTCACATTATTTCTATTATATTTTTTATTTTAAGATTTTGTAAAAAGTAAAAACAACAGAATTTTATTTTTATTACTTCCTTTAAAAAAATTAACAATAAATACAATGTAAATAATATAACATTTTATAATTATTTATAAAAATATATCAACATCAAATAAAAATAAAAAATAAATCAAACACTCCCTAAGTGTTTATCTATTCATTTATCAATATGGACAAATTAAACTTGTAGTCTCTGTCCCCATTACCTCTTTTTTTTATTCATAATTTCTCCTTTTGCTAATCAAAATTTGGCCATAAGATATTAATTTTTTTTGTCTTTTTTTTTTAATATTATTATTTTCACACTAGCTGGCTTGTCGCCATTTTTTAATGGAGTCGTTCTATAATGCACCTCATCAAGTACGGTGCGTGATGCATTTGTGTGTGTAGGTGCACTTGTTTATTACCCACATTCAGAAAATATAGCTAAAGGAAGATCAGAATGTGACTAAATGACCTACTCTTTATCTCTTTCCTCCCCTCCACAACCACCACCACCACCATCTGCATAGCCACCCAGTTGCCATAGCCCACCATACCATCATCTCACCGCCACCCTCACGGCCATCATCGTGGCCCCCTCGTCCCCCCTGTCGCAGCCCACTTGTCGCAACCATTGCGGCCCATGCCCCTTCCTCTTTAAGAAAACCTGCACCAAAAGCGGCGCTTCCTTCAGATTCTTCACGATCTCCACCACCAAATCCCTCGTCCACGCGTCAAGCCTCTCCTGCGCCTCCATGGTCTCGCCCTTCGCACTTCCCTCGTGCTTCCCGAACGGCTCCTCGCTCATCCTGTTCTCAACTACTCCCCTCGCCTCCATTGCGACCGCCGCTGGCACCGCCATTGAGATCTTCCCCTTCCACGCTGTTGAGCACGCCTGGTCTCCAATGACGACAGAACACGGTGAAGGCACGCCACAGGGGAAGCAGTACTGCTTCTAGATTCCAAAGAACATGACGATGTCGCCTTGGCAAATGCCGATGTGGTGGATGCCAACAATGATGCAGCGGTTGGTGTGATGGACATCAACGTGGGTGAGGGTGGTGCCGGTGTCGGCGTCGATGAGACATGGGTAGTCGTGTAGCGATTGGTGGTCCAATGCTTGGATGGAGGAGGAATAGTGAAAGAAAGCACGATATATCTTACCTTCTGTGTAAGGTGCATTTGAGACAAAATTTTTTTAATGATGGCTTCTTCAAGAATTACCAAGAAGTTACATCATAATTAATGAAAACACTTGACCCACCTGGTGAAGGAGATCACGGGCCTACTGTGCCACACAGACAATATAGGAAATGGCAACACAGTTTCGCAATGCACCCAACCGGTTTCTTCTTACTTCCCAATTTTCTTAAATAGCCATCGCCTTTTTAAATAAATTCCAAATAGAAGTTTTTAAATTTTTGGAATATTGTGAATATAAATTTTTCCATCCATTTAAAAAAAAATTTAATTTAAATATATCATCAATATAAAAATCTTTTACACAATTATTTATTCAGAAATTACTATATTAGCAAAACTCTTTAGTATCGTATTTCGGTGGATATTGTTTTAAATATCCATCGGTGAATATCTGACATGGCTCCCTCAAATGTAACCAGGTGGACAGGCTAAGAAAGAGCTTTCTTTGGTGTTTGGCATTTTGGGACCTGACATGTAGGTAACCGGTGAGTGCAGGTCCTCCACCACAATATTCAAGTCCGAAAACCACCGTAGAGTTTAGCTCCTCTGCCATCACCGACTCCACGTCGACCACCATTGTGTCCACAACCACCACTGTCACTACCACCCTCATCATCTACCACCAGCACATTCCCATATAAAACTGATAAAATTCATCCATCAGACACTATCCCAGAAATAAAAAACAAAAACCCCTTGAAACAATAACACATTAAAATGAACTAACATCAAGCCAAAAATCAAGCTCACTGCAAAACTCTTAAAGGACAAATCTGAAAAATTAAAACCCATCTGAGATTCCCCCAAAAGATTCAAACTTTAACAACATCTGCTTCTTCCACTCCCAAAAGTAGCACCCTCCTCCGCACAATTCTTTGTCCATCAGATCTATGATCGCCTTCATCGCCATGACGTTGTTGATGTTGATTTAATGAGTGGCATCACCATAGTTGCTCGGGTTCTCGCAGCACCCCCACCTCTCAAATAAGACACTAAACTTCTTACTTGATATGTCGTTCTTCTCACCACTGCCAACGAGAAATCCCTTCTGTTGCCGTTGACGTCCACCTTATTCTCTGCCACCACCGTCTTTGCCTTCTCCATTGGCAGCTCCACCACGCTCTTCTTCTTCTCCAACAACGACCCTTCTGTGGGCCTCCCAAGCTATGACACTGTCAACGGCGACCTCTTCACCTTCGCGGAAGCGGCACAAGAAGCAAAGCTGAAGGGGCTTGATGAGGTGGTGGTCGAAGCTGGCGAAGAAGAGGAAGAGAGGGTCGATGAGGAAGGTGCAAGTGCGGTGGCCGAGGGCGTGGGAGAATAGTGTCACCGGTAACCTACTCATCTAGTTCGTAAGTGCCAACACGCCGCAAAATATGTCTACCCCACCATTGACACATGGCTTTATATTATTGGACCATCTTAGATATACATACATGGATATTTAAAACAATATCCACTTGAGCCTATCCAATTCTTTAACATAATTATCTATTATTTAAATAATTATATAAATAAAAAATTTTAATTAAATAATAATATAACAAAATTTTATATTATCAATACATTTAAATTAAACTCTTTAAAAGATTATTCGTAATATATTTATTAACAAACACTTGAAATTTTCACTTGTAAAAATTATCACAAAAACTTTGGAAAAGAATCTACTTGCTCTTTCTAATATAACCTTTTTAGTTATAGGTTTAATTTATATATATTATTAATGTAAAAAAATTTATATAAATATCTAATTATATATTATTATATTAATAAAAATATTTGATTATTTTATTTTTTATTTTAAAAATTTTATAAATATAAATATATAATTAAATAATAAAATAATTTTTTTATATTATTAATATATATTAATTAGATTTTTTAATTATTTTTTATAAATTTAATTAATATATATTAATAATATAAAAAATTTATAATATTATTTAATTAAATATTTATATAAAATTAAGTTATACTAATAATACGTATAAATTGAATCTATTTTATGTTTGTATTAATTGACAAATTTTTAAATCAGAAGATTTAAAAAAGTCAAAGATGACTATTTTTTCAATTTAATAACCACGTCTTGCCGAAATTAAAATTAATGATCCACTATTCACCAAAAAATTAATAGTCAACTTGCCGCCTACCGTTAGGTTTGTCGACTGACTTACTTTATATACTAGTACGCGCATCATCAGTCATTTTCTAGTCTTATTAAAAAATGGTTTGGTAACCCAAAAAAAAAACGTATTGTGTGTGTACAATTTTAGCCCCCATTTTAATATAGATTTAAATATATTTTTAATTCTTATAAAATTTGTAAATTTTACTTTTAATCTTTAATTTTTTTTATTTTAATCTAAATATTTTGAAAAATTTTAGTTTTAATTCCTATTGTTAATCTGTTTTCGTTAAATGGTAATATAGATGATAAATAGTTGTATCACCTTTTTCATATTCAAATAGAGACTAAACTAAAATTTTTCAAAATATTTGAATTAAAATCAAAAGACAAAAAAAATTAGGAACTAAAATCAAAATTTTTTGAAATATTTAGATCAAGATAAAAATAATTTTTTAAGAACAAAAATAAAACTTTATTAATTTAATAAAGATCAAAAATATATTTAAGTTTTTGAACATATCAAAAATAGAATATAAGGGCAAAAATAGAAAACAAAAATTGGACACCAAAAGATCGTAATTGAGAGGAATGTCCTTTATATATATATATATATATATATAAAGATTAACTTTTTGTATTAAAAACTAATTTTCTAGTAACCAAAATTAAAACAAATCAGAAATTTGTGGCGTAGGTTCGTTCCCAATTTTGGTGTCAAGAATCCTAAGGGCTTATTTGGTTTAGCCATTTTCTATTTTTATTTTCATAGAAAATAGAAAATGCTACAAAAAATATGTTTGGTTTCTCATTTTCATTTTTAATTTCAAAAAATATTTTTAAAATTTCTGAAAATTTTGAAAACAATATTTTGATATTTTCAACATTTTCAGTTTTTATGCGGTGGCATTTTTGTAGTTTTAGACATTTTCTTTATTTTGTTCTTTTCATTTCCTTCTCTTAAGGGACACTACACAACACAATGAAGGTCTACAGCCTTCCCTTCTCTGCTTTGCGATGGTGGCGTGAAGATCCGGTGGTGCGCTGCAAAGCTGCCACCGACATGCTCGAGTCCGTTGTCGAGATGGTGGCTGATGGCTGCGTTTGGAGAAGTGTTTCACCTCCAAAATCAGAGCTTCTATTTTGTTGTCGCCAGCGAGCTTAACGACCAGACTCTATGTCAGATCGCCCTCCCACGTTGCGGCATCGCTGCAGCACAACGTGGCAGACATAAACCATAGCCAAAACGGCAACATCAGCAATCGTCTCAAACAAGCCGCATTGCGAGGTTCCATGACCATTCCCGCAAAAAATGAAAGAAGAAATGATTTTTGGTGGGGACTATGAAGCAATTCTCAATATTGGTTATTTGTGCTGCACTTGTAAATTGGGTAGTGCCTTGTGTTGTGGTGGGTTGGCTTGGGTGCTTAGGATTAAAAGCAGGTAATAGCAGAGAGAGAAAGGAGAAGGGAAGAGAACAGTGAAGAGAACAGAAGAGAAGAGAGAGAAGAGAAAGACTCTATTTGAGAAATAGAAAAACTTAAAAATGAAAATAACAAACCAAACATATTTTTAAAAATTCAAAAATTTAAAAATAAACATCCTTTTAAAAAATGAAAATAGAAAATAGAAATAGGAAATATTTTTACAAATCAAACGCAACCTAATCTTTCTATTCATCCATTACAGATTCAATGCAATACCCATGTCCCCATTCTAATCAAAGGCTATTGAGATGTTTGGTGGAGGGGCAGAATCGTTCATCTGCAACTGCATGTTTAAAGAAATTTTTTTATGAACTATAATAATGTAATTTGCTCTCTGGACTTTCAACCTCCTTGTATCTGAATAACAGATCAACTTTAACATTGTGTTTGAAATTATTAAAAGATAATTTTGCTTTCTGGGATTGTTTCCGCAATGTTGTTTTGCCATTTGCCATAAAAGTAGATTACGAGTCCGAAGCTTGCTTGAGTTTTCCAATTCGAGTTGAGATGGAGCATAAAATAGATTTTTGTTGCAATTTCAAATCTTTTATGGAATTAAGCCTATAATATAGTGTTGCATAAATGGCGATGGTTTGCGCAAACCTGAGGCTTTTTTTGTTTCTATAATTGATTAATGTCTCAGACATCCAAAGAGTGGAGAAAAATATATATACCAAAAAGGGAAGACTTACTCTAAACAAAATATTAGAGACACACAAAAAGACCTTCCCTCTTAAAGAGCAAAATTCTAAAACATAAAGAAAACTAAAGGCCACAGTTGCCGCCTCTCTTTCGTCTGGATGAAGAAAGTGTACAATCATTCTCATCGCCATTACGGACATCATAATTATCCTATTTTCTGTTCTTGCTGATAATTCTTGAAATATCAAAGGAAAACAAAGATTTGATTCTTTATTTTAATTGGCATGCTATGTTATATTTTATTGTAAATTTTTACATAATCAATCCAAGGTTGGGCAAAAAAGAAGATTTGTGATAGACAACGATAGTTTATGTAATGACACAGTTTATCACCGCGATCAAAACAGAACACCATTTCAAGTTATAAGAACCCATGCTAAAAGTCTCTTATGTTACATAGCAACAGCAAAATAAATCCTCCAACGGAGCTGCAACCTCACGGGACTGAAAAAGGCGGCTGAATGAACATTAAATAGTAACACCTGTGCAGTTTCAAGTACGGTATCAGCCCCCATTTAATCGCTTAAACTGACTCCATAATCTACCTTTTGTGCCGAAGTCCTGTGAAGAATCTCTTTTTTGATAATAGGAAAATAAAGGCTTAACACCCTTCCACATAAGAGGATTACAGCAAAGTAGTACATCAGAAAAAGAAGCACGCTGTTAGCTTAAAAATCTGACACAGAAAATCGATCTTCACCAAAATAAGGTATTCACCATCATGTGTACCACTTTAAAAAGATTGCCGCTCTATGTCATATTTCCAATAGAAAACCATCATTGAAATAGAATCCAAACAAAACAAACGCAAAGCTCAACTCCCTTGTTCAACGCTACCACACTTTGATACTATCAATTTACACCGTTAATTTTGACTGCAACATATCTACACGTGGACAACATAATACCAAGCAGCGGCCAAACCTTCAGTTACCAGATTAAATTTTGCCACCACAAAGCTCAACCCTTTCACTATGATATACAGCAGATTTCCCCAACTGCTAACATCTCCAATCCATTTGTTTAATACAGTCATCAAATACAAGCTACATTCAAACGCCTTCTACATTGCTTGTAGCACTCCACTGCCAAATGTAAATCCTTATCCATCATTAAATATCCACTTCTATATTCCTTTACACCTGCAATATATCAAAACCTCATCTTTGTTTAAAAAGACACATAAAGGTGATCAAGGTTACTCCTTTCTCATAATTCCTGAGACAGCTCACCCACCGCAAAAAACAAAGAACACCCCTTTCATTTGGACCACATTCAAGCCAATATGTTATATGACGCATACACAATACCCCACCCCTTTCAATTATTCCACTAATCTCCTGACCCACCAAAATTGTCATTTTCCTATATTGCTTTTATTTTGACAAATTCACCCCTGAGATTTTTACTCCAACCAAACCAGCAGAGGATACATATGCCTCCTTTAAGTAATTTAATGCTGCTACCTTCCCCATTCCCCCAGAACCACTAACAATCCAATAAAACAATTTACAAATGATGGCTTTTTTCAAGAATTGCCGAGAAGTTACGTGATGATTAATGAAGACACTCCAGGAGGGTGGAGGAGATCGTGGGAGATCGTGGAACTATTGCCCCCACACGGAAGATAGGAAATGGGAAGATAGTTTCGCAATCCATACAACTGGTTTCTTTTTGTCTATCCAATTTTCTCAAATAATCACGGCCTTTTTAAATTCCTAATAAAATTTTTAAATTTCTGGAATATTGTGAATATAATTTTTCCCATCCATTTGGAAAAAAGATGCTCATCTAATATTTATAAATTTAATTTATATATATTAATAATATAAAATTATTTTATACGATCATTTAATTATATTTTTTTATTTATATAATTTTTAAAATAATAAAATGAGAATCATACATATTTACTTATATAATAATATATAATTAAATAAAAATATAAAAAAATTTTATATTATCAAATATATACAAATTAGCAAGCACTTAAAGCTCTCACTTGTCAAAATTATCCAAAAATTTTAGTTATATTTGTATTGATTTACATATTTATTAAATCAGAAAATTAAAAAAAAAAATCAAAGATGGTTTTTTTTTTATTATTTATTCATCAAGTCCTTTCGAAATTAAAATTAATAATCCACTGTTCACCAAAAAATTAATGATTCACTTGCTACTTACTGTTTGGTTCGTTGACTTACTATATTTAAGAGCATCATCGGTCTCTCTCTAGTCCCCTTCTCTACTGTATCGGCTATCTACTTGTTTGATTTTCCATACGCAACCACCATCCTCACACAAAAGCTTCGTCTCAGTTCTCATGGCTCTGCTTGCTTCTTTCTCTTCCTTCACCTACAGATGGACCTTTGATGTCTTCCTCAGCTTTAGAGGGAAAGATACTCGCCACGGTTTTACGGGCCATCTGTACAAGGCTCTTTGTAATAGGGGAATTCACACATTCATTGATAATGAGGAGCTTCCAAGAGGGGATGAAATCACGCCATCACTTGCCAGCGCCATTGAAAATTCTAGGATTGCCATTATTGTGCTCTCTAAGAAATATGCTTCTTCTTCTTTTTGCTTAGATGAACTTGCCACAATCATGGACTGTATTAAGGAGAAGGGCCGGTTGGTTTTGCCCATTTTTTATGAGGTGGACCCTTCTGATGTGAGACATCACAGAGGGACTTTTGGTAAAGCACTAGCTACGCATGAGGAGAGGTTCAAGGATGACAAGGGGAAAGTGCAAAAATGGAGGAAGGCTCTGCATCAAGTAGCTAACCTATCTGGCGAGCATTTCAAACATGGGTATGTGTTTTAACATCACATATTTTGTTTCTTTAATTCTTATTTGTCGGATCATTTTATGTTTAAACTTAAAAAAGGAAGGAAGTGCTTGTTTATCTTGAACAAGTTAATTTATTGTATATCAAACAGCATGAATTGTAATGCAATAATACAATTCTCAATTCTCAACACATGGGATGTGATGTACCCTTTCTGATTAAACAGGAATGAATGTGAATATGTCTTTATTGAGAAGATCGTTAAAGAGATCTCCAACAAGATTAATCGTATTCCTTTGCCTGTTGCGGATTACCCTGTTGGATTGGAGTCTCGATTATTGAAAGTAAACAAACTTCTAAATGATGGATCCAATGGTGAAGTCCATGTGATAGGGATCTATGGAATTGGCGGAATAGGTAAAACAACACTTGCTCGAGCAATTTATAATTTAAATGCTGACCAATTTGAAGGTTTATGTTTTCTTGAAAATTTGAGAGAAACTTCAATTAAATATGGATTAGTACATCTCCAAGAGATGATTCTTTCTAAAATACTTAGGGAGAAGGATATTAAACTAGCAAGTGTCAGGGAAGGAGTTTCAATTGTAAAGCATAGGTTCCAAAGCAAGAAGGTTCTTCTAGTTCTTGATGATGTTGATAAACTTGAGCAATTGCAGGCAACTGCTGGAAGTCCTGATTGGTTTGGTTTCGGTAGCAGAGTCATCATAACAACTCGAGACAAACATTTGCTAGCAATTCATGGGGTTGAGAGAAAATATGAGGTGGAGGACTTAAATAAGAAAGAGGCACTTGAGTTGCTTAGTTGGAATGCTTTTAAATATGAAATGGTTGATCCAAGTCATTTGGACATTTTAAATAAAGTAGTATCTTATGCTTCTGGCCTCCCATTGGCTTTGGTAGTAATAGGTTCCAACTTGTTTGGCAAAAGTGTAGAAGAATGGATATCTGCATTAAGTATGTACAAAAAAATTCCGAATAAAGATATCCATAAGATACTTAAAGTAAGCTTTGATGCTTTGGATGAATACCAGCAAAAGTTTTTCCTTGACATTGCTTGTTGCTTCAAAGGATATGAATTGCGAGAGGTTGAAAATATACTTCACATTCATCATGATGTAAACCCAAAATTTGGTATTCGTGTGTTGGTTGAAAGATCTCTCATAAAGATTGGCAAGTATGGTATTGTGACATTACATGACTTGATTCAAGACATGGGCAAAGAAATTGTTCGTCAAGAATCACCAAAAGAGCCTGGCAAACGCAGTCGTTTATGGCTTCCTGAAGATATAATGCATGTTTTACAAGAGAACACAGTAAGTATAACTTATATGGGTGGTTTGGTTTATCATTAATTTTTAATCTTGATTGATCTCTTTTGATCATATTTTGTTCGCAATAGTCATTTGTTCATCTATTTCTAATCTTTTGTTAATTGTGTTCATTTAAACTTGTTTTTATATCCTTTCTTTGAAACTAAAACATCCTTTATGTGTGTTGATGTCCTGACCTTATATTTATGTATTGTGGTTGACTTGTGCTTTCTGTGTTCAAAGGGAACTAGTGAGATTGAAATCATAATTCTGCAACCTCCCATATTTGAAGTAGTAGAATGGGATGGAGAAGCCTTCAAGAAGATGAAAAATCTCAAAACACTTATTATTCGAAATTGTAAGTTTTCCAAAGGTCCCAAACAACTTCCAAACAGTTTAAGAGTGTTGGAATGGAGGGGATATCCTTCACATTGTTTACCATCTAATTTTCATGCAAAGAAGCTTGTCATACTCAAGTTACCCAGTGATCGCTTTATGTCATGCCAGTTGGTCAAGTTACTAAAGGCAAGTGTAATAAGTTTTTTTATCTTTGCTCTATGTTAATAAATTCATTTAAAGATTTCCAACTTCTTTTTTGCAGAAGTTTGTGAATATGAGAGTTTTGAATTTTTGTGGGAATAATTGGATAACACAAATACCTGATGCATTAGGTGCCCCAAATTTAGAAGAACTATACTTTGCAGGTTGTGTGAATTTAATTAAAATTGATCAGTCAGCTGGATTTTTGAATGAACTTGAATCTTGGATGTTTTTGGTTGCCAAAAGCTTAGGAGTGTTCCTTCCCTTATGTTGCCCTCTCTTGAAATCCTGACTCTCGAAAATTGTTATAGTCTTGAGATTTTTCCTGAGCTATTAGGAAAAATGGAACAAATAACATATCTTTCTTTGAGCGGAACTTCCATAAAAGAATTGCCATATTCCATTTGTAATCTTACTCGGCTTCAACAATTACAACTGCAATATCGTGGAATTCTTCAATTACCAAGAAGCATTTTCATGCTGCGAGAACTTAGTTACTTGAGAATTCGGAGATGTGGGTGTTTGCTATTACCTAATCAAGATGAAGGTCTAGAGCAAGTGAGCTCGGTCTTATCTTCATCCACACTAGATCTTTGTTTTCGGGAATGCAATCTCTCTGATGAATTCCTTCAAATGTTTCTTCCCCGGTTTTCTAATGTGCAACAATTGGACTTGACTGGTAGTATCTTCACAATTCTTCCTGCATGCATCAAAGATTGTCGCTTTTTGAAGTTTCTTTATCTGGATGAGTGCAAGTATCTTCAAGAAAGTAGAGGGATCCCGTCCAACATAGAACACTTAAATGCAACTTACTGCATCTCCATAAGTCACCCGAGCATAAGGATGTTATTGAACAAGGTATCTCTTTGTTTGTAGTGTTACATCTAATAATTAATATGGTAATTCAAGTCAACTCTGATTAAGGCTTGGTTTAGTATTATTGTATTTTTTTTAGAGCTGTTAAGTTTTTTAGCCTGTCTAAAAGTTGTTCTCAAAAAGTTATAGCAGTACTATTTGATAAAATAATGTAAAAGTTGCTCTTAACAAATAGAAGCTACAAAAATAATGTTTGATAAAATTACTTTTAAAATCTAAAATAACTATAATGACATAAACATTAAAAAGAATAGTTTTGATTTTTAATGTTATTAAAGAGAGTAAAATTATATTAGTCTTTTAAATTTTAGAGAGCATAAACCAGTATTAAAAAGCACCTTATGAAGACCACCTGGCTTTTAAAAGTCTGAGCAAAAGTATCCTAGCTTTTAGATTTATTAAATAGAACAGTTGGCTTATATATTTTATAAATTAGAGCACCTCTTTAAAGAATACTACCAAACTAGATTTAAGACTCTACATCTATGTATATATGTGTTGTTGCGAAACTAACTAACTTATGAACTATTTATGAGTAACAGAAAATGCATGAGGAGCACGGAGACAAGAGATTTATTTTGCCAGGAGCATGGATTCCAAATTGGTTTGAGCATCAGATCAGTGGTGAATCAATTTCTTTCTGGTTTCGTAATAAGATCCCTGCCATATCTCTCTGTTTTTTTGTTGACAGCAAGATTGGCAATAAATATGCATCACCTATTCTATTTTCACCTCGAATGGCACTGAAAGTCAATGGCAATAGTATGCTCAGTAATTTTGACCAAAGTTTCCCGACTTGTACTCGTCATATATATATCTATAATAATTTAGAAGCTTATCTGAAAAAACAGCTTGGAGAGATTTCAAAAAATAGATGGAATCTCCGACCAAAAAATGAAAATAAATGGAATCAAGTGGAGATTTCTCTTAGTTATGTTGCACTAATGCCAGAGCCGAAGAATCACGTCAGCATACAATTTGGACTCCATATAATCAAAGAAAGAAGTAGCATGGATGATATCCGATTCACTGATCCGCTGTTGCAGAAAGAAGAGCACGGACCGGTTGACATGAGAGATTCTCACAACCACCATATGCAGCAACAACAAACAAATTTGTCTTTGTTGGAACCGCATGTGAAACGGGGTAGAGAGTTGATTTTATGTCTTCCACCTCCAGCATTGATTGATTATCTGAATTGGGATTCAAATTCAAAGCTAATAAGTAGCTCCACCACTATCACCGTCCAAGGTAAATACTCTCAGCGATGCCCCATTTTTCTTGGCTGGTTCCTCAGAAATTCGGCTTTTATGAAGTTTTCCTTTTTGGTTTTTGTGATTGTGAGTCACTAATCTCTCTAGATTACCTTACTTAATTTGCCGTGTTGTCTATATATTCTCTGGGCAAATTTTGCTTAACAGAATATGTGCTATTAAAAGCAAAACAAATTACTGAAATGAAAATTCCGGACTTCATATATATGCTTACTCAGACTAATAAATTGAATACATCAGCACCTGAGTAAATTTTTAAGTTGCAAGTGTATCTTAGCTTATGTTTTTGCCTCATTTAAAATTTGATATTTTACGACAACACAAGAATACATATTTTGAGTAAATAAATAGAAAAAAAAAAGGGAATTCATACGTTGATAAAGTTTGTTAATTCTCTACTTTTATATGCATAAAATGAAAAATATGCAATATGAAATGGGAGGAGCAACGTAGAACTCTATTTTTGGAAAAAAAAAAATGAAATAAGAAAATATGGCATCGGATCTACTTCACCATCGGACTAAATTCTTAATTTGTAAGCTTACCACTTCTATTTCGATTTCTATTTATATTTATTAAATTTGGCTATGAATACATCATTTGCCTGTTTGCATTAAATTTTATGGTGTGAATTGTTATGTCATACATTTAGTACTTATACATTAGATAAAACTTAAAACATGTATGTAGAGAAAGTTTCTAAATTCTCTCTTTTTTCAATTTTATACACAGAAAAGTATAGAATATGATATTTCATTGCCTAATCAGCAACTGTATGTTGATTACTTCTCTTTAACTTTACTTTTGGTATCACTCTATTCACTTTACTTGTCCCTTTACCTTTCTACTCTTGCATATTCTAATTTAGATCAGGCAGATACAGAAAAGGCTCCAGGTGAATGTTCTTATACCCCAGGTTACGTAGAGACTCTAAATATTCAAGCCCCAAGTCCCACTTCATTAAGTGGCAGAGCTAGCGAGGAAGAACTTCATCTAAAATCCAGTTGCACTATATCATCAACATCAATTGAAAAATCTTTGAGAAATAAAAATGAAATAAGTGATGATGATGATGTAGAAATGGATGCATTTTATGCCGCTTTTGATGCTGGCACCCGTGTTCTTGCACATTCCCACAATAAATTGGGCACCACCACTGCTCTAAGTTCAGAGGCCAAGGTAGCATTGAGATCAGTACAGGTCTTCATCTCTATGGATGCTTCAGTTTTGTTGCGTCGTGAATGGTGTAGGAAGACGAAAGTCAGTTTAGATTACCTCTCCAAGTTATGTGCGAAAGATGGCATGTCAAGAGAAATGGGAAAATTGATGTCAGAAGCTTCACAATTGTTGACTCATTGGAGTAGGGACTACATTGAAGCCAGAACGAAAATTGACTCTATAACATCTGAGTTGCAGAGAGCTGATGAATTAGAAATGAGACTGGAAGGTAACAAGGAAAAGTTTAGGGAAGTCGTGGCCTCGGAAAATGAGATGCTTGAAGAGCAACTCAGTGCTGCTAAAGCTAACATGTCTGTTTCTCAGTCTGAAAAAAGCGTCACTCGTAAGAGAAAGAGAGAGATTTTTGAGGAAGGAAAAACACTTAAAGCTCAACTGGATGAGTTGAGGAAAAATGTGCCACAATGGGAACATGAGCACATTTTGGCAAAGAAAGTTCAAGCAAAAATCAAAGCTGAATGGCCAAAATTGAGAGAAAAATTTAATAGGATGGTACAAGAGTGGAATTTGTATGAACTCAGTTAGAGTTTTGATCATCTATTAGGCATTTAATCTATTGTACACGACAATTTAAATGGTTTTATGTTAAAATGGATGTTGCATTATTCTCATTTTCAGTATAAATTGTGTTACTATAATGTCAAGTCTACAGAAAATGAGTTTAGATTAGAGACTAATTGAATAAGTTAGATGCCATTTTCCAATTCTAATGGATATCAGTTTTGACTGGTTCAGCCTTGTTATAACCTTTTTCCTTCATCCACCTCGCCAAATTTGCAGGATTCTCACTTCTCATTGTTTGATACTGCTATAAAATGGGGAGGTAGCCTCTAAATAAGGCACAAATAAAGTAGCACAAAGAAATTATGGGGAAGCGTAAGAAAAGAAGGTGCAAACAATTAACGTGATTCGCCTTATAGCCTATGTCCACAATCAAAGCAGACAACCAAATATTTCACTAAGAAAATATAATAGAGATACAAAAATAGTCACACTCCACTCAAACCAATTGCCAAATACACCCAAAATATTTCGCAGTAAATTTCTCACTAGTGTATACCCTCAGCACAGAAAAGGGAGAAACTTAAAGGAAAACAAATAACTCTCTAAATATTTGAAATGTGGAGAAGGTTGGATTGGTTGATGTCGAAGAGCTCAAATGCAAGCTCTATTTATAGATCTTCCCGGGCAAATTATTCAATCAAAGCATTACGTGCATTTGATGCTTTCTATGTTATAGCATTTGAAATTTGCCATCTTTATTTATTTTGGTTGCACTAAAAGTTCATTTTGCAGCACTTCTTGGGCATTTTGTCCAATTGTTTCTGACATTGAGTTGAAAAATAAAGCCATCGCTCACAAATCTCCACCTTGGCTTGTTTTTTATCAAGCTTTAAAATTCTCGAAGTCATCTTCTCCAATATACCCATATGGCAAACTCACATATTGCAGATGCCAATTAAACCCTAAACCCTAAACTCACAAATTGAACTTAGGTATTGTTATTGACTTTGTCATCATATCTGTTGGATTGTCTGAGGTATCAATTTTTTTCACAACTATTGTATCTTGAGAAATAATCTCCCAAATAAAACGATATCTGACATCGATATGTTTGGTTCTCTGATGATACATCTGATTTTTAGTCAAATGTACGGCACTTTGACTATCACAGTAAATAACTATAACATATTATTCCAAACATAAATTGCCGACCAAACTTCTGAGTCAAATCACTTCCTTTATTGCTTTTGCTACTGCCATGTATTCAACTTCTATAGTTGATAATGCAATAGTAGATTGTAAAGTAACTTTCCAACTAATTGCACTGCCTGATAGTGTGAAAATATATCCCATTAGAGATCTCATTTTATCGATATCTCCAACATAGTCAGAGTCAACAAAACTAGTAACACAATCATTAGTGTTTGAACTACTATCATATACTAAGCCAATATCTACAGTACCTCGAAGATATCGAAGTATCCATTTCACTACCTGCCAATGTATCTTGCTAGGATACCCCATATATCTACTAACGACACTAATGGAATGTGAAATATCTGGTCGAGTTCATAACATAGCATACATTAAGCTTCTAACTACACTGGCATAAGGAACACATGACATTTGTTCCTCCTCTTCAACAGAATGTGGTGACTATGCAACTAATAGTCTGAAATGGGTTGCTAGTGGAGTACTCACAAGTTTTTCATTTTGCATTCCAAAGCGCTTAATTACTTTTTCAATGTACTTCTTCTGAGACAAATATAATTTTCCAACATACCCATCTCTATGAATTTCCATGCCCAAGATTTTCTTAGTTGTACCCAAATCTTTCATTTTAAATTCACCATTGAGTTGCTATTTTAGTTTCTTGATCTCAGACATACTCTTAGCAGCAATGAGTATGTCATCAACATAGAGCAACAAATAGATGAAAGATCTATCTGAGAGCTTCCTATAGTATACACAACAATCATAGTCACTCCTAGAAGGAGTCAAATCTCTTATACCATTGGTGAGGAGATTGCTTTAAGCCATATAATGACTTTTTTAAGAGACAAATGTGATCTTCCTTGCCTTGAACAATGAAGCCTTCTAGTTGCTGCATATAAATTTGTTCTTCAAGCTCACCATGAAAAAAGCTGTCTTGACATCGAGTTGTTTAAGCTCTAAGTCAAACAGTGCAACCATAGTGAGCAATACACAAATGGAGCTATGCCTTACAATAGGATAGAATACTTTATTAAAGTATTCCTTCCCCTTGGCTAAAGCCTTTAGCAACTAAGTGTGCTTTGTATTGGGCCAATTCAACTCTAGGTGATCCTTCTTTTTTCTTGAAGATCCATTTGCAGCCAATGGTCTTATGTCCTTTCGATGATTTCACCAACTCCTAAGTCTGGTTCTTATGAAGAGACTCCATTTCTTCACTCATAACAACAATCCATTATGCATACTCAACACTCAAAAATAGTCTCATGGTATGTTGTAGGATCTTGTGTTTCAATACAAAAGGAGACTATATCTACATGACCATATCTTTGTGGTGGTTTTATTTGCCTCCTTTCTCTATTTCTAGTGAGGTTAAACTGCTACAACTAATGTGAAACATCCACATCATTAGGGATTTGTTGTTTTTCTCTTGAATGGGCTGATCAGAAGCATCTTCTTATACTTGCTTTGGTAGTTCATCTTCAACTCCACCTGCTTATTGACATTGTGGTCTATTTCTGCATCAGCAACGTCCTTTTTCGGATGAAGCATGGATGATTTATTGAACTTGACATCTCTGTTGATAATAAATTTGGGTGATTTTGGTTCAACACACCATAATCTATAACCTTTTATCCTAGTTGCATATCCTAGAAATATGCATTTTAGTGCCCTTTGTTTAAGCCTGCTATCATCAAATATGCAGAACATCCAAAAATTCTTAGATTCGAATAATCAGCTGGAGCACTGGACCATACTTCAATAGGAGTCTTCAAATCGATTGCAGTTGATGGAGATCAATTTACCAAATAGCAAGCCATATTGATAGCTTCAGCCCAAAATTCTTTTGACAAACCAACATTAGAGAGCATGTAGCAAGCCCTCTTCAAAAGAGTTTTGTTCATATGTCCTGCTACTCCATTTTGTTGTGGTGTCTTTCGCATAGTACAATGTCTTACTATGCCTTCATTTTCACATAACTCATTGAAGGTACCTTCACAAAATTCCAAACCTTTATTTATTCGGAGGCGCTTGATTTTCTTGCCAGTTTGGTTCTCAACAAACACTTTCCATTTCTTGAAAGTATGAAATACATCATTCTTGTGTTTCAGAAAATAAATCCATACCTTTCTCAAAAAATCATCAATGAATGTCAGTAGGTATCTAGCACCACCAATTTGTTATAAAATGTGAAGGTAGCCTCTAAATAAGGCACAAATAAAGTAACACAAAGAAATTATGTGTAAGTGTAAGAAAAAAAGACACGAAGACTAAACGCAGTTCAACTTATAGCCTACATCTACAGGCAAAAGCGACAACCAAGTATTTCAGTAAGAAAATATAATGGAGATACAAAAGTGGTCACACTTCACTCAAATCAATTTCTTAATACACCCAAAATACTTCACAGTAAGTTTCTCATTGGTGTATACCCTCAATACACTAAAGAGAGAAACTCAAAGGAAAACAAATAACTCTTTAAATACTTGAAATGTGGAGGAGAAGGTTAGATTAGTTGATGTTGAAGAGCTCAAATGCAAGCTCTATTTATAGTTCTTCACGTGCAAATTTTTCAACCGAAGCATTAAATGCATTCGATGCTCTCTATGCTATAGCATTTGAAATTTGCTATCTTCATTTATTTTGGCTGCACCGAAAGTTCATTTTGCAGCACTTCTTGGACGTTTTGTCCAATTGTTTCAGACATTAAGTTGAAAGTAAAGCCACCGCTCACAGGCACCATGTTTCCTACTAAATTTTTAGTGACCTTCCTGTAGTAACCTTTCAATTCTTCATTTAGTACGCTTGACTACTAAGCTCTCTTTGCTCTTTCTTCTGTCACCATTGTTCTTCATCTTCTCTATTTCTCTCCACATCCTTTATCTGAAGTAATTCCCTACCCAATAATACATGCCCACAATTAACGCTTAATCTGCTTCATAGAAGGAACAAATTTTACCACATCTTTAAGGTATACCAATTCCAATAGTTGTTGATGAGGGGAGTTGTTCATTGGTTTTCTATCTAGCTAGCTCTGCTATAAGATTCTGTGCCTGTGATTGTGCTATGCTTGTTTATTGGTGGCATACAAAGATTTTGAGGATCAATAAAGAAATTGTTTTGGCTAATGGTGTAGGATTGGTGATACACAATTACGGACTAGTCTACTTTTTCTTCCAATGCCAAACACTAGCTACTGTACTATAGTCTTGACTATACTATCGTTTGAGGATGCCACCTGAAGGCACATAACTTCCTTAAAATTTGATATTACCATAGCCCATCTCAACTGCCTTCTAACATCAATGTTTTTCAAGTGCTTTTGGTTATAAGTTTGTTCTTCATTAACACCAAACGGTTTCCTGCTTCTAAGGGTAATAGTAAATACACTTTGACATATATGGCATAAGCATCCGGCTCCTGCACAATGAATTATATATCTGCTATCAAATCTAGAGCAAAAGCAATTTACTTATGTTCTTTGTAACACAGTATTATTGAAATCCACTGCTTGATTGCTTATGATTTGTTGTGAAGGAGGCTATAATTAAGCAACAATAAACTAATATGTAATTGCTCTAGTAGCCAGAGGTCCAATTCCTTGCACACAACCTGAGGCTATGTTTGGGAGGATAAAAGCGGAGGGAATGGCAAGGAATGGCAATGATACTTTCATAAAATGTGTGTCTAAGAATGAAATGGCCAACAAGGTAAAGGAGGACCCCTCCCAACCATCGCACATAGTGAATTTGCTGACCCCCAAATGAGGGGATATAGGAGGGACAGTTGTTCCAAGTATAATGTTTTACTATTTAACCCTTTTGGAGTTTATACATAAAAAATAGACTTACAAAGTAAAAGGATAGAAGAAAAAAAATAAGATTTATATGCCTTTTCATTCCACTCATATTATAAACTCCTAAATAATAGAGTGGCATATAACTATCCACTCCACTCCTCACCTTTCTTTTCCATTCCATTAATAACAATTCCCTTCTATCATTTATAAAACTCCCAAACATACCCTCAAACTCTAGGTACTTCTCCTTGGCCATTCCTAGAAGGTTTTTTCCCCATCCCCATAAGCACAACCTTCAACGTTTTCAATTTGTTATTCATACTCCACCTCAACATGAGTCTTTAGTCTTCATAATCACGTGATCTCTTCTTCATGTTTGCTTGGGAAGGAAAAGGAGCATTACTACAATCAACAATTTGACAGATAATTTATTTGAAAATGGTGTACGGCTTGAAGTCAAAGCATTATAGTCTTAAAAATGAAATAAAACATTTATTTTATTCTATTTTATTTCATTTCATACCATTTTATCACATTGCATTTCATTTCATTCCCTTTATTATTAAATATCTAAACATGATCATAACTAAATGGAAAACAAAAAGTTTCAAAAAAGAACAGCCACTTAAAGTGTGTTTGGGTTAGCTTATTTTAGGGTCAAAACATCTAAAGGCCAAATAAAATAAAGGTTCAAAACATCACAGAATTAAAAGCTTCCAGAGAAAGCTTTTGGGATTAAAAAAATGCGATTATTTCTAAAAAATAATTGGTTACCAAACATGCATTTACTACGATGATAGAGATAATAAGACAACCATGAGGTGTGGCATGGTGGCAACTCAACTCGTCCCTTAACCATGAGGTCGAGGGTTCGATCCTTAACCCTAAGAATGGAGTGCATTTCTTGGCCAGTTGTTTGCCTCTTCGGAGAGTTCCCGTGGCAAGGGGATTAGTCACACCTTCCGGTGGTGGATACCCTGATTTTGACCAAAAAAAAAAAAAAAGAGATAATAAAGCAACAAATTTATCAAAAATAAATAAAATAAAATATGTCTATGGATCCCCATGATGGAAGGTTGGTGGATGCCAGTTAATGAAATCAGCAGGTCCATTACTCCTAGTTCCATAAAGACAAAAATGACAGTGCTTTAGTAAATAAATATATTAATCTGAACAAGTCCATCCCTACTTCGAATATGATGTATTATTATCAAGTTATTATATAAACACTGACCATTGACTCCGAAATGTGAATAGATCCTGCTCTCACGGGATGCCAGGTTGGGCAAAATGTTTTTATGCGACTTTATATCCATGACATTAAAAAAAAAAAATTAATTAAAAGGAGACTTCGGGGTAGTGAAATAAGTCAGTTATGCATCTCCGTTTTGGTTTCAAACTTTTATATTTGTTAGTTGTTGGTTGTTTTGAAGTTCCGACACATAGAGAGCATAGTGAGCCACTAAGGTATCATGGCAGGTCGTGAATCACTCTCATCCTTCTCCTCTTTAGCTATGGATGGACCTACGATGTGTTTAGTAGCTTCAGAGGCGATGACACTCGCTATAGTTTTACAGGCAATCTATTCAATGCCCTTAATGAGAAGGGAATCCACACTTTCTTTTATGACCGAAGGCTTATGGGAGGGGAGGAACTCACACCAACTCTTCTCGAGGCAATTGAAGAGTCTAGGATTGGTGCGGAACCCATGGATATAAAGATCCAAAAATTCTAGGTACACACTTCACACTTTAATAGAAAACAAGATTTATGATAAAAACCCTCCCTACTAAACCCCCAAAAAACTTGTACTTAGAAACGTAGATAATAAGAAAAAGATAGAATAGAAACTGATTGAATATCACAAGGAACTTACCTTAGGATGAATTCTCTTAATTTCTTGATGCAACAAACAAAGTAAATAACTCACCTCACTTGCACACAAAATCACTATTAAAGAAAACAAAACAGAATTTTAATTAATCAAAAGCTACTGAACAATATGTTCCTTGAGATATTTATAACCTCTTACATTAGGTTAAACACTTAAACTAAGCCCAAGCCCAATAATAAGTGTTTAGATGTTAAATAATAAGGATTGGGCTGGGTAAAACACTAAATATAAAATTTGGGCCAGATAAAATAATTAAAGTTTAGATATTCTAAATACTTAAACTAACTCAACTAAATAAGACCAAAATAGGAGAATCGCCCAATATAGCCAGAATAAGCTTCTAAGCCCAATTCGCAGCAAATAACAAGATTTTGGGTTGTCCATTTACATGAGTTGGCATCTTGGTCTTCTTAACCCATTCTTGATGCACCTCTTCCATAATTGCTTTAGCCAAGTTCCCAAAGTCTTCTCTTAGCCTCTTTGTTCTTGCTTGTGTGATTGGTCCCGCAGGCATAATAAAATCTCCATCTTGCCCCATTGTGCTAGAATATCCAATTTGTCCTCCGGAGCACGTATCAAGGATTGCCATCCCTGTATTCTCCACCAACTATGTTTCTTCTTCCTTTTGCTTAGATGAACTTGCCAAGATCATTGAATTCATCAATGCAAAGGGCCGATTGGTTCTGCCAATCTTTTATGGTGTGGATCCCTGTGATGTGCTACACCAGAGAGGTAGTTATCAAGAAGCATTGGCTAAGCATGCAGAAAGGTTCAAGGATGACATCATGCAAAAATGGAAGGATGCTTTTAAGCAAGCAGCTAACTTGTTTGGCAAGTATTTCATATTTGGGTACTCCCACCTCACCAGTGTTTTACATTCTTTTTATTTTTTTTTCTTTAATCTTTATCTTAAACAATTTAATTCACTATTCATAAAAAAAATTGAATTGCAATAATACAGTTATCAAGATATGGTTATGATGCATAGAGAATGACATCACACTGACTTCTCTGCTGATTGGGTAGGAATAATGAATATGTACATGAGTTTATTAAGAAGATCATTAAAATGGTCTCTAACAAGATTAATCGAGTTCTTTTGCATGATGTGGATTATCTTGTTGGATTGGAGGCTCCGGTGCAACGTGTATGCTCGCTTTTGGATGTAAGACTTGAATATGATGATAAAGTCCAAATGGTAGAGATTCATGGAATAGGCGGAATAGTTAAAACAACACTTGCTATGGCAATTTATAATTCGATAGCTGACCAATTTGAAGGTTTATGTTTTCTTAAAAATGTGAGAGAAAATTCAAGTAAGCATGGATTAGAACATCTCCAAGAGACACTTCTTTATGAAGTTGTTGGAGAAAGGGATATTAAGTTAGAGTGCTTCGAGAAGGGAATTCCAATAATAAAGCATAGGCTTTGCCGAAAGAAGGTTCTTTTGATTCTTGATGATGTTGGGAAACAAAAGCAGTTGTAACCACTTGTTGGAGGACCTGATTGGTTTGGTTGTGGTAGTAGATTTATTATCACGACTCGAAACAAACATTTACTAGCATGTCATGGGATTGAAAGAACGTATGAGGTGAATGAGTTAAATGACAAAAATGCTTGTGAGTGGAATGCTTTCAAAAATAAAGAAGTTGATCCTAGTTTCATGCATTTTATAAATCGCACATTAACTTATGTTGCTTGCCTTCCATTGGCTTTGGAAGTACTAGGTTCTAACTTTTTGTGGAAAAGAAATAGAAGATTGGGAATCTACATTACAATGATATGAAAAAATTTCTCATAAAGATATCCAAGAAATACTTAAGATAAGCTTTGATGCTTTGGAGGAAGATGCACAAAGTATCTTTCTCAACATTGCTTGTTGCTTTAAAGGCTTTAATTTGACAGAGGTCAAGATATATTATGAGCTCATCATGATGTTTGCCAAAACATGCTATTGGAGTTTTGGTTGATAGATCTCTCATAAAGATTGATAATCATAAGGTGACATTACATGACTTGATATAAAACATCGGTAGAGAAATTATTCGACAAGAAGGAAAGCCCGACAAATGTAGTCGGTTATGGTTACCTAAAGATATAGTTGAAGTTTTAGAAGGCAATAAGGTAAGAGACTAATATAGACTGATATGAATGGTTTTATTTTCATTTTAACCTTGATTGATTTCTTTTGACTATACATATATAACTACTCGTGCATGACAAATCATTTATTCCTTGTTTCTAATATTTTGTTGACATTATTAATTTACCATTTATTTTACCTTTATGATATGTAAATATTCACGTCAAATCCTCAATAAATGACATTATCGTGATTGACTTGTGCTTTTTGTTTTGAAAGGGCACATGTAAAATTGAAATAATATTTCTTGATCTGCATAAATCCGAAGAAAAAGGGGTGGAATGGGATGGTGAGGCCTTCAAAGATATGAAAAGCCTCAAAACACTCATAATTCAAAACAGTTGTGTTTCCCAAGGCTCCAACATCTTCCAAATAGTTTGAGAGTGCTCGAGTGGCGGGGATATCCATCACATCTTTTACCGGTTGATTTTCATCCAAAAAGACTTGTCATTTTCAATTTACCCAATAGTTACTTAATGTCATTCAATTTTCTTGAGAGGCAGAAGGCAAGCACAATGATTTCCTTTCTCTAATTCTATATGATAATTAATTCATTTTATATGAATATTCATTTTTTTTTCAGGAGTTAGCGAATATGAGAGTTAGCGAATATTCATTCCTTACCCACATTACCCTGTTGCGTAACTTAGATACGTGTTGTGCTGTCGATCACCTGACCAGAACGAAGGTGAAGAAAAATTGAACTCGATAGTGTCTTCAAAATGAAGACCCGATGTATCGCACTATAATATACCAGACAAAATCTTTCCAAAAGTCTTTGCTTGGTTTGCCATGAATGTGGAAGAGTTAGACTTACTGCATCTTAATTTCACAGTTCATCCTCCATGCATCACAGAATGTCTCATTTTGAAGAAACTCAATTTGGATCAATGGCATAATCTTCGAGAAATCAGAAGGCTTCCACCCAACTTAGAAACACTCTCTGCAATACGCTGTAGATCCTTGGAAGATTTAGACCTCACTGTTCTTCCAGCAGGCACCAAAGGATATCGCTTTTTGATCAGACTCATTTTGGATCATTGCGAGAATCTTCAAGAAATTAGAGGAATTCCACCTAGCATAGAAGTTTTCTCTGCCTCAAAACTGCACGTACCTGACTTACTCGTATAGAAGCATGCTACTGAAACAGGTTCCTATTTATCTTACCTATTTGGTTCAATAACTGACATCTATATCTCTCATATTCTCCTACCAAAATTTTATTTTTACATCCGATTTATCATGTACAAATTTCTAGTTAACTATACATGTACGCTTTGCCTTAACTAAAACACTCATGATTAAGAAGAAATTAATTATATGTCATTAAAACACTCATGTATCTTGATAGTTGATTATTGTCGCATTAATCACAAAACACAGATTATTATTAAATTCTTAAAAAAATGTACACGTCATTAAATATTGTAAAACGTATGTGACAATACTAGTGTAAGATGATATTTTTGAATTGATATACTCTAAATGTATGTGTTGTTAAAATTATCAATTATACATGTCTGACACGAATTACATGAGGAGGGTGGAAACATGTGGCTTTTTATGCCAGGAGATAGGATTCTTGATGAAAGGAACCCCATAGATATAAAGATTCAGAAATCCCAAGCGCACACTTTGATAGAAAATAAGATGTAGAATAAAGACCCTCCCTACTAAACCCCCAGGAAACTTGTCCTTGGAAACGTAGATAACAAGGAAAAGATAGAAAATTCTGCATCACACAAAACAAAATGAGGAAAACCTCATAACTGTATTGGCAGTCAAACCATGATAAACTATATGATAAAATTCTCTATTGTCTATAGGCCAAGTTGCCTATTTATACATAAATCCTAAAATTAGAAATTATTTAATCCTATATGAAAGATTTGATTTGAAACTAAAACTTAAAATTAAAGATATGATTCTATTCTAAAAGATTTATTCCTATCTAATTTTAAATCAGATTTGATCTTTATAGATTAGATCAAATTTGATTTAAATCTTAAAAGATAAACTAATTCAATTCAAATATAGACTAAGTCAAAACAAATCAAAAAGAATCTAGCCACAATCTAAACATATCTCCAACATGATTAGATTGCTTGCTCTCCAAGTTACTTTAATTAAACGTAATTCCCTGATCTCCAAGTAACTTGAAATGAGCTCTTGGATTGCTTAATCTCCAAGACAGAACCAACTTGCTAGAAATAAACTCTTTTTCACTGTTGGAATGACCAAATTACCCTTCTGAGCATATATTATTCTCCCCCTCTTCAAAAAGATTCGCCCTCGAATCTTGCCTTTGTAATCTTCAAAGATATCTCCACCATTACCTTTCCTCCATGAAGCCATGTAAGAACCTATAATTGAAGAATCTCACTAACACTCTCTTCCCTCTTTTTTTTTTCCTTTTTTTTCTCTCTCTCTTTTTTTTTTTCCTTCTTTCTTGTTCTTTTTTTTTTTTGCTTTTTTTTCCTTCTTTTTTTTTTCTTTCTTCTTTTTTTTTTTTTGCTTTTTTTTTCTTTTTGAACTGAATATACCTCAAATAAAAAAAAATGTGGACAAAGTAGACACAACAATTAAGGAAACGAGACTCAAAACACAAAGAAGAAAAAAAAAACTAGGGAAATAAAATTAACAAAGCAGAAACAAAATAGAAATAAAGGATAGTAAACATAGGGTTTTCCTAGATCTCTAGGAAACCTGTTCTTAGCAACCTAGGTCACTGGAAAAGGATTTTTCTACTAGACCTCTATAAAATCTGTCCATAGCAACCTAGATCAAAGGAAAGAATTGCCCTACTAGACTTTCAAAGAACATGTCCTTGACAACCTAAATCAAAGGGAAAAAAAATTATTCTTATAATCCTCACCTTTTTTGATTTCTTCTCCTTTTTTTTCTTTTTTTTTTTTGATCTAAACTAACAATAAAAAGACAAATGCCAAATAAAGAAGAAACATAGAGATAGATAAAGACGCAATAGCAACATAAAAGGATAAAATGCACAAACACAAAAAAACAAGAATGCTAATGGACAAGAAAAGAAGATAAAAGAGAAATATAAAAGACAAAGATAAATAGGAATTTATCTAAATATTGCTCTGATACCAAATGATGAAAGAAATCCCATGGATATAAAGATCCAGAAACCCCAAGCACACACATTGATAGAAAACAAGATATGGAATAAAGACCCTCCCTACTAAATCCCCAAGAAACCTGTCATTGGAAACGTAGATAGCAGGGAAAAGATATAAATTCTGCATCATATAGAACAAAATAAGGAAAACCTCACAACTGTATTGGCAGTCAAACTATGATAAACTATATGATAAAATTCTCTATTGTCTATAGGTCAAGTTGCCTATTTATACATTAATCCTAAAACTAGAAATTATCTAATCCTATCTGAAAGATTTGATTTGAAACTAAAACTTAAAATTAAAGATATGATTCTATTCTAAAAGATTTATTCCTATCTAATTTTAAATCAAATTTAATCTTTATAGATTAGATCAAATTTGATTTAAATCTTAAAAGATAAATTAATTCAATTCAAATTAGACTAAGTCAAAACAAATCAAAAAGAATCTAACCACAATCTAAATATATCTCCAACATGATCAGATTGCTTGCTCTCCAAGTTACTTTAATTAAACTTGATTCTCTGATCTCCAAGTAACTTGAAATGAGCTCTTGGATTGCTTGATCTCCAAGATAGAACCAATTTGCAAGAAACAAACTCTTTTCCACTGTTGGAATGACCAAATTACCCTTCTGAGTATATATCAATTCTAGAGTGGTTCCGTCGTAGTAGTGGAAATTCAATCTCTTTTTGGTTTCGTAACATGTTCCCTACCATATCACTGTGTGTTATTTTTGGGATGCTGGATGACCGTCGCATCGCATTCTTTTTTTTGTCCCAAATTGAAAATCAATGGCAATACAGTGAATAAATGGCTCCTAAAACAAAGGGTATTGGTCCACACCTGGGCTGAAAGCTGATCATATATTTATTCTTGATGAGAAACAGATGAAGTTTGAAGATAATGTGAATAACTTACTCCTAGCTCATAATGAATGGAATCATGTGGAGGTCTTTATTGATACGTACTCTTCATGGGGATCTATACTAATTGACATGCAAATTGGAATCCATGTATTCAAAGAAAAAAGTAATATGAACGATATCCGATTCATCAATCCTTATGAAAGGGATCATAATAATGTGAATTGGGATTGGAATTCAATGGTATGATCACGGACAAGTAGCACCAGCAATGTCGTAGGTAAATGCATTTATGGCATTTCATCCTCCGTAAGTTTTGATATAATTAATTTGAGATTAATTTTTTTGCAAATATTATTAATAATATAATAACATATATGATTAAATTAAACACCTTTACACTAGTGGTATATTTGTTAGAATATAAAACCGTTTATATATCTCTATCCAACAACTTAAACTTTTGGAAGAGATTGTTCATGATATGGTATCTAAGAGCTTCTACGATCACGAGATCAAGAATTCGATCTTTGTTTGGCCCCATTCTTCTAAAAATAAAAGTTAAATTTCAGTATAAGATAAGATGGACCTATGCAAAGTAGATGCTTCAAGTCCAAAAAGACTCTTGCATGAGAGAACATGCTAGAATATAAAATCATTCATGTGTCTTTACCCAACAACTTAAGTTTTTGGGAGAGATGGGTTATGACAATATTAAAATTAAATTCTTCTAATTTTAGTTGCCCTGCATATTTTGCTCCTCTACCTCAATGAAAGAAATTATAAAGAGTATCAGGACTAGCTTCTCATATGGTGCCTTGTATATCTTTTTTCTTCAAATATCTATGTGTGTGTTTCAACAAGTTGTTTAAGTAATGTTAGAGAAATTGAATATTAGTACTACATTATAAAATAGTAGGAAAGCGTAAGAATAGATTATTTATAGATTTAATTTAATTTAACTAGTTTCTTTTTTAAAACTATTTTGACTTCAGAATTTAAAATAACTTCTTCCATTCAATAATGCTGACAGGGAAGCGCGTTAAGGTTGGTTATCGTTGGTGAGCATTTTCCTCAGGCACCTTGAAAAGGATCTTGGATTCAGATGCAGTAACGTCAAGCTTGGCTAGTGATGCTGCTAATGATGGAGGTAAACAATCTGGTTATTTCATGGAGCTAGATGTGTTCTCAAGATGTTTTGTTTTTATGGCATATCTGCACGATAAGCTTCGCTAGCCTTCATCTTTTTTGTAATTAATTAATTAATTAGTTTGGTATAGTCTTAAAAATGTGGCTGACAATTTGCTGATGAGTGTTACATAAAAGCATAGGTAATTTTTTCCGCTATCTTTTCAGTTATACAAACAGATCGAGAAATACTAAAACAGAAATGTATACCACCAAAAAATTGTAATAGGAATTTTTGACAAAAATCACAATGGTGATTGGATTATGCAAAGTGGCGGGATCCACTTGTTTATCCAATGGTTAATGACAATGCCACATCATTTTCGCAATAAAATTATGGCAAAAATTGTGATTGTCTACCATTTTTCATAATTAAAATAACTCTAAGTTTTTTTTTTCCGATAGTATTATTAAGGCAGCAATCACTGAAAGCAAGTGTAGGCGAAGAGAGAATCGAGCAACAAAGTCAAAGAAAGAAAAGCAAACATCCCATGATAAGCGAATGACACTCGCATAAACACCCCAAGTCTAACGCCAAAAAAAATGCAATAATTGAAAGCCCCTTGAGATCTTTGTGTCGCCAATTTGCCAATCGAACCAGCAGCCACCAACCAAATCTTTAATTTGAGCACCAGAATTTCCATCTATTCCACAGCTCTATCATGAAGAAATTCCAGCAAACACAATGGTTGTGGAAGATCACCTTATTCCTTAGGTCCCAAAGAGACCATACAACTACGTAAAAGCAATATGAGCACAATCTTTTCCTCTGTTTTGAAGATTGAATACTGATCCATGATTCAAAGTTTACAGCAGAGTCATCTGAAAAATCCCCATCCATTCCTCACCAATTACAGCAAGCACCCCATACTTTCAGCAACAGAATATGCAAAGAATAAGTGTGACAAGGTCTCATCTTCTTCACAACACAGAACACATCTACAATCATTCACCCTGAGGATATTTAATCTCTGAAGCCTAACCTTTGTATTAAGTCTCCTCTGAACAACAAACCACAATAGCAACTTAGCTTTGGGGCGAACTATCCTACGCCAGATTTGCTAACAGAGATTTGATCTTGTACAACTAAGCCTTTACACTAATACATCTTTTCTATAAAGGATCTGATAAAATAATTACTTGAGTTGTCAAAAGACCACCACACCTTGTCGGCTTGGTCATCAATAAGTCTTGTTTGCTCCAGCAGACCTTGTAGTTGATATAGCTGATCAAGCTCCCTTTCAAAAAACTCTCTCCACTATGTCAAATTCCAACACCACACACAACCATCCCATGTACCACATTCCAATTGAAATGGGAGAATTCTTCAACAAGGAAATGGAGAATAGTCTTGGAAATTTGACTATAAGCCTAATCTCCCCAAGCCACAGATCTTCCCAAAATAGGGTATTGCAACTATCTCCCACCAAATTTCTTATGCCATTTATAACCAGCATCTTAACATCCTTATCGAACCTCATGATATCACATATAGAACCCCGCAAGCCACCTCCCCTAATCATGGGTTGATTACTCAGAGGTCTTCTTGTATCCAGATCACAATATGAACATATCACTTGTTTCCAGAGCATGGAGCTTTCATTTGAGAATCTCCACCACCATTTGAACAAAAAAGTTGCATTCTTCATGACTAAACTGCCAACTCCCAACCCACCGAATTTCTTGGGCTTTTAGATAATCTCCCAGCTAATTATAAGTAGCATTGTAGAACCATGGTCTTTCATGGCCCAAATTTTTTTTTACTATAATGAAATAATCTTTTTGGCTATTGACTTTGGCATTTTGAAAATACCCAAGTAGTTGATTGGGAGATTATTTAAAACAGCTTTAATAAGAGTCAACCTCCTGGTCCCGGATGGGAGATTAATCTTCCAGCCACTAAGCTTCCTCTTGATCTTGTCAATAATTGGTTTCCAAGTTTCAATTCTTCATAGGTTAGCACCCAAAGGGATCCCTAAATAAGTTGTAGGCAGGAGGCTACCATATATTTCAACTTTTGGTTTATGCCAATAACCATATCATCATTACAATTGATAGGGAATAGAGCAAACTTATTGTAATTGATCTTTAGACTGGACATAAGACCAAAACAGTCCAGAATTCGGTTCAGATTTAGCAAGGATTCTTCATTGGGAGTCGAAAGCAAGAGAGCATCATCCGCGAATTGTAAATGAGTCAATGGGACCGCATGACTCCCAACTTTTACTCCTTCGATCAAACCAATGCTTGCAGCCTTATATAACAATTTGTTAAGAACGTCACTGATAAGAACCTGGTGTCCATAGAAAGAATAGGAAGAAAAACAAGTTTGTATTGCTGAATACAGAACTGGTATCAAGGCAATACCAGTGGCTGCTTGGAGGAATTTACAGTAAGGAACAAAGAAAGAAAATGATATAGGTATTAAGCTTTCAAGAGGGCCACTTCTCTCCCAAGTTCCAGTCCCCAAATTCTAGCCTACCGTTAACACACCCCACCTCTCATACATATAATCTCTCCCCTCACTCCCTATGCCAACTCAGTGGAGTTGGTTAAAAATGTGTGCCCTTTACTACTCCCTAATTCTCCTTGTCTATTTCCTCATTTGCCCTTTCTTCCATGCACTTTGTAATATGTGGATTCCTAACAGTCACTAACCAGAATAAAAAGGAATGGTGATAATGGGTTACCTTGACGCAATCCTCGCTCCATTTTGAAAGGTTTGGTTGGAGATCCATTAATTATAATGGACATCTCCGCTGTTGAGAGGCAACTTCAAATTCATTTATGCCACAAATTGCCAAAGCCCATTTTTTCTAGAACTTGATCCACAAAAATCCATCTAACCGAGTCAAATGCCTTATGAAAATCAAGCTTTCAAATGACCGCCTTTTTCCTCTTCTTTCTTAGCTAGTGCACTACTTCGTTGGCAATGAGGGCACTTTCAAGGATCTGCCGACCTTGGACAAAAGTTGTCTTAGTTTCCTCCACCAAGCCATTCATCACCTTCCTGGGCTAATTAGCTAAGGCTTTCACCACAACTTTGTATATGCAACCAATCATGTTGATTGGTCTAAATTTTTTATCTCCTTCGCCTCATCAATCTTGGGGGTCAAGATGACCCATGTCATATTAGCCTTCTTTGGAAATCTGCTAGTGATGAAAAATCACCTACACATTGTCAAAAATTAACACTAACCAAATTCCAACATTTTTTTATAAAATTGAAATTATAACCGTTTGGTCTAGGGGCTTTTGAAGATTCACAATCTCAAACCCTGTTCTTGATCTCCTCATTTGTTGGAATAGATTCAAGTAAATTGGAGTCCTCTTCTAAAATGTTTGCCAAGCCATCCTAGAAGTGGTAATAGGAACATTCTTTTGCCCGTAAAGTTGCTTATAGAAATTTCTCATTTCAAATTTAATGCTCCTAGGTAACTGAAACGTTCTATTGCCACATTTGATCTCCAGCATTTGTTTTCTTTGAGTTCTAACCATTGCCATGGCATGAAAATATTTGAAATTTGAATTGCCCTCTTTTATTAATTTGTCTCTTGATAACTGCTTCCAATAGCAGCATTTTTGGGCATACTAACTATCTAGTTGACTCTTTAAGGTATTGTACCTAGCTATATCAACCTCATCAGTGTTCCCTTCTTCCAGCCTAGCATTAATTTCAGCAATCTCAACCTCAAAGCACTGGATGTTAAAGTCTATGTTACCGAAAACCTCCTTATTCCACTTCTTTAGGGAACCTTGTAGCTTCCTAAATTTATCTACAACATTCATGTCACCAAGACCCCCCTATTCTTCTTCTACCAATTTCAAAAAGCCCAAATGGGAGAACTACGCATCAATGCTCCGAAAAGGCTTCGCATCCCAGTTGACATCTTTAGATTCAATTAACAAAGGTACATGATCAAATAGAGAACATTTAATTGCAGATAATCTTAGGTTGACATTAGACTACAAGGAAACAATCTAATCTACTATAGGAAGATCCTCTACTCCAGGTAAATTTTCTACCGATCAGAGGTTGTTCAATGAGACACATATCATTAATCCACATATCAAAATTCATTGTACTATACTAGTTACGTTAGTGCAACCTTTTGTTTCTTCACATATTCTCACTTCATTGAAATCACCCATTAGTAACAAGGGGAAAATAGAATTTGCCATCATCTCCAGTAACTACTTCCATAGTCGAACCTTATCTAAGCTTGCATGATAACCATAGATAATTCTAATAGTTCCCATCATTTGAATTCCCTGGATAAACCCAGTAATCCAAATCCATCTCACTCCTTTAGAGATTATTTCATCTTTAATAAAATTCCTGTCTCAGATACAGAGAATGCCTCTACTTCTACCTTGTGCTTCAACAAAGGCCCAATTATAGTCATTAATGCCCCATATTCGTCTAAGAAGATGATCAGGAAAATCATTCCTCATAGTTTCAATTAACCCAATCAATTGAATTTGCTTATACTTCACCCATTTAGCAACTTCCTTAACTTTCCTTCCCCCCTCCCAACACCCCTTAAATTCCAACAAATCAACTTCATTTAAAAGATTCTAACCCACCGGCCAACACTGCATCAAGCATCCTTTAGAGTGCCTCCTCTTCTTCGCAGACTTCCATTCTTATGGCATCGCCATCTTTGCTTGTAGATAGGCCAAGCTTCTTTCCAACCTTCCGTGTGCTATATGCAACTTCATCGTCACTTCCATCTTCTTCTGCACTCTTAGATTCACAATCAGAGGCAATGTTGTTTCCCCTAACATGTGGCACCAAGTTGTTTTGGGGAGGAAGAGTGGTTGGGGACACCTTTCTATTGCTATGGTCAAGGGGGTTTTCAAACCCAGGGGGCACCCTTGGGTTGATACCATCAAGCCCAATATCCTCATCCAACCTCAACTGAGAACTAAATTCATGGAGAGTGTTAATGATGTAATGTTTGCCCCAGGCCCATTTTGTGAGAGGCCCAAATCACAAAGCACCTCTTTAGTGCGCTAGTCATCATTCAGCCCAAGAGTCCTAACAGAGCCGGATGGTTTCCAAGGGTCAACCACTAACTTGTTTTTAATGCTAGTATGGAGAAATTCTTTCCTCCTCCATGGAGGAAGAGTGGATTTATTCCACATTAATTGAGAGCCCTTGGATTTTCTTGGAAAAATGAGAGAGAAAGAGAATAAAAGAAAAATTAAGGGTGGGGATTGATTTATAGAATATGATGCTCATACTCTATTGAAGATAAAAGAATTTCTCGCTAGCATGATTATCCATTAGTGAGTCATTATTGAGCGCAACATCTAGTTGGCTGATTGTGGCATGAGTACCATTCTCATCACAAGGGGCATGATTGCACTCATTATCGCTAGAGTTTCCAAAGGTCTTCTCACCACCGCCAATTGCAACCGTCGGGGAGCGTCCTCCGCCCTCACCTACATTGGAGGAACCAGGTTGGCTTTCAGAATTGGAGCCAAGATTTGCCTAGATGTTGGGAGCATTCCATAGGTGGATTTCCTTCCCCATTTCTTTGACATAAACATCATAACCCACACCTCCCACTGAGAAATAATCATTACCTTGGATGAGAGGATAGAAACATGTATCCATTAAAATTTTTGCTGACGTTCAATGATGGGTTTGTCCATCGAAACAGACAACTCTACCCCATATTTTAGCAATTTTTCAGACGTTCTCCGAGGACCATGCATATATTGGCATGCCAAAACACTCAACCCAAACTCTCCTAGTTTGGCATACCTTCTCATCTGTCCATATGCAAAGATCATCAAAATACTCCCTTAGAACGTACTGCCTCCTTCATTCATCGTCTTGGCCATGTCCTCTTTTGTTGCAAAGGTGATAAGAGCATTATAAGCTCCCAAAGCCCTAATACTTTCCAACGGGAGGAAAGTGTTTCGAAGTTTTGCTTCCATCAGATGAATATCCATCGGTGAGATATTCTCACCAACAATACTTCTCTCTAATTCCCCAACCATAATCTTATCTATCTCACCATATACAACCCCGGTTCTATCATACTTCTCTTCGTCATCCACCTTTTCCTTGTCTTTCGTCTTCATAATGGCTTTCTTACCGTCCCCTGGAGCTGTTTGATTCTTATTCAGCACAACATCTTTGTATGACCTCCCCTGATTGATAGCTCCATTTTTAGACTCCGCTAGTCTTTTAAAAGAGGGTCTGAAGGCCGCTTGATCACGTTTTATATCCTCCTTTGTTTTGAACTCAGCCATCGAAACTTTTATTTTACATCCCCCGATGACAGCAGATTCATGAAGATTCATAATCGCCTTCTTAGCTTCATGCTGTTTCGCGAACCTTACGAAAGTAAATGGTTGATGGTTGTTCTTCCTCCTTTTGCGGGAAAGAAAAACATCCACCACCTTTCCCTCAGAACCGAAAAGTTGCCAGAGCCAAGATCTCGTTACTGAGAATGGTAGATTATCGATCAAGATAGTGAAAGAGACCTCTTCAAGCCATCTCCATGCCAGGTTTTGGCTCGTACGAGGAACCTCCCCTTCACGCGCTGCATGTGGCCCTCCAAGCACGTAGCCATTGCGTTGCCTTTCCTGTCCATTCCCCTTCTGACTTTCTCTCTCTTTCCAGTTCTCTCTCTCTCTCTCTCTCTCTCTCTCTCTCTCTTTCCAGTTCAACAGCTGTGCTAAGTTGTTATTCTTTTGTTGGGTTTCCAATAAATCGTCTACTTATTGATAGCGATTCAGTCCACTCGATGTTGTTGACATAATGGAAAATAATGACGAGGAACAAGGCGACAATAAGTCTCAATACCTTTTAAATTTCAAGTGGTGCATTAGAAAAAAAAAAATTCAAGTTTGCTTGAGCAACATCTAACTTCCATCGACCAACAAAACTATGAAGCCTGTGCCTGTGCCTGCGACTGTGAAAGTATAAGTAACGCCAAAGAAAAGGGAATGGTGGCAGTGGCACTAGCACGCCATAGCAATGTTGGGGAAGCAATGGCACAACTCCATTAATGGAGTTGCTACCGATGGCAAAGACGAAGGTACGAAGGTACGATGGCACTTTTCTCACCTTGGTAATAATAATTCAATGCAAATTAATTATTGAGAATTATGAGTTAGGACTAAGGAAGATGGAAAAGAGAAATCTAAAAATAATAACACTGAAAATATTACCAATAATATATAATATGGTGTAATTCATTAATCTAATATTATTTACATTAATATAAGTAATTTATTGTCGGAAGAGGGTTTGGGTATCATAGCTGCCTGTGTAGTTGCTGTTTCTTTTCTTTATCGATTTCTTTTTTTCTTTTCATTTATTTCTACTGGTTGCCCAAAAAAAAAAAAAAAAAAAAGAAAGAAACAAAGTGTTTGCTATTCATTTCTCGAGACCGATAAATTGAACCTGTAGTCCCACCATTTTCCCTATCAATTCATAGTTTTCTCTTTCTGTTCATCAAAATTCGCTCATGAATTTTTCTTTTTTCAAACTTACTTTTTAACTTAATAGAAAGAAGATAGAAAGTTCAAGCTTTGTTCTTAACACTTAAACAATTTGCTACTATCCGACCAAAAAAAAAAAAAAAATTGCTACTAGTGTCTTTTAAGTTATGCCTACGCGTAATAGTTTAATGTTCTACATTCAATGCATAGAATATAATAAGAACTATATATAATTGATTACATTTTTGGAGAAGCAAAACTTAGTTATCTTACATATATTTTAATGGATAATTAGCACTCACACCCTTTGAAGTTTCAAGATATAATATTAACCCCAATGTTGTGCGAATATTGCACTCCGGACCAAATTTTTCTTTGCCCATATTAAGGTGGCTTTTAACATGGAATACAATGTTTGGGTCCATGATGTATCCATTTAATATCAATACGTAGATTTCATTTAAAAACATATCAATGGTTAAAATTGTATTCCAAGTTTGTGGAACTTAATTTTTCTCACTCCATAATTTTATTCTCCCTTTTTTTGCACTACTGCAAGCCTCTTTTGCAGCTTCTCAACCACATTTAGTACTTTTTTTTTAATTACCAAATTATATGCTTGACGGAGGGGTGGGTGGTTAATCATATGTTGTAAAGTGAAGAGGTAGGGTCTTACATAGGATAATAGTGTCACGACACTAAGTATCAAAAAACCTTTAGCTGATTATTATTTCACACAAAACTCCCATGGGGATACCCTTCGCAAATATAAAAACCACTTTTTTCTTAGAAAATATAGCTGCAAATATAAAAAATAAGAGACAAACTGAGTTGAGAAAAGTAACTACGTAAGTAATTCTCACATTTTGATGGAAGGGGGTGTTTAAAATGTGGCTTTGTCCTCTTTAATGGTACCTTCTTCAATTGATTTAACCATCGTCATTGCTTTTTTGCATTCTTGCTTAGCCCTTAGTGAAAGGTAGTCGAAAAGGTGGGGTCACAGTGGAAGAAGGAAAGGATAATGAAATTGGGAAATGAGAAAAATTAAAGTGCAAAAACTTGAAATATAATCTCAATTGTTGATTTTTTAAAATAAAATCTAAGAGTTAATATCTAATGGGTTCATCACGGATCTCAATATTGTGTCTTATGTTAAAAGCCACCATAACATGGGCATAGCAAATTTGGAGTGGAGTGCAATATTTATATAAGTTTGGGATTCAGTGATATATCTTAAAACTTCAAGAGGTGTATGATTACTAATTATCCTATTTTAATCAATCTCTCTTCCACTGCACTGAATATTCTTAGTATTTAGTTTGTCAAATTCAAAACCTCCTAAAACGGGTTAATAGAAACTTGACCCTGGTTAAAGAGGGATGTTGACTTATTTGGTTGGCTCATTTTATTTATATTTTGCAATGACTTAAATTTGATGTCTAGATTTCTCTCTTCGGAGGTACTATTTAGGTAAGTTGTTCATGAGTGCATGTATGCAGGTGAACTTTACCCTTAGTGTGCGTTTGATAGGGGTTAAAAATGGGGAGAAGTTTTTTATGAATTAGATTTATGTATAATTTTACACATAAATTCAATCCATAAAATTTTTTCCTCCATTTTTACTCCTACTATGCTCACCCTTAGCCTAAATTTTTCGTTAGAAAGAAAAGAAATACCATTCTACATTATTTACAAGTGATTTGATTGGTGATTTATCTTTTGTCTTTGTTTTTTTAATTATTTCCCACAGGTATTTTCCACCAGAGAATGTGAGCATCTCTCCATGCAATATTTCAAACCATGGTTCATCACACGTGGATAACTAGCCCCTTCTATTAGACCTAACCCCCATTGGTTGTGATTTATCTTTTGTTGAAGCAAGTAATGACAATAACTTTGGGAATTACTTATTTAGTTGTATAGTTTAATTTCCAGGTCATTATCTTCTTGGTGATATCTGAGTTAGGAAACTCCCTTGCTTCTGTTCAGCTTGAGACATACGTCTTGCCAGTTGTTTTAAGGTAATCAAATTGATATTACCTGGTAAGGTAATGTGATTCATCCGATCGTGATTCCATTAAAGCAGAAGAAAAAGATGTGACAAATCTTCTATTCTATGTATTTAGGTTTGCTCTGTATGAAAAAAATAAATTTGAATTGGTTAATGATTCTGGTAGTAAGTTTGTCCTTCTATTTTTGGCGCATATCTATATAAAGACTGGAGTCACCTAGAGATTTTTGTACCAAGTGGCATTGGGAGCACCGCATGTTACTGTTGGGTGGTGTGGATTTCATATGTACAAGCAAGGCACCAAACATGGAAGATATCTACTTCGCAAACTCTTATCCTCAAATTTCAAATTAAATGTAGTATGCATGAGAGAGAATTTAAAATTTTAAACCAAGGAAAATTGCGGCTGAGAACATTTATGTCTCTATTTCATTTTATCTTTGTAACATGTGGTAGTTGTGGAAGACATTAGGCATTTTCCTTCTTTTTTTTTTTTTGGTGGTGGTGGGGGGGAGGTAATTATTGCACATTGGAAGGCATACTTGTTTGTGCGATGCTAAGTAGGCAAAGGTGATTTGAGGTGATAGGAGAAAGTGGGAGCGTTAATTAGAGGTGACAAATGTAAGGGAGTGATGATGGCTTTTCTTTATGTGCCTTTGTTTAACTTTACTACTTTCAATCATTAATTAAATAAAATCGCATAATCAATACTAAAACAGTGAAAGGGACCATAAATGATTACACTTTATTGTTTATGATATTCGTGTTAACCCAAATGTTCGTTTCTGACCTTTGATCAATTACTGGAATAGCTTTCTGCAGTCCGAAATTCGAACATGCAATATCTGAGTAAAGTTTTGCATGCTCTCTTTTAAAGATTCTCGCTTTTGTAGTTACAAATTGGTGTTTATGAACTCAATAATTGTACACCATTATCTACTTGCTCAAGATTTCTGCCATCAAATAACTATGACCAACCTTCCAACCGTTGGAAGTTGCAGTATTTTTCTTCTATCTGTAACTGACATCGATGCTTGATTTGAGTGACTCAGTCTATATTCTAGGTGTATAATTTTGGAGCGTATCTTATCCCAAATAACCATCGTCTCACAATTGGTGTAAAAAATTTGTGCAATTTTGACAACTCAGGAAAGGATTAAGTTAGATTTAACTTTCCATGAATAACTTACAATGATAAAAATGAGAAGTTTATGAACTAAGTATGTGAAAACAACACAATTTTATTTTCCAATGCGTCCTATTATTGTTCCAGATGATTGACGTCGACTACTTGTGCATGTAAGGGCTTTACATGGGCTAGCCAGCCTTGGCTTGATCATTTTCTTCTGGATATAAATTTTAGAAGATTGTTTGTGACTTTGTAATGGGTCCTAATTCCAAAAGGATTGTTTCTTATTGCGCTTAAAGGCATCATGAAAAAAACAAATTTATGTACAAATTGGGAGAATGTTGCTACAAGAAAAGCATAAGAACATTGGTAGTGTCGTCTAGAGAATGATTTTATCTTATTTATTTTCTCTTTTGTCCTATTGAATTTGGCATTTATGTAAGCTCATGTTGTTTTTCAACACAATGGAAACAAGAAATTTCCATTACCGTGCATCTTCTTCTGCATAGCATGGTAGATGCTGAATTTTGTCAAGCTTGGAAAGATAAATGCGAAGTCACTGATTATCAAACAAACAGAAAGGAAAGGAAAAATGCAGAGAAAGTTGAAGCGGGAAATGTGAAAATGATATTATGTTATTAGTAATAGAAGTAATGTTTGCTTACATACAAAGGTGTGTGTGTAGCATTACACCCAGTAAGGTGCAAAATGGTGCCAGCTAATTGCTCACTCTCTGTTACCCCCCTGGCGCAAGCTGGTGGCTGGTATATATCCAGCAAACCAAGCTTGGTAAAAAAGGTACGAAAGGAATGAAGTGGCAGTGCTTTGGTAAATATATCAGTGCATTGATTAGAGCTAGAAACAGGAGAAGCCGCATCAAACTAGCATTCATCTTCTCACGCAAAATGTGGCAATTGATATCAAGGTGCTTGATGCGCTCATGGAAGACTAGATTGGCTGCTATATGGAGAGCACTCTAGCTATCACAATAAAGAACGGCAGGTTTCAAGCAAGCAACATGAAGATGGTAGGGGAAAGAAACAATATCCAGATATGGACTTGCGACTATCAATACAACCACCCCAATCCGCATCATTGAAGCCAAGTAACTAGGTAGTGGATTGGTAGGGGAAAAAGAAGCCTCAACCAAGGGAAGTCTTCAAGTAGTGAACCACTCTCATAGCAGCCTTGTGGTGTTGTACGCTGGGATGAGCCATAAATTGGCTAAGTTGCTGGGCTGCAAAGGACATGTCAGGATAGATCGTGGTAAGATACAACAACCTCCCAAGAAGGCATCTATAAGCTGGAATATCAAAATAAGATTGCCCGCCATCCTGGTGAAGATGAATAGCACTATCAAGGGAGGTTGAAGCAGGCTTAGAAACTGTCAAACCACAATCACTAAGCAATATTTTCGTTGGCAAACAATGATCCCTGCACTTGAATGGGCCACTTCTAAGCCAAGAAAGTATTGCAAAATACCAAGGTCTTTGATGTGGAATTTGTTGTCAAGTATCTCCTTGATGGAGTTAAATTCTACCAAGGAATCTCCTGCCAAGATGATGTCATCAACATATACCAAGAATGCAGTAAATGTTGATGAACATTGTTTGATGAACAAGCTGTGGTCTACAAAAGCTTGGGTGTAGTCACACTTAATAAGGACTTTAGATAATTTCTCGAACCATTGTCGACTGGCTTATTTCAAGCCATATAGTGACTTGGCTAGCTTGCAGACTTTGTTAGGACCCGAGGCAGGGAATCCAAGGGAAAGGGTCATGTACACATCCTTGTGGAGCTCGCCATAGAGGAAGGCATTGTTGAATCTAACTGATGAAGATGCCAATGATGCACCAAGGCAAAGGCGAGGAGTGATTTGATGGTTGTCATTTTAGCAATTGGGGAGAAGGTGTCGAAGTAATCCAAGCCTTCAATCTGGTTTTACCCATTTGCTACAAGACTAGCTTTGTAGTGCTCAATACTGCCATCATATTTTCTCTTGATTTTGAAGACCCATATGTTCCTGATAGGAACCATATTAGGAGGGAGATCCACAACTTACCAGGTTTGATTCTCCTCAAGAGCTCGAATTTTAGCTTGCATAGCCTCACGCCAGCATTCAAATTTGTTGGCCTCAGCATATGAAGATGGTTCAAACTCAGTGAGAAGGTTGAGAGAATAAGACTGGTAGAAGGGTGATAAACCAGAGTAAGATAGCACTTGAGATAAAGGATAAGCAACTGTTGAAGTGGATTGATTAGGAGCAAAAATAGTGGCTGCATTACAATGGTAATCAGCAAGATAGGCAGGTGATGATCTCAATCTAGTTGAGTGTCTAATAGGTTGTGCAGGTTGTATGGGATAGGTAGTAAGAGTGTGGGAATTGGTGGTGTTGCAGCATGGGTGGGGTATGTAGAATTTGCAGGAGGTGGTATGGGAAGTAGTGGTGTTGCAATGTCAGTGGCAGTACAAGATAGAGTTATCATGATCAAATGAAAATCAGAGGGTGTTATGCAATCATGAATGTTGCTGCCATAAGGCAAATAGTGCTCATAAAATTTGACATGTCTAGAAATTAGTATCTCTTTGGTGCCCAAATCTACTAAAACAAAACCCTTGACCCCAGACTTAAAACCAACAAAAACACACTTCCTAGCTCTAGCATCAAACTTATGTCTACATGCATGTAAAGTTGCAGCATAGCACAAGTAACCAAAAGGTCTTAACTCTGTTAAATCAGGGACACTCCCATAAACCAACTAAAAGGGAGATTTATCATGCAAAATGAGTGTAGGAATTCTATTAATGAGATATGCAACATGTTGAACAGCATATGACCAAAATATTCTGGGTAATTTAGACTGAAAAGGTAAAGCTCTAGCTATATTCAATAAATGTTGGTGCTTTCTCTCAACTCTTCCATTTTGTTGTGCTGTTTCCACATAACTAGTTTAAAATTCTGACAAAGCGAATTTAAATGCATTATCTATTCTAACTACCTTTACTTTTACATTAAATTGATTTTTAGCAAACAAAATGAACTTCTTGACACTCTCAAATGCCTCAACCTTAGATTTTAGCATAAAAACCCAAAATATCTACTATGATCATCCAATGCAATAAGAAAATACCTATGCCCATTTATGGATGGAATACCAAATGGTCCCCAAACATCAAAGTGTAGTAGTAGAAATAAGCTATTTGCTCTTCTGGTGCTATTATTAAAAGGAAATCACTTTTGTCTAGCAAAATTACATACATCACAGGGTGTACAATTATTATATTTGACAAAAGGAAATTGTTTGCTAATTAAGAAAAGCCTTCTCGATGATAAGGGCCTTAACTTGTAGTGCCACAAATCCGCATCAGGTATAGTGGTAGTATGAGATGTGTGAGGTTGAGTGTGTACAGAGTTCGAGTTACTAGTAGTTCTGGTGTGATCTGTCACAAAGTAATATAAGCCACCATCCTATTTACCCAAACCAATCCTCTTCTGAGTTGACATATCCTGTATCAGACAAAACTCAGATGAGAAGGTTAAGTGACAATTCAAATTTGAAGTAAGACATGAAATAAATATTAGATTGAAATGGAATTCTAGTAGGTAAAGTCGTTTGTAAGAACAAGACAGTTTGAGAATGTAACAGTACCTGAGAATTGTGCTAGGACAAATTGGTTATTAGGTAGTTTAACTTGAACTGGTCTAATTTTAGAGTAACAAGTGAACCAATCTAAGGAGGAACAAATGTGATCTGAGGCTTTTGAATCAATGCTCTAGGAGTTAGAAGACATTGGCTTAAAACAAAGTAGAACAAGACTATTACCTGAATCAGATGAGTGAAGTTTTCTTTGTGGAACTGAACTAGCATGAGAAGCAACAGGTTGATGCGGAATGGATGTTGAGGATTTCAAATTTGAATTATGAAGCAAGGCCATTAAGCTTCATATTGCTCTTGAGTAAGAATTGAGCCGGCTGTTGTACACCTTTTTCCTTCTATGGATTAGATGATGCATCTTCATACTTCTCATCCTCAACTGGATCTGTGAGTACACTATTGGCAGAGGTCGAATTCTTTAACTTGAAATGTGTAGGAAAGCCATGCTTCTTGTAGCAAACATCTGTGTCCAATTTTGCCACAATGTGTGCAAATCTTATTAGAGTTAGCTCCTCTTCCTCTACCATAGCTTCTGTTTCCTGCTGCTACAACATTGATCAAGATCTTGGATTCATCTTGATAATTGCTAGATACTTGCTTTTCTTACTGTAGGATCTTCGAAAACCCTGATTCATACTAGGAAAAGGCTTGATTTGCAAGATTTGAAGCTTGATTTGTGAAAATTGCTCTCCCAAACCATTGAGAAACTAAAGAACATTTTCTTGCTATTTGGAGACTCATGCACTCCTCATAACTTCACAGGTACATTTCATTGGACAAGTACAAGATGGAGTTGATATGTAATTCTCCAATTCCTCCTAATATGCCTTCAGTTCAGTGTGATACTCTGTCACCGACAAGGTTCCTTACCTGCGACCATGAAATTCCTGCATCAGCTTCGCAATCTTCACCATGTCACCTCTAGAGAAGTGTTCCCTAAGATCTCTCCACACATTCGAAGCTAGCTCCAAAGCATCAATGCTTCGAGCTATGGCTAGTGATATTCAATGAATTAACCAATTGTGCACCATGTTGTTGCACCTTTCCCATGCATCATACATTAGACCAAATTCTTTTGACTTAGAACTTGCTCCATTCACAAATTTGAATTTGTTCTTTGAGATCAAAGCACATTTCATCGATTTGGACCTACTATGGTAGTTGGAACCAATGAAGATTGGAGAAACCAAAACTTGATTCGGACTTTCACTTAGATGAAGAAAATAAGGATTCTAAGCTAGATCTGATTGAAGTTGATTTTGGATTTGCACCGTGGAATTGGAGCTTGTTCCTAGACTCAGTAGTTTCTTTGCACCAGAAGATTTTGGTGAGTGTTTCGAGGCATAACCAAGCTTTGGTACCATCAAACAAACAGAAAGGAAAGGAAAAATGCAGAGAAAGTTGAAGTGGGAAATGTGATAATCATAGTATGTTATTAGTATTCGAAGTAATGTTGCCTTTTATACAGAGGTGTGTGTGCAGCTGTACACCCAGTAAGGTGCAAATACAATAAAACTCTCCGTAACTAACTCTCAATTGACTCTAACTGCCTCCAACGGTAGCAGCTGATTGCTCACTCTCTGTTAGATTATGACCATCATGCTTTGCATCAAAATGAGTTTCAATACCTTTGTAAATAAGGTAACACGCATGAGTTCCACGGTCATGGAATTCCACCAAACGAACAATTCTATAAGGAGCGGTCTCCTGACCATGAATTTTCCAGAGACAACAGGGAGGTCAAAATTTATAGGCAACTATAAAGCAAGTTCCTTATTTATTAAAGTGGTGTCTTATATATCAGGTAAGATCTAGACATCCAAGCCTTGAACATATACTGTATTCGTAATGTTTGTCCTAATTTATTTGATATTTCAATTACTTCATAGACAAAGCAGTTGAGATCAGGACTAGGGGGACCATGATATTATTTTATGATTAATATTTGACAAATATGCATGCGTTAATGCAAATTTTACATCCCAAACACTTTAGTGAGAATATGATCAAATTGAGGATGTTAGCTATAAAGGAAAGAGCTAAAAGTTGCTTTTTTTTCTAATTATGGTGTTTATTGACTGTCAAAAATAGAAAAAAAAAAAATAAAGAGTCAAAAATTGTTGCCAGAGTTGAGTCATTAGAATAATATGAGATACTATTGACTCTTAGATAAATAAATGAATCCTACCACTTCATTTCATAATCCCAATGAGTGTATTTGAAATGGGAAAAAAAAATGGAATTGATTTAATTTGTAAATCAAATTTTGTATTTGGATGTTTTAAAAACAAGAAATGATTTCATTTGTCAAATTTCATGAATTTAATTGTTTTATATTTGAAAGTCTATCAAAGTTGAAAGAATTTGATAAGAATTGATTTAATTTTAAAGTTTAAGTATAAAGCAAATAAAATCAATTTCATTTTTAATCATTCCAAACACTATCAAATATATTTTAAACATAAGAATTAATTTCTAAATCAATTTAAATCTTATTTTATATAATCATTCCAAACATATGATTCAACTTATAAATCAAATTATTTCAAATCAAATTTTTGTTAAGGATTATGGCAAAATTGTTTGGCTAAGTAACATTTCTCACAAATAAATTCCCTGATACAAATACTTCTTGTAGACTTGCAGTGTGATTGTATTCCATTCTTATCCTGAGGTCAGAGATCACTCTCTTAATTGAAAGTAGCTTTCTTACAACTCTCAATCTTTCAAAGTGATATTTTCTCTTACTGCCAGACACTTAAATGGGAGGGGGAAAAAGAGGAAAAGAAAAGAAAGATATCTTCCCACTTTGATGAGTTGAGTTGAACACAATAATACACCGTAATAGATGAATGTGCAATGTTACTACTGGCGTTTGAATATTTTTTCTTCAGCTACTCCAAGCTATAACCCTATTGCACCTTTTAAAAAGCACATTTTAGGAAAGATAATTGTAGGGAAGACACATTACTACTGACTAGCCACAAAGCAAGATATTAGTTAAAGATGGACTAAGACAGCTTTTGTTCATCGGATCATGTTCCAGCTTTGCAAAAGCTGTTTCTCTAAAAACAACTCCAACTTGATTATCGCCCCTTCCCTGCTTTTTTTAAGTTTGTTTTTGCTCAAAGCTAAAACATCTAGTGTTTTCAAGGCAGAAACATACTGCTTCACAATTGTGACTTACTAGCTCTTAATTTGTTGTAAGCTTGTGGTGTCATAATTTCCACCTTGAAGAACTTCTCTTTTTCACAAAACTCTACATATGTCAACAGCATTTTGGTGGGTTGCCTCATGCATCTTCCCAGCTTCACCATAATCAACTTGTTTTTCAAGTTAATGTTTTGTATGGTACGAATCTTCCTATGTTAGCAAACTGAAAACGGTTTCTCTGAAGTTCACTGTATTTTGACTATGATGTGTCTCTAATAATTCTGCCTCCTCTATTTTAATTTTCTTTCGTTTTCAGTTTCCCAAAAATAAATTTTCCTTCCCGGACTTTGAATAGAATAATCATAATAACAGGTCAAATTAATTGGTAGCATACGCTTGCTTATACTTCGCATTAGTATAAAATAATCTAAATATTTGTTAGTTTGGGGGAAAAAAAAGAATAATTTAATTCAGATGAGTAGATAACAGCTTATCACAATCATCAACATTATTGAGCTTCATTTTCGTTGACTTTAATATTCAATTTTATTTTCAACAATTTAAATAAAAGAAATCAACGTTATACTAGACAAAATTGGTTAAGCACTTAAGCTAGCTAGCTTGATGGTTCTTATGGCAGTTTATATTGTTTCATCTAAAAGTGTTTCACGTCCTTCTGATGTTTGCAAGTAATTTTTGTGATGGTAAGCATATCATTTGCTAGGAGTTAATGTCACAGTAGCTATGACACGTCAAGGGCCTTCCACCTCTTGCTTCAACCATGGTTGGACTTATGATGTCTTTGTGAGCTTCCATGGGGAAGACACTCGTTACAATTTCACGGGAAACCTATGCAATGACTTGGACAGAAAGGGAATCCACACTTTTAAAGATGACATAAAGCTTAAGAAAGGAGAAGGGATTTCACCATCACTTCTCAAAGCAATTGAAGAGTCTAGGATTGCCATAATTGTTTTCTCAAAAAACTATGCATCCTCAACTTGGTGTCTTGATGAGTTAGTCAAGATCATGGAGTGCATGAAAGAGAGGGGACAATTGGTGAGGCCAGTTTTCTACTCTGTTGATCCTTCTGAGGTACGGTATCAAAGGGAAAGCTTTAAAAGCTCAATGGAAAAGCATGAAGCAAATCCTAAATATGGTGAAGAAAGAACAAGTAAATGGAGGATTGCACTGACAGAAGCAGCTAATTTGTCCGGATGGCATTTCAAAAATGGGTATAAACATCTCTTGCTTTCTAAGCTTTTTATTCAAGTTTAGTTAATGATCATATTGGTATTATTTTGGGTAAAGTTTTGCTCCGATTATTTGGCTTGATATTATTGTATCACCATGATATTTAAAAATTGACACCTGGCTTGTCCTCCTCGATTTTGCTCTATTTGTTTGTTACATCTAGTATTACTAGATATGAATCTCACCCCATGCATGAAGCATAGACTCTAGCACGGACACTCAACACGACATGAATATGGATTCGGAGGCACATCAAATTCTTAAAATTGTGATATATATATATATATATAAACAAAAGATTCAAAATTTATTATAAATATAGGTAATAGTATCTTCATATCTTCATGGTTATTAAACTATCAATTTTTGCTTTCTAAGTCTCTCTCAAAAAATATAGAACATTTTTCATATATGTCATAAGTTAATACTTGTTATTTCTTAGCTTTTTCCCCAGAAAAACCAAAAAGTTGGACATCATTTATGTTGAAGTTTAAAAAAACAAAATCCTAAATGAACATATTTTAGTAAAACTAACCACATATAATACACATACCAAAAAATAAAATAAAATAAAGTGACTGTCCAAAACTTAACTTTATTTTCTCTATTGACAAATAATGCACTTTTCAAAAATTAGACAAAATTGGTCTCAAGTTAGACATTGGACTAGGTTTTTTAATACCTAAGTTAGTCTATTAAAATAGATGAAAAAATAATAATAAATATTTCAAAATTCCTCCATTTGTCTTAGTTATGCTGCCTATGTGCCCAAGTTAAATCTATGTTGTGTTCAACCATGTCCAAAGTGTGTCCAGGCCAAAATAAATCAAATTTTTCAAAAAATAAGACAATTACACGCAAATGTCCAATATGCATCGTACGTGTGTCCACACAAATATACCACTAAGTTGGCATGACTGTACTTTCTAATTTACATGTAGCATATATTATGCTTGAAAATTGAATTGCTATGCGACTGAACGAACATCTCAAGTTGTCTATATGACCAATAAGAATAATATGTATTGATTAATGCTAGATAGCCAGAGTTATTTAGTATAATTGTTGCCTCAAATTGCCAAGATTCAAGGAAAGTGGTTAGTTAGGAACAATTCCACAACATTTGATGACAAAATATTGGTTGTTTAGTATTATGAAGAAACCAAATCACTTAGGGCTATGTAATAATGGAGCAAAAATCAGAAGTGATATTTTTAAATAGTAGGGTGAGACAAAGTGCACAAGCGATGAACCTTTTAGTGATTTTTTTTCTTTGCCAGTTTATTTCACTAGGGCCAAATAAGCAAAAAAAAAAAAAATACAACTTATGTGGAATTAATATGTAAGCTAATAGAAAAAAGAAATTTAAAAAAATAATACTGGACTCTAGTAACATACTCTTTTATTTTATTTTATTTTATTTGGTAAGAGAAATTTTAAAGGGAGGACAGAAAACTGCATTTAAGGTCAGAGTATGCTACAACCTTCAAATGGTCTTAGTCGCACATAGATATTGCCTTATCCCTTATGCTTAACAGACAATGAACTTTTTATCATTATTTTCACAGGTATGAGTTTGAGTTTATTCAACGGATTACTGAAGAAATCTCAAGCAAATTAAATATTACATCCTTACACATTGCTGATCATCCAGTTGGACTGAATTATCGAATGTCAGAAGTGGTGAGATTACTAGGACTCAAGTCTGGTGATGATGTCCGCATGGTTGGAATTTATGGCATTGGTGGAATTGGTAAAACAACAATTGCTAGAGCTGTGTATAATTCAATTGCTAGCAAGTTTGAAGGATCAAGTTTTGTTGCTGATGTAAGAGAAAATTCATTGAAACATGGTCTGGTACAACTACAAGAGACCCTTCTAATTCATTTACTTGGAGAAAATATCAAGTTAGGTGATGTGAACAAAGGAATTCCTATAATAACAAGAAGGCTTTGCAGCAAGAAGGTTCTTTTGATTCTTGATGATGTTGATAATCTGCAACAACTGAGGTCATTGGCTGGAAGGCATGATTGGTTTGGTTTTGGAAGTAGAATTATCATAACAACTAGAAATAAACATTTGCTAACTACTCATGGGGTTGAAAATGAAAAAATATATGAAGTGAGAGAATTGAATGACCATGAAGCCCTTGAACTATTTAGTTTGAATGCTTTTAAAACAAGGAAGCCTAATGCAAGTTATGTGGAGATAGCAAACCGTGTTGTGCAATATGCCAAAGGCCTTCCATTGGCTTTGAATGTAATTGGCTCTGATTTGTTTGGCAAAACAATTGAAGAATGGGCAAGTGCATTGAAGAAATATGAAAGAATCCCAAGCAAAGAGATCCTAGATGTACTCAAAGTAAGCTATGATAATTTGGATGACAATGAAAAAGAAATTTTCCTTGATATTGCATGTTTCTTCAATGGAGATTTGAGGCAGGATGTGGAAAAGACACTAGTTGCCTCCCGTTTCTTTCCAGAATATGGCATTGGAGTACTTATTGACAAATCGCTAGTAACTATTAGTAAAGCCAATACAATTAGGATGCATGATCTTATTCAAGACTTGGGTAGAGATATTGCTAGAAAGGATTCACCATTTGACCCTAGCAAACGCAGGAGACTATGGCATCATGAGGATGTTCTTGAGGTCCTGACAAAGAACACAGTGAGTGTGAAGCTTTCTTTATTTTTAGTGCAATTTTTTCTTCCTACACTAACTCATATTAGACATCATATGTGAAATTTCACTAATTTAGACATTTGTCAATTTGTCATGTGCATTGTTGTTTCTTGGTGCTTGGAATTGCAAAGGGAACTGAGGCAATTGAAGGCATAATGTTGGACATGACCAACCTAAAACAAGAAGTTCAGTTAAATGGCAACACCTTCAAAATATGAGAAGACTTAGAATTCTCATAGTTCGAATGCACAAGTTTCTGGAGCCCCCAAACATCTCCCAAATAATTTGAGATTTCTTGATTGGAATGAATATCCTTCCCCATCTTTACCCGCTGATTTTCATCCAGAGACACTTGTTGTACTCAATTTGCCCCATAGTCACCTTACAATGGATGAACCACTCAAGGCATGTTTGTGATTCTTACATTATGTCATGTAACTTGCATATATATTCTGAGAACTAACTACTCTTCATATCATGCAGAAGTTTGAGCATTTGACATTGATGAACATCAGTGATTGTGACTCTCTAACAAGGTTACCTGATGTCTCTGCAACACCAAATCTAACAAGACTTCTTGTTAATAATTGTCCAAACTTAGTTGACATTCATGATTCTGTTGGTCATCTTGGCAAATTAGTCACATTGAGCACTCAACGATGTCCCAAACTTAAGAGTTTTCCAAGTGGCCTGAGGTCAAAATCTCTTGAATACCTTTTCCTTAGTAAGTGTTCTAGCATTCAGAGTTTCCCAGATATTTTGGCAAAAGTGGAAAGTATGAAAAATATTGATATAGGAGGGACTGCCATAAAAAAATTTCCAAATTCAATTGAAAACTTCAATGGTCTTGAAGAGTTAGTGTTGACATCTTGCAAACGTTTTGAGGATCTACCTATTAACATTGCTATGTTTCAAAATATGGAAGAGCTTAATGTAGAGGGATGTCCACAACTTCCAAAACTCTTATGGAAGTCATTAGAGGACAGGACTAATTGGCTCCCAAAGTTGAGGAGACTGACTCTCAAAATTGTGATCTATCAGATGAGGATCTTGAGTTAATTCTCGGTTGTTTTCTACAAGTGAAATGGTTGATCCTATCAGATAACAACTTTGAAACCATCCCTGAATGCATTGAAGATCTTTCCCACCTCCTGCTCCTTAATGTGGATAACTGCAAGCAGCTTAGAGATATTTCAGTGCTTCCACCATACCTGCAATACATAGATGCGAGGAATTGCATATCATTGACACCCCGATCATCAGATGTAATATTGAGTCAGGTTCAGATTTTTCATCTCTCTTTCTTGAACTTCATCATTGACATCTTGTTCTAGCTGCTAACAGTGATCAATGTCATTTACTTAGAACAGGCATTTCTGGAGGTCGAGTACTTAGATATTGTGGTGCTTAGGACAAAAATTCCAACTTGGTTTGACCATTGCAGCAAAGGAGGGTCTGTGGATTTCTGGGTTAGCAGAAAATTCCCTCCCATTGCTCTATTTTTTTTATTAGAAGGTAAAGATGAGAAGAAAACCAATCATACTTGTGAATTCCACTTGCTCATCAATGACCACCAAGTATTCCAAGGAGAAGGAGAGTGGCCGGTTGATCATGTTTGGCTGTTTGATCTGCGAGTTCGCCTCACAGCCAGTGAGTGGCACAACATCAATGAACAAATAAAGTCTGGATGGAATCACGTGAAGATTTCATGTGCAGTCATGAGTGAGCCAAAAATGTAACTGTTAAATGCTGTGGAATCCATCTATATAAAGACAGAATGAACATCCACCATGTCTCCTTCATAAATCCTGATCTCCACGGCTCAAATACCGTCTACGATAACATAAACAATGATTCAGATATCTATGATGAAACAAGCCATGATGTTGTCTTCCCCACAATCCTCGCTAAATATTTTCCCAAGAATATGGTAGAGCTCTTGGGAAATCTTCATTCTGGAAAAACAACAGGTGATAACTTGTATGACTTTGATGAGAAGTTGGAACTAGACAGTGACACCGACAACCAGTACATGGGAGAGGAACAACATTCAGCTTCCATCAATCATCAAATCCCAGAAAGCTGTGAAATGGCAAATAATGAGAAAGAAACAGGTATAGTAGACAACATCCTTAAAATATCATCTTCTGTCGATGGTCAAACATGGGATTCCATGATGTTAGAGTAATTATATTTTTGCTACTAATCTAATTGCAATATCATATTCTGGTTTTGTATATGACAATTCCCACTAAATATTTATGTGTTCTTCAACAGGAACACAAGAAGCCTCTGTTACAAGTATCCATGAGACAAAGGCAATGCTTCAGACTCGGAAGAAAGGGAAATTAAACAAGAATGTAGATGCCCCGGTAAGCCTAAAATTTGGTCATTTTTGTACGTTAGACATGTGAAATGGTTAATCTTACCATTTCATTTTTCATGCTCTCAGGAGTCAAGTACCATTGCATCAACAAGAAAAAGCAATAATAGTACACAAATGGGCGATAAAATCAATGGTTCATCAGAGCCTCATGCTTTTGACAATGTTGGCCTTAATAAGAGCAAACAAAAGTCACATATTCAAGCTGAACCAAATGCAGAAGCTACTGATCAATTCAATAAAAATCAAGCAGAAATTTGCCATACTCATTTTCCAGCAAAAATAGACGATGGTCTACAATCAGTGCCTCATTCAGAAGTATATACAAATATTGTTGAATCTACCATTAATGAGGACAATATGGAAGCATTTTATGCTTCTCTTGAAGCAGAGAACACTTCTCAGTTTCATCTCCAAGACAACCAACGCAACACTGTATCTGTCATAACTAGGCCTAGTGAAGAAACCATGAAAGCATTTCAGATTCTGCGAGACTTCGTCTCAAATTAATTCTCCCTTGTGTTACACCCTGGACGTTCTGGATTCATGAACGATACTCTAAAGTATCTCCTCAGTTTGCCTCCTGAAGAAGGAGTTTCTCTGAGAACAAAGTCATTGATATCACAACTTTCAACATGTTTTACTCAGTGGAGTGTGGATTATAACAATGCAAGCCTTAAACTTAAGTCAGCAGCTGCAGAACTATCAACAGCTGAGAAATTGAAAGAGGAACTTGAAGCTAATATTAAAGACTTCAGGAAGTGGAGATGGTGGAGAAGGTTTTGTGCGCTCAGTTGGCATCTTTGGAGGAAAAGAAGAGAGAACTTGAAGAGCAAATCAATGCCATAAAAGCTGAGATTGCAGATTTTACAGTAGAGAGAGACACAGCTGCTAAGAGAAAGAGAGAAGTGTTTGACAATGGAAAAATGCTGAGAAATGAAAGGGACGGTTTGAGGAACAAAGTGCCAAGGTTGAAAGCTGAGCAAGAATGGGCAAAGGTAACACAGGCTAGTATTGAAGCAGAGTGGTCAAAGCTCGGAGAACAAGTCATTGGAAGCACCAGTTTTGAAGAGTGGTTGTAAGAAAGCTTTAGAATGGTTATCAAAATGTTTTAACGTTCGCATTTTCCACGTCCGAATTACTTTGAGATTTTAGAAATTTTAGAAATTTTAGAAATACAAAATAGTTTAAAAGAAAATAAATTCAAAATAGCATTTTTAGGAAAAAAAAATTAAAAAATTATCATTCTTCAAACACAAAACCTGTTAACAAACATGCTGTAAATGGTCCAATTAAAACTCTTTCTCCACTGCTCTCGCTTTCTAAACCAAAATAGAAAATTTATTGATTTGTTAAAGATGTGAAACTCAATAAAAGGTTCAAATATATTTGATCTTTATGCATAATTTTTTTTTTTTTTGATAATTAAATTTAAACTTATGATGTTATATAAACTATTCAACTCCTACCCCACTCCTATTACTCGTTGCCACTTTTTTGGTTAAGTTCTGGTTTTCACACTTTAATTTATTTTTCACCATATTTTCTTTTCAAGAATTGGCAAGAAGTTACATGATGATTAAAATTACGCGAGGGTGGCGTCGTAGAGGAAGTCATGATACCATTAATCCACACAGTTAATAGGAAACTAGCGCTACCTTTTTATCCTTTAGGCATGATATTGCCACCTTTTAAATTCTATATAATATTTTGTCAATATAAAATATTTTTTATATACATATTTAATTTAATTATTTATTATTTTAAAAATTTTATAAATAAAAATACTTAATTAAATAATAATATAAAAATTTTTTAGATAATATATCAAAATTAATCTCATTAATAGAAATATTTAATTTAATAATAATAATAATATAAAATTTTTTTAGACAATATATCAAAATTAATCTCATTAATAGAACCTTCTTTAGTATTTTTGTATTTGTATTAATTGACATATTTATTTTATTAAATCAGAAGAAGAAAAAAAAAATTCAAGGATGACCAGACGACTGGTTTTTTAATCAACATGTCCTCTTCTAGTCAAAACTCAAAATTCACGACATTCCACTTGCTGGCCAGTTCGTTGACTTACTTGTACGCGCATGGTCGGTGTGTGAGTCTTCTTCTCTAAGTTTGATTTTCGAGACCCAAACACCACCCTCACACCAAGCTTCCTTCTAAGCTCTCATGGCTCTGCAAGCTTCCCACTCTTCTTCTTCTTCTTCCTTCCGGGAGTGGGAATACGATGTGTTCCTCAACTTCTGAGGCATTGATACTCGCCATGGTTTCACAGGCTATCTCTACAAAGCTCTATGTGACAAGGGAATCCATGCCTTCATGGATTTAGAGGATCTTCATAGAGGGAATGATATCGCTGTAACACTTCTCAAGGCAATTGAAAGGTCCAGGACTGCCATCCTTGTGTTCTCTAAGAACTATGCTGATTCTTCTTATTGCTTAAATGAACTTGTCAAGATCATGGAGTGCTCTCAATGTCGTGGCCAGTTTGTTTTGCCAGTCTTTTATAACGTGGATCCTTTTGATGTGCGACATCAGAGAGGTAGTAATGGGGAAGCATTGGCTAAGCGTAAGGAGAGGTTCAAGGATGACAAGGAGAAGGTGAAGAAATGGAGGGCCGCTATGCGGCACACAGTTGACTTGTCTGGTTTGCATTTCAAAGGGTACTTTACAATATTTTGTCTCTTAGCTTTTTATTTGTCCAATTATTAAAAGTTGAATTGTAATAAATAAGTATAGAAAACATGAAAATGGTGTGCATTACTATGATTAGCATAAAGTTGTCTTATAAGAGAAAAGTAAATTTACAGATTTTTAAAGTGTTTAGGTGTGACTTTTAAAAAGATGCTTCTAATATAAAAAATAAAAAAATAAAAATACTTAGCTTATGAAAAAAGTAAAATCAAAGTGATTTTTTTTATAAAGTTATCTTTCAAAAATATTATTTATTTTTATTCAAAATTATAATACACATATTTCTTTATCTATTCCTCATCAAATCCTAATTTCTTTTTGTAATTTGACTATAAAAAAATATGTTTTTAACCAAATAAATTTATAAATATTTTTAATAACTAAAAGTACTTCTCAAATAATTTATCTAGATGTAAAATAATTTTTTTAAAAAAAAAAAAATTTTACTAAACAAAATAAAAAAAAAAAAATTTTTTATAACTTTCTCCAATCATACCCATGCAGGGATGGATATGAGCATGAGTTTGTTGGGAAGATCGTTGAACAAGTGTCAAGGGAGATTAAATGTGTTGCTTTACTTCTTGTTGATTACCCAGTTGGACTGGAGTCCCAAATGCTAGCTTCCTACTCTTCTTCATTTTCTTCCTTTAGCTATGAAAGGAAATACGATGTTCTCCTCAACTTTAGAGGCATTGATACTCGCTTTGGTTTCACCGGCAATCTTTACAAAACTCTCTATCACAAGGAATCCACACCTTCATGGACGGTGAGGATCTTCCTAGTGGGAATGAAATCTCAGGAACACTTATCAAGGCAATTGAAGGGTCCAGGATTGCCATCCTAGTACTCTCTAAGAACTATACTGCTTCTTCTTATTGCTTAGATGAACTTGTCAAGATCACGTTGTGCTCTCAACGTCGTGGCCAGTTTGTTTTACCAATTTTTTATGATGTGGATTCTTCTAATGTGAGACATCAACAGAGGCACTTACGGTGAATCACTAGCTAGGCATGAGGAGAGGTTCAAATATGACATGAAGAAAGTGCAGAAATGGAGGGATGGTTTGCGCCACGCATCTGAATTAGCTGGCTTTCATTTCAAAGGGTACCTGTCAATATTTTGTTTCTTTGCTTTTTATTTGTCTAAGTATTAAAAGTTGAATTGTAATAAATAAGTATAGAAAATGTTGACATGGTGAATTGGTATGACTTAGCACAAAGTTGTCTTATATTCAGCAGGGATGAATATGAACATGAGTTTATTGGGAAGATCATTGAAGTGGTGTCAAAGAATATTAAAGATGTTGTTTTTCAAGTTCCTGATTATGCAATTGGACTGGAGTCCCAAGTGTCGAAGGTAAACTCACTTCTATTTGACTTGGAGATGGAGATGGTGATGATGTCCACATGGTGGGGATCTGTGGAAATGGTGGAGCAGGCAAAACAATGTTAGCTCTAGCAATTTGTCACTTAATTGCTGACCGTTTTAAAGGTTTATATTTTCTTGAAAACGTGAAAGAAAATTCAGATAAACGTGGTTTAGTACATCTTTGGAATATCCTTCTTTTCGAAGCATTAGAAGAGCAGAAAAATTAAGTTAATAGGAGTTCAACAAGGAATTTCAATGATATGGCATAAATAGGCAAAATAAAGTTTTTTGGATTCTAGATAATATTTTAGAGCAATTACAGGCTATTATTGGAAAATCTGATTGATTTGGTTGTGGAACTAGAGTCATTATTATGACATAGGACAAACATTTACTAGCATGTCATGGGGTTGAAAAAATGTACGTGGTAGAGCGTTTAAATTGGGTAGGTGCTCTTGAATTACTTGGTTGAAAAGCTTTTAAAAGTGACAATGTTAGTCCAAGTTATAAAAATGGCTTTTAAAATTGATATTAGTCCAAGTTACATAGATGTTTCAAGCTGTACAGTAACTTATGCTTGTGGACTTCCATTGGTTTTGGAAACTTGTTTGGAAAAAGTATAGAGGAGTGGAAATCTACATTGGATCAATTCAAAAGGATCCCTAATAAGGAGATCCAAAAGATACTTAAAATATGAACTTTTTTTGCAAGTTAAATATTTGAAATGGTTAATCTTTAATCTTACCATTTCATTTTTCTATTCTCAGGAGTCAAGTACCATTGCATCAACAAGAAAAGAGAATAGAGCACAACTGGGTGATAAAATCAGTTTTGGAGAACAAATCAATGGTTCATCAGGGCCTCATGTTTCTGAAAATATTGGCCTTAAAAGAAGCAAACAAACGTCAATTATTCAAGCTGAACCAAATGCAGAAGTCACAGGTCAACTCAATGAAAATTAAGCAGAGATTTGCCATATTCATTTTCCAGAAGGAATAGATAATGGTCAACAAGAAGTGCCAAATGCAGAAATCTACACAAATATTGTTGAATCTACCATTAATGAAGACAACATGGAAGCATTTTATGCTTCTCTTGAAGCAGAGACCACTTCCCTGTCTCATCTCCAACACACTCAACCCAACACTGTATCGGTCATAACTGGGCCTAGTGAAGAAACCCAGGAACTAAAGTCAGCATCTGCAGGACTATCAAGAGCAGAGAAAGCGAAAGAGGAACTTGAAGCTAATGTTAAAGACTTCAAGGAATTGGAAATGGTGGAGAAGTCTTTGTGCACTCAGTTGGCATCTTTGCAGGAAAAGAAGAGAGAACTTGAAGAGCAAATTAATGCCATAAAAGCTGAGATTGCAGATTTTACAGCAGAGAAAGACAAAGTTGCTAAGAAAAACAGAGAATTGTTTGACAATGGAAAATTGGTGAAAAGTGAAAGGGATGGTTTGAGGAACCAAGTGCCAAGGTTGAAAGCTGAGCAAGAAAGGCACAGGTAACACAGGCTAATATTGAAGCAGAAGGGTCAAAGCTTGAAGAACAAGTCATTGGAAGCAGTAGTTTTGAAGAGTGGATCTAACAAAGCCTTGACAATATTCCAGGCTTATGTTAGCAAAAATGCAATGGTTACCAAAAAGTTTTACGAGTACCGTAAGAAGCATAACCTGCAGGAGTAGTCGAGTGCCAATAATTTTATCGTGGTGTTTTTTCCATTCTCTAATTTATTTTCAATGTGCATCGTAGACATAGAACTTTCTATTTTCAAATGCATGGATACACACGAAAAATAATAATAATGAAGGGGAACAAAAACTAATTTTTGATACATCCATATTCATTGACTAAATTGGTCTATATAACCTAACGCGCTCGCCATCTCTGTGACGCCAAAATCATTGACCAGTCGTACAGACGAAAAGGATAAAAGTAGGACTCACAATAAAGAGACAAACAAATTATTGACTTTTAATCAATTTAGACCACCATTGCTTTGCAGAAGGAAGGAATTATAATTTTGTATTTCTCCCTTCGAAAATGTTGTATTAAAGAAACATATAAGAAAGATTTATGCACGTACTCAGTGTCACACAAAACGGTTTAAATTTAAAACTCAGTCCTTCAGAGAGTTTCGATATTAATCATCCTCTATGTTAGTGCCAACTAACTACTAAACCTAATATGAATTTATACATGGTCATCCGTTTAGATCAAATAAGCAAATACCGTTTAGATCAAATAAGCAAATAAAGTGTTCGTCCACTTAAAAAAATAAATAAATAAATAAGTGTTAGTGCACTTCAAAAAAATAAATAAGTGTTAGATCCAAAAATAAATAAATAAAGTGTTTGTAATAAAAGCTTCAGAAATATTCGCAAACACAATGATGGGACGATGGGAGGTAACTGAAAATCGAATATCACTGTTGTTCGATATGAAAGCTGCACCCCACAACCAACAATGTTCCTTCATCCAGAGGGGGAAAAGAGTTTAAAAGATAAAAGATAAAATGGAATATTGGAATAGCTCTTCTTTGTAAGCCAGCCACAAATTCAAATAAAAGAACTGTTTGTTGAATAATGCCATAGTGAGTGTGCTACAATCTGTTTATTCGCTCACTAAAGATGTATAGTATAACGCGTGCCTCAACACAGTCAATAATGAGTTAAGAGCTTCAGTATCTGATGCATAACATTGTTGCAGTTTGTTCATAGCCTTATTGCTTGTGTCTTCGGTTACTCGCTGGTTGTTGAAAGATATTTTCAGTCCTCCAAATCTTTTTTTTCACTTCTCAAAGTCATATTTGTACTTTTCATATAAACAGCAAGTTTGGTTCTAATTAGTGGCCATGACGCTCTATCGAGGGACTTCTTCTTATAGCCGTGGATGGACTTATGATGTCTTCCTAAGTTTCAGGGGTGAAGATACAAGGAGAAGCTTCACAGGCTCTCTTTACCACGGTTTACGCCGGAGGGGTATAAATGTTTTCATAGATGATGAGAAGCTTAGGAGAGGGGAAGAGATTTCCCCAGCTCTTTTTAGAGCTATTGAAGAGTCCAGGATTTCTATCATTGTGTTCTCTCAAAACTATGCATCTTCCACATGGTGTCTTGAGGAGCTTGTTAAGATCCTTGAGTGCATGAAAACAAGGGCGCAATTGGTTTTGCCAGTTTTCTACAATGTCGATCCTTCCATGGTGCGGCATCAGAGAGAGAGTTTTGGCAGAGCAATGGCTGACCATGAAGTCAGGTTCAAGGATAATGTAGAAAAGTTGCAGAAGTGGAAGCAGGCCTTGTTTGAGGCAGCTAATTTGTCAGGTTGGAGCTTTGAAAATGGGTATGTAACTGTTTCTTTCCTAGTTTTTCCTTCTTGCCCATAAATTTGCTTTTAGTTATTTTACCATGGTTCAATGATATAAAGATAGCCAAGAAAAAGGCATATAATAATATGCTAATATGATATGAAAGAAGGAAGTAGATTGTCCAAATTGTTACATGCTTGGCTTTCAATTTCAAGATTGCGGTTAAAAAATTAACCATGTGCCACGACCCAAACTTAGATTGTGACCGGCGCACAAGCTAATCTTGCTCACTTAATTTGGCAAATCTAATAATAGAATTCTACCCATAAAATTTAATAACCTAATCATTAAGGCTGCAAAAAATTCGGTAGAATTTCTCCTAAAAATTGAATAGCCCATATATCAAATAAACTTATTTTACACCAAAAATAACAACCAAAAGCAACAACTAGAATATTTTTAGAATTTCAGTCATAGGAATCTAAAGATTAGGTATACAAAAAGAGCCATATATGCATTATAGTTATATATCCAAAAACAACTAATCTTATGCCCTATAACTGCAAAATACTGGAGTCAACAGAGAAGGAGCCTCTTCTAGCAATAGAGGCCTACCAAAAAGAATTTCTTTGGTAGAATAGCAAATCCCAAGAACCTGCTACTCAGCATTCTGTGAATCTGAAGAAAAGGAAAGAAAATAGGGTGAGTCACATAGACTCAGTGAAGGCATATAAATAAAGGGGATAGAAAAGACAAACTAAATCATGCACGAGCTTTTAAAATAACGAAGGTAACTTGACAACCATGCAATCACTAAAAATAGTTGCTGAAAATGATAGTTCATCAACTCCAAGCCTTTCTTAGTGTGTGTGTATATATATATATATATATATATATAGGTAGAAATACTAATAGATAGAAACTCAATAGGCCTCAATATGCTTTCCGATACTTTTCATGATCAGATCTTCAAAAAAAGAATCAAATTCTTCGTCAACTGATTTAATATTTCATAAGGGTTACATAAGAAGAACTAAATCTTGTGGTAAGTGATCTCTACCCACCTAATTATTAGTAATGGCAAACGGACCAACCCGCCCTGTCTCGCCCCACTATGGATCAAGCTTTAAGCGGAGCAAGATGGGTCAACCCACGTTAGTAATTTGGGTTTAATATGCCAACCCGTCCCATCGTGGATTGGTGGGTTGACTAGCCAATAAAATTGAAAGTAAAGAAAAAATGGTTTTTTATATGAATTAATTTATCTAAATTTTAAAAAAAATCTTTTTAATTAAATACAACAAATAACATCTATAAAAAGCTCATTTTATTTACTTATAAGTATTGAATTATTTATTGAACTTTAAAAAGGTTAAAAATCACAATTTTTAATAAAAATAAGATTTTATAACTAAAATAACCACAATAGTAAAACTCACAAGTCAATATTCAAATCCAAAAATATTAAAAATTTTCACACTTCACACTTCACAAATAAATCATATCCATAATAAAGTATAAATTTATAATCAACAAAACAACAATATAGTTCACAAAAGCATAAATATAATCAACAATATAGTCCAAAAAAAATTAGAGTCCACCAATGTTACATAAATACCAACAAAAAGTGCTCAAATATTATGTATATTATGTGGGGAGAAAAAGATGAAAAAAAAAAAAGTGACCTGCAGGCCAAATTTGCCCCTGCTTCGCTTCACCTCGCGGGTCAAGGGGAGTAGGTTATGCGGGTTGAAATTTTTTTGTGGGATAAAAATATCAACCCTCCCCGCAAAAAATTGTTGGTTATGTGAGTCAACCCAACGGGTCTATCCCATTTTGCCTATATTGAGCTCATCGCAAACCGAGGGGTCTCACCTTGCTCGATACTATCTCATCTGAATATACTATGTGTGCATAGGCTCTTTTATTTCTTCTCTAATAGCAGACAATACCGTTATATCTCTTCGCTAATGATGAACGGCGTTCTAACTTAAACCCATCCTAGTTTTCTCATATAAACTTGTAACATAGTATAATGCTTAATTTCAATAAATCAATCTCTATGTAACTTGGTTCTTGCAAGCAATCAACTTTGACGAATCATAGTAAAATAATGAAATCAGACACAATAACATCATGAGATTTAAAAAAAGTAACAAAGATGTTAATCAGAATCTTAGATCGATTGTTAGAACCAAAATTTAATTATCATCATAAAAAAAAAAAATTAGTAAAACAATCATCTAAATAAGGGTACATTTGTTTTAAATTTTGAAAAAAGTAATTTTGTAATTTAAATTTTATATATAACAGAAAAAGCTAAAAATTGATTTTTTTTTCAGAAGCTACTATTTTCAGCTCCTCCAAAAATACTAAAAATAGATTTTTTTTTTTAAAAAATTTATTCAAATATATAAAAAATATTTTTTTCCAATGAAGAAAGTGATTTTTTACTGAAAAAAGTACACAAACAAACACATCCTAAATCAAAATATAAAATAAAATCATTAATTTTAATAAATTGGTTTCTCCTATACAAATAAATTTAAAATATCATCAGTAATTAAATATCCACTCACTCTACTAAAAGATGAATTGAGTTATTCCCCAACAACCCTAGAAAGAGTAATTGGCACTGTATTAAGAGAATCTGACCATCACAGATATTGTTGATAAGTTCAAATAATTTATTTAAAGACAATTTAACAAGTGGTAAGCTCATATAGCAAAATCCCCAAATATTGGCCATCACCTATTTTATTATTAATTTTAAAAAAAACTTTAGAGCCTAGCCACAAGAATAAGGTTTGATATTAGAGACTCAGCTCAAGTTTTAGAAGTTAGTGGATACCAAAATTAAATAACAAAGTGAAAAAAATAAAAATGCTTCAAGGAAAGATAAGAGAACGAGAAGAAGAATGTAGGAAGAGAAATGAGAGAGTGTTGGCGCAAAAGAAAACTTGTTTTTAGTTTTTGTTTTTTGGGCGCCCGGGGGGGTGGTTAGGGTGGATTATTTGTATGTTTGAGAAAACTGAAAAATTAAAATTTTTTCAATAATCGATTATTTGTATAATCGCTTATATAAAAATTAATTTATGTTTAGATAATTTAGGTAAAAATAATTTTAAAATAATCTATTTTATTTATGTTGTATTGAAAAAGATATTTTTATATGATAAAATTACTAAAAAAGAGTATGAAATTATTATTTATATTATATAATATTTATTATTTACGATCAATTTAGTAAAAATATAATAATTCTGAAATAATTAACTTCTACTTATAATTATAAAATCAAAAAAATTACTTATATTTATAAGTTATTTTTTAATTTAAAATTATTAATTTTAGATTATAATCTATTTTTATAAATTTACCAACCATGCTTGATTTTTTTTTTTAAGAAAACCCATCTTTTGCTTCTTTATTCTTTTTTTTTTCTTTTCTTTTCTTTCTTTTTCAAAACCAGGGGTTTTACCCTGTTTTGAAAGCATGACTCGTTTAGTTTGTATTTATGGGAGAATTTGTAACTTGGCAAGTATGAATTTGAGCTTATCCAAAGGATCACTGCGGAGGTCTCAAGTAAAATAGATCAAACCCTTTTGCACATTGCTGAATACCCAGTTGGACTAGAGGCCCGTATATCAGAGGTGAAATCTCTTCTTCATATTGTACCTGGTGAAGATATTCGTATGATCGGAATCTATGGACTTGGAGGCATAGGTAAAACAACAATTGCACGAGCTTTATACAACTTGATTGCTGATCAGTTTGAAGCTACAAGTTTCCTTGCTGATATAAGAGAAAGTTCAAATCAACGTCAAGGTTTAGTACAACTTCAAGAAGCACTTCTGTTTGATATAGTTGGGGACAAGAACATTAAGCTAGGGAATATTTATAAAGGAATCCCCATCATAAAGAAAAGGTTATGTTGCAAAAAAGTTCTTTTGATTCTTGATGATGTTGACAAATTGGAGCAGCTACAAGCATTAGCAGGAGGACGTGATTGGTTTGGTTTTGGAAGTGTAATAATTATAACAACAAGAGATAAGCATTTGCTAGTTGCTCATCAGGTTGACAAAACATATGAAGTAAAGAAATTAAACCATGATGAAGCTTTTAAGCTGTTCACTTGGAATGCTTTCAAAAAGAAAGAATCTGATGCAAGCTATATGGAGATTTCAAACTGTGTGGTGCTCTATGTTGAGGGGCTTCCATTGGCTTTAAAGGTAATAGGCTCAAATTTGTTTGGCAAAACTGTGGATGAATGGAAATCTGCACTAGAAAAATATGAAAAAATTCCTAATAAAGAGGTTCAGAATGTACTTAGAGTAACGATAATCTAGAGGAGAATGAGAAAGAAATTTTCCTGGATATAGCATGTTTCTTCAAGGGGTAGATGGTGGAATACGTTGAAAAGAAGCTAAAAGCTTGTGGTTTCTATACAAAATTTGGTCTTAGTGTACTTATTGATAGATCTCTTGTAAGTGTTGATGAATATAACAGATTGATAATGCATGATTTGATTCAAGATATGGGTAGGGAGATCGTAAGAGAAGATTCACCATTAGAGCCTGGTAAGCGAAGTAGACTATAGTATCATGAAGATGTTATTGAAGTACTTATTGAAAATACGGTAAGAGCATTTTGTATATCAATATTGTTTTTGTTTGACAGAGTTTATTTAACTTTTACTAACGTAAGTGTTATAGACTCCTCAAATTCTAACTTAATGTTGTTTACTTATGCTTTGATATAAAAGGGGACTTACAGAATTCAAGGCATGATGGTGGACCTCCCAGATCAATACATAATACACTTGAAAGATGATTCCTTCGAAAGGATGAAAAATCTTAAAATTCTTATAGTTCGAAATGGACACTTTTTTGGAAGCCCCCAACATCTTCCAAACAATTTAAGGTTGCTTCATTGGATGGGATATTTTCCATCTAGTTTTCATCCAAAGAAACTTGTTGTACTGAACTTGTCATATAGCCGTTTTACAATGCAAGAGCCATTCAAGTTAAGGCTTCATTTTATGTTTTCCTTTATTTCTCTCTCTTCACGGAACTTGCAGTTATGCTAATTGTTTTTTTTTTTTTTTTTTTTGGCTTCGCAGTTTTTGGACTTTTTGACGTCTTTGGACTTGAGTGGCTGTGAATTCTTAACAAAACTACCTGATGTTTCTGGAGTCCCAAATTTAACGGAACTAAATCTCGATCAGTGTAGAAATTTAGCAGAGGTTCATGACTCTGTTGGATTCCTTGAGAAACTTGTTGAGTTGAGGGCTTATGGATGCACCAACCTTAAGGTTTTTCCACCTGCCATCAGGTTGACATCATTGCAAAGTCTTATTCTTAATTGGTGCTCAAGTCTCAGAAGTTTCCCATCTATTTTGGGAAAAATGGACAATCTCATATCCATGTCTATCGAAGGTACTGGTATTGAAGAATTGCCTTCTTCCATTGGAAACCTTGTCGGACTTCAAGAATTAAGCATGAGATCTTGCTTAAGTCTCAAGGAACTGCCCGAAAGCTTTGATATGTTGCAAAATCTTGTAGACCTTAATATTGAAGGATGTCCTCAACTTCGAAGTTTTTTGACAAAGTTGAGAGAACTAGGACAATCTAGCCATACCTTTGATAATGTTCAGCAACTGAATCTAGAGAACTGTGGCCTTAGAGATGAAGATCTTCCCATAATTTTCTCTTTTTTCCCAAAGCTGGTTAATTTAATACTTTCAGAAAATGATTTTGTAACTCTTCCAAGCTGCACACAAGACTTTCCATGCTTGAAATTTCTTCACTTGGATGACTGCAAACAACTCCAAGAAGTTCCTGGCATTCCTCCGAATTTACGATACATTAATGCACGAAATTGCACATCATTGACTACAGGGTCATCAAAGTTGTTTTTGAGCCAGGTTTGCCTCTTTCTTAAATCTTCTTACATTTCTTGTTGCCACCATTTTTACTTGATTTTTCTTTCGTAGGAAATTTTTGAGGCACGCGAGTTAGAGGTTGCGGTCCCTGGAGCAAGAGTTCCGGAGTGGTTTGATCACAGTGCCAAAGGAGAATATATGACATTTTGGGTACGCCAAAAATTTCCAGCAATTCATTTATGCTTTGTTCTTGTAGTGGAGGGTGAAATGAAGGAGGCTATAAGTTATGAAGTCCGCTTCTATATAAACGGTGAGGAAGTTTATAAATTGGAGGTGACAAGAGCATTTTCAAAAATGGTGACAGATCATGTGTGGTTGTATGACTTACGAACTCATCCAACCATCCAATGGGATAGTCTTGATTTATATCTGGTGGATGACTGGAATCAGCTTGAGATTTCATGTGAGAAGATAGATGGACCACCAAATGTGACTGTGAGCTGGTGTGGAGTTCATGTGTGTAAGCAAGAAGTTGACATGAAGAATATCCTATTTGTAGATCCTGATCCTGATTTAAGTTCAAGCAAAGACTCTGAGGAGATTGATACTGATTTGGATGCTATTAGTGAAGAAAGCACAAATTCAATTCAAGATTTCCAATATTGCAAGAGACTACATGATAACTCCTTCGGCTTCAATAACATGGAAAGTTGTGAGACACCAAGTAAACAAATAGAGGAATGGAGGAAAATAAGTAAACAAAAGGAAAATAGTGAAACTGCATGCCACACTGACATTGATCAAAGTGATGACAAGATTTTATTGCGTCCCAAAACATTGGATATTGTTACTAAAGATTCAATGGCTTCAGTGTGTCTCGGAGGCACTTCTACTGTCAAAGGTAAGCCTGAGTGCAACATAAAGACACATTATTTCCATGCTCCACAATTCATATTGAAAGTTTGTTGATCTAGCTCAATTTTCGTATTCCCACCAATTGACAAAGCATGCCTAACAGCTAGTACAAGAGTATGCTATAATAAGGTTTTGTAGGCAAAATAATCATTGTTGATAATCCAACCAAATAACAAAAAAAAATTGGGTAGCAACATTGTTGGCAGGATATAAGGCAAATTGCTTCAATTGCAATTTCTATGTGACCTTTCTCTTTTTGGATACTACTTGAGAGACCTCACCTTTCTTTTTGCATGCTGTCCAAGTTGTTAGAGATATAAAAACTAGCTCGGTTTCGCAACACATATACCGATGGTCTGTCTACCAAAAGTACATTCCATTGATTGTCTGACCAATTCCTTTAACTTTCTCCTCCTCTTGTAGATTATGGATCAAACACAACAGTTGTTGATCATCCGGCAAAAGCTCAGCCAAATTCCCAAGTCACAAGTTTCATAGAGACACCAAATGTTCAAGCACCAAGTGCTACTCCATCCTAGGACAAAGTTATGATAAGCAATATGTTGATACATTGATTAACTCTCATATTTAGTTTATTGAACCTCTTTTGTGCTTAATTGAATAATATTGAACACATTTTATAAGTTTGGACTCTAATTGGGCTTAATTGTATTTTTCAGCACTATTACAAATTTATACTCTTTTTGTATTATGGCTGTATGTTGAGTTGTAGATATCTAAAAATTACAAATTTTATATTGTAGAAAAGCTGAGAGAAAGATCTACAATTTTGATGAAGAAGTCAAAAAGGGTTGAATTGGGCCACGAAGTCAGAACAGGGCTGTCACACTGGAACCTGATCAGTGTGCACTAATTGGGCCATAACATGAGTTGTAGACATTGGATTGAGGTGAAACTGGTGCCATTTGAAAGCTAAGATATAAAGCTTCAATTCATATGAAGAGCACTCTCCCAAATAATGACATCTTGATGGACTTATTGGCTGTTGAATTTGACTGACGCGGATAGAGATACAACCTAGACATGCTATAAAGATTGGGTCATAACTCTCTCATTTTAAGTCCAAATTAAGCAAATTGGGTGTCCACTTAAAGCTAAGAGGCAGAGGATTAAGTTGGGCTCAAGGGTATTTCTGAATTTTGACATTTGAGGTCTAATAAGAAGAGAGAAAACCGAGACGCGAAAGAGGACTTTCATCTCCAACATTTTTTCATTTTTCTCTCTTCTCTTCTCTTTTCCTCTTCTCTTCTTTTCTTTCCCTTTCATTCAGTAAGATACTTGTTTTGGGTTCTAATTTGTAACTTTCATTGCTATGGAGGTGTAGGACTTCAAGCTAGTTCAAAGAGACTCCAAGGGTATTATGGTTGTAATCTTGAAACCCTATACTTGAATTTCAATCATGTTTGTTTTCTTGATTCTTTGCCCTCTTTTATTTGTAAACTTGCATTGAATGATATTGATATGTGGGTTTATGAATGAGGTATTAGTTGGGTGATTGCTAATTGGTCAATTGGTATGAACTTGATTAGTTAAAGAATTAGGAATTGGGTTTGGGTTCAAACCTAGGCTAATACATTTGGGGCTAGAAATCAACATAGGTTCATTAGAGTTGAGGTCTCAATTATCTAATCAATTGTGTGTTGGTTGAATTCCTAGAGTTCTCTAGGTAGAGTTTGGGGTTGTTAGTAGAGGTCTCTCTAATAGCTCAAATTAGTCGCACTCCATGTGTTTGATATATTGTGCGTTAATGATTGATTCACCCTATGCCTAAGGAACTCTTTGAACTAGTATTTTTATTTTCATCTAATTTTCTTTTATAGCTTATTTACTACATGATTGCATATACCCCCTTGTTACTTAACTAGACAGCAACAACATCCTTGGGAGACGACCTTGGTTGCACTATACTCCAAATTTAGTGTAATTAAGTATTTTAAAATTGTAATTTGGAGCAGGATACGACACTTGCTACCAAGTTACAAGAGGAGAACTACCTCAAATTACTAGCTCCATTATGGTGCTACCAACTACCATTGGTTGTTTAACAAATCAAACCAATTTAGCTATAGATGATACTGAAATGGAAGCTTTTTATGCTTCTCTGGAAGCCGAGACTTCTGTTCTTCCTCTCTCCAATGACAACACAGTTGTTTCTAAATTGGCCAACAGAATACCAAGTGAAGAGACCCAGAAAGCATTGAAGACACTTCAAGACTTCATCACTAAAGACTTTTCTGTTCTATTGGGGCATGATGAGTACATTGCCATGAAAGCTACCTTAGACTATCTAACCAATTTGCCTGCAGAAGATGGAGTGTTATTAGAATTGAAATCATTGATAATAGAAGTTTCAAGACAATTCACTCATTGGAGTTGGGATTACACCAATGAAAGCAAGAAAACTGAGGCTACCACAGCTAAGTTATTGAAAGTTGATGAACTAGAAGAGGGTCTTGAAGCTAACAAGACAAATTTTAGGGAAGTCGTGTATTTGGAAAATGATTTGTGCAATGAGTTGGCCTATTTGGAGGAGAGAAAGAAGGTGCTAGAAGAACAAATAAATGCCATTAAAGCTAGGATATCTGCTTCTGAATCAGCAAGGAACGTGGCTACATATAGAAAGAGAGAAATCTTTGGGGAAGCAAAGATGTTAAAAGTTCAAAGGGATGAGTTGAGGGAGCAAGTGCCACACTTGAGAAATGAGCAGGAATTGGCAAAGAAAATTCAGGCAAATATTAGACCTGAATGGTCAAAGCTTGGAGAAAATTTTAGCAGAAGTTTTAAGGTCTGATCTCTGAAGTGTGATATCTGGTCATGTAAATAAAAAATAAGTAAGTTAATATAGTGATAAGATTTCTTGATAGCAAACTTTCACACTGTTATTTATACTTTTCAGTATATCTAGTAAACTTACTAATAACTTATTATATTCCTTTAGTAATTACATTTTATATTTTAAAAATTATTTGATTTTTGTGTTTATCAGCAATTTCAGCATAATGTGAAAAATAAAGCAGAAGTGATGAAATATGCTTTGCTATTGTGTTATCATCTTTTTTGACGTCAAGAGTATAAAATCTTATTTTGCATTTCATGTTAATTGCATCAAATTCCAGCATTAGTCCAATGGTCAAACTTACTCAATTAAATTTAGAATACAACAAAAATTAATAATCTAATTCTTGTATAAGTCTAATCTCACATTTGTCTATCAATTGAGATTAGGTCTAAAGGGTATAGCTAGTCGCACACAGTGTAACGAATTACATTTGAATCTCAATTGGAAGAGATGCCTATCTCAAACAGGATTGCTTCCAATAAAGGATAATCATGAGAAATCAAAGAAAACAAAAACATCTCACATTGGTCTATTTTTTTATATAATTTCTCACATTGGTCTATTATGCATAGGAAATTCACTATTATCTATGTCGAGGCATCCATTTGTTATACCTCAATAATAATAATAATAATAATAATAGTCCATTTTAGTACATAAATTTAATAATTATTAAATATTAATTTAATTCTTCAATAATAATATAGACACATATTATGCAAATCTCTCTCAAATGCTAATTAAGTATCTAAACACTAAACTTATAATTAATTTCATGTAAACTTATAATTAATTTCATGTACCAATTAAATTTAATTTACACATTTGAAATTGTTAAGCCTGCGGGTAGCCAAACTTTACTTCTACTCGGGAACTCTTTATTGTATTTATGTATATTAATATTCAAATTTAAACTTCCTATGTAAATTCATGCCAATAATTTTGTTATGACAAGTGTTATAGTTAGTGCATCTAATATATTAATTATGTTTAAATAAATTGTAATATATGACTTGTTAAACTAACTAGTAATTAATATTGTTGAAAAGCAATTCTAAAGATCATATTATTATGACGATACTAAAAAATTAGTATCATATTACCTTAGTCAAGATTAAATCATTGTAATATTAATATAAGATAATCATAAGAATTTAATTTTAATATGCTTTGATAAAAATAAATATATATTTTAATAATAATTTAATAATATATTTTTCATAAAACTCATAAACAATTATCATTAATTATTTTAACACACACACACACACATATATATACTCAAAAATACATCTCTCCACATGGATTACTTCGCTTACAAAATAAATTAATTATTTGTTAGTGCATCTAATATATAAATTATGGTTAAATTATAAGTTGTAATAATATATGTAAATAATTTCAAAATATAAAATATAAGAATTGCTAAACTAATTAGCACCTAACATAACTGAAAATCTATTTCTTAAGATCTTATTATTACAGCAATGCTAAAAAAATTAGCATGACAATAATAAAATGTCTTAGTCGATATTAAATTTTTATAATATTGATTTAAGATAATCTTAAGGAGTTAATTTTAGTATATTGTCTAATTGAATCAAAATTAATATATTGTCAATGTAAATAATTTTTTATAGTTATTTTATCATGTATATTGTAGCATATAATAATGTTATTTAAAATTTTAATTATTAATATATTATTTAGATAGAAAAAATAATTAATATTATTTAGGTATATAAAAATAGTAGAGAATGAATACTGATTAAATGAAAAAAATTAAAATAATATTTAATGTGAGTAAAATTAAATTAAAAAATTATCCATAATAAAAAATTGGTTTGGAAAAGTAGGAAATGAGTTTTTTTAAGACAAAATATATATCGTGCTAATCTCTACAGGAAGATATGGAGGTTAGCATTCTTCATATATAAATATTATCCTTTATTTTGCATTTTATCCAATCAATTTATATATAATATTATAATTTATTTAAATATAATTAATATATTAGAGGTATTGATAATCATTAATTTATTTTTAGGGGATATAACACACATAGAGAGATATATAATTATAGATATTATTATAGTTTATTTAAATGTCATTAATATATTAGATGTATTAATAAAAATTAATTTATTTTTTAAGGGATATAATTCATATAGACAGATATATTTTTAATGATAATTATTTACTAATTTTATGAATAAATTAACATTTTATTAAATTATTATTAAATTATTTTATCGAGAATATTTTTATATTATTTTTATTTTGATTATTAATATATTATTTTGGCTTAAATGTGTTTTTAGTTCCTATAAATACAAATTGTTTTGATTTTGCTCTCTTTAAAATTTTTGCATTGATTTTTGTCCTTACCCTTTTTTTTATCCCTATCATTTTAAATTTTGATCTTTATAAGTACTTTAAAATATGCATTTATTCTTATAAATATTAGAATTTTTTTTCTCATTATAAATATTTTCTCTATTTTCTTTTGATTATTATAAATATCATCACTTAACACTAACTCTAAACAATCAAGACCAAAAACTTAATAATGAAAAAAAGAGGGACCAAAATGAAAGTGAAAATTTTAAAAAAACCAAAATCAAAATAATTTATATTTATAAGAAATAAAAATATATTTAAACCTTTTTGTTTAAAACAATAGAGTAGAGTGACTATTTTATATAAGTTTAAAATTTGTGTTTTTTTTAAAAAATTCAAAGTGGTTGTATTTTTCTATTATTATTATTATTATATGTTTGAAAGTATTTTTGTAAAACACATATATTATTTAATAATATTTTGATATACCAAATATAAAAATATGAATTACCAATTAGATTATTTATGCTTATTAAACATTGTATTGTCCTATTATCAATTTAAAAAATATAATTTTTTAATAATTAAATTACTACTAGTCTTATTAGATAACGTATCAATTGGCTCGTGTGCTTGTTATGCCTTGATTTGATCATGCTTAGTGGTCTTGCTTCCTGGAAGAATTTTATTTATTTATTTATTTTGGTGATTCTCCTTGAAAGATTTCTTTTGATGACATGTGAATGAATCTATCTATCTATTATAATATATTAATTTTGAAACCAAGGCTATAACATATTGACCTATTGCCATCTCACATGACCTCAAACTTTGCCACATCATCATTTTGTTAGAATTGGCATTTTCTAATTTAATCTATTCTCGCACAAGCTTTTTCCTCCTCATCTATTTACCTATACTCTTCATATTTTATGTTACCATACACTTACTTTTATTCTTTATATTACATTATTATTTAGTTGTTTCGTTCTTCTTCGTACTACGCAAAGAGACAAATTGCCAACAAAAATGAGTCTCCCACATTGGACCTAATCATGTGCACTCAAAGGGGAAGGAAGTAGCTGGAAGTAGTAATTCAAAAAACAAGCTTCCCCACTGGTTGTGAGAAGCTATGAGTTCCCCTGCCAAACATCCTGATCCTGAAATGCCATCTCTAGTGTCAACATTTGCTCAATCAACTTTATATTCTGTGGATATATGCCTGCTTTTGTTTGATTTCTAAAATGGGGATATGCATGGGTGGATGCAAACTTGTAAAATAAAGTCACCTTCTCCATCCTTTTCCCCCTCTCCCCCTCTTTTCCTTCATGATAAAAATATAGACTAAAAAAAATTCTCATATTCTATTCATACTTGCTGCAAAAATTCCACATGTTAGGTCTAATACACGAATTATTTAGTGTTTGTATTTAGTTTTTTTTCTTTGTTTTTCTACTTTGTCATAGCTAAGTTAGAGTATATTATAACAATATAGTGTAATCCAATTTTAATCTTTTTTAAATTTATTTTTGTTCTATTACTTGAGGAACTTTGTAGTTTATATTGCTCAAGGCCTTTTTTTTTTATTAATAACATATTTTTGGTTGTGAACATGTAAAACTAAAGTGGAAGGACTTTGTACCCCTTTTAAAAATTTTTTTACATGTAATGTGGCAGCAAGTTGAGACAAGAAGACTTGAGCATGGTTAAGGACAAAAGGCCACAAAAGCTAGCCATATTCAACAATGGAAATCCCAATGAAGCCAATAATGAATTATATCTTCCCACCGCATGTAACAGGTAATTCATACGTAGAAAATAAACGATAATGTTATCACAAGTTATTTAAATTCAAAAAATGTGAAATCATTGCATAAATGTTATGACATAGGAAACAATAATAATAATAATAATAATAATTGTCCATTTATTTAACAAATTACTGCAATGATAAATTTATTTATATTATTTATGGTTATATGACTTATGGTTTACTCAAATAAGAACTGATGGCAAAATTATTAACTTATTAAAAACAATTATTGTCTTAAATTAAGCGCTGCAATATAACGGCAAAATCATTCAAAATTTTTAAAAAATTAGTTACATTTCTTTTACCACATACCATCTACACTTCCACAAGTTTATATGAGCATAGGTTCACAATTGTAACCTCTCACTCTCTACCTACCTTACATTTCATGAACAAATTGACAACACTAATATGAAATACCAATACATTCAGAAACTCACCACGGAACATGATAATTGGTTTTTAAAAGTTTGTGTGGTTTGCCGCTGAGATATTTTCACACTACAAAATCGACAAGATCCGATTCTCATGGAAATGATATTGCTAGATGAACAGGTAATACTCTTTGGAAAAACTATAGCTTTTCTTACACACATTTAACACAATATTATTTCACTCTTGCATGCCTTGCTACAAAAAATCATACCTCAATATTCAAATATCATACAAACAATATATATATATATATATATACATAAAACTAAATTTTTCAAACTTATTCAAATTGTTAATACTTAATAACACCATGCCAACAAATTGATTCTCGGCTATACCAATGCCAAATATTTTACATGTCATATATGATTAGTTTGTGATTATTTCATCCTATAGAGTGATTGTCTGTACAATCAACGAAAAAGATAAATATAATGTTCAAACTAATTAAGTATGCACTAATACTAAATTAATTTTCTTAATTTTTTATTAGTATACTGGGAAAACGCCAAAAAAATCAATGTCTGTAGCTAGACAGGACATATATACCATGAAGGAAACTGAATCTCTATTTCTGCTTTTTCTTTTACTGTCTTTTTTTTTTTTTAAGCCAAATCTTGTATACATAAATCTAGGTCCATAATATATAGTATATCATTCTATAAAACTTTCGCTTTAAGTAAAATGGTTATGCGAACCTTTAATTTATTTAATAAAAAATCAAAATGTTTGAAGAATATGATATTTTCATATCTTCCTTCCGTTCAATTTTAATAGCCCATATGTTTATTAAAATTCAATCAAAAATATTAATATAAAAAAATTATTTCAGATGTGAATATCTAAATTATATACTTCTATGTCAACAACGTTTTTCATTTTTTCAGTTAAAATGTAAATATTTAGAGGGTCAACTACAATCCGAATTTAGTTGAACATATTAATATACTGGTGTTTTAAGTGTATCCATGAAAGACATTGTGTATTTTTAAAGATATTATTATGAAAATGCTTTAGATGCAAGTGATTGGGACTGCAATAAAATTCAATAATGAGCAAAAAAAAATAAAAATAAAAAGTAATAATGGTATAAGTCAGGACTTACGAGGGCATAGATGTAAACTATAGATTTTGAGTGAAAAAATTCTCTCCATTCATAAGATTAGGGCTTATTAAAAATAATGATTATATCATTCATATAAAAACTATTTTCTTGAAATACATAGATCATGATTTAGAATTGATAAATTAACAACCAATTTTGTTTTGATATAGTCAGTACAGAAAACATTTCCAATCCAATTTTTCAAGTATCCTTTCCCCCATTGAATTGGACAACCTAAAAAGGCAAAAGTCAACACAATAATATTATATATTTAAAAAAAATTACAAAGACTTCAAAGTAGGCCTTACATTTTCTTTTTATTATTGATTATGAAGATATAAATTTGCATTTAAAATAAAAGCATGTTTTTATTTACACACTTCTCAGAAATTCAATCATCGTCATTTTTTAAAACATTTAAAAAAAAATCTCATCTAAAAGTCCCATCACTTCTATGGGAAATATGTAGACAAATTTTCGGTGCATGCCACAGGTGTAATAAATGGAGCAAGAGGGAAAAAATAAGAAAAAGACATGGTATGTATGTTATACAAGTTACAAAATGCTTTCTACGTTTGTGAAAATTAATCCAAGAACGTAGTAGATAACATTTTATGGTAGTTTTTCTACTTTTACCTTTTTCCCCTTTTTTTGTTACATAGCTTAATATAGCCATTAACATAGTAAGAAAATGGTGCTCAGTTTATATAATTGTAAGTTATAGTGTACAATCAAGTAAGATTTACCACAACTACAGATAAAAGCTTCATATTTAATTTATGGAAATTATTTTATTATCCTTTGCTGTTTGACACAAAAAGTATATGTTATAGGAAAAAACTTACACATAAATAGATATATGTGCTATAAATATTACAAAATGCTTGCTATGTTTGTTTAAATTTATCCATAGATTTAGAAGAAAAAATTTCATTACAGTTTTTCTGTTTATACCTTTTTCCTGCCTTTTTCTTTACACAATTTAATATATCAACAATTATAGAAAAAAGGAGTCTTAGTTTTTGTACTTGTGAGATATACTGTATAATAAAATATAAATCTACATAGATGGCTTTATCCTTTATTATAGCTTATTTTTAACTGATTATCTAAATATAAAAATTAACATGATGGTAGCACCATTGTAGAAAATCTGAAGTTGCTCAACTAAAACTAAACATTTATATTTAATGTATGAAAATTATTTTATTACCCTTACTCATTACTCATTCTTACTCAATTAGCACCAAAAAAATTCTTATTCATTCATAACATTAAAAACATTAAAAAATATGTACATTAAAATACATGTTTATCACCTAACTCACTTTTTTATCCTTATCTCTTGCATAATTATACAGGGAACTCCTTTGCACGCAATAGTACGAAAAAATTTGTTTCAACATTTCAGTCATATGTTGCAAGAGGGGAAAGTTTATACAATTAGAAATTTGAAAATAGACTCAGCAAATAAAAAGTATAAACCAGTGGAAGGAACAATAAGAGAAATTTTCCTTCTAACAACTACTCTGAAGCAAATCAATGATCCCATTATCAAAATTCCCCAACACTACTTTGAGTTTGCATCCTTACAAACCCTCTCAAAAAGAGTGGGAGAAAAAATGATATTAACAGGTAAACTCATGAATATTAAAGATTTATTATGATAACATATCTTTCTCACAAAAAAAAATAAGCCTAGCAAAATTACTTCTTTTTTTCTTTTTTTCTTTTTTTATAGATATCATTGAAAGACTACATGCACTAGCAGATGAAGAGCAAGTATTTGTCAATAGCAATCCAACAACAATACGGAGAATGGAGTTGATACTCAGAGTCAATCTAAATTACATTTTATATATTGCATAAACATATCAACTTATTTATGAAATACCAATATTATATTCATAACATTTGCCTTTCCACAATCCAATAGGGTAAATGTCCATATGTCATTTTTTTTCCAAAAAAAAGGAATTTACAGAAATGTCATGGTCAAAGTCATTATGTGGAGAAATATAGCTACTCAAATTGATAAAACATTGACAGACCAAAAAAAAGGCCTAAAGATTGTAGCCATCACCTCTACTTTGGTCAACAAATTCAGAGGTACACTTATATTATAACAAATTTATAGCAATACAATTCCAACCTACCAATCATGATCACCAACATAATCATCACTTACATTTATGAAAATATATGCAAATGAGTACTCCATCAGTTTAACTTCAAGTACAAGATGTATGTCAATTTAAACACTCAAAAATTTGTTGAATTTTCAAACGGGTAATTAACACTTAATCTTTTTACAACCTTTTTATCTTTTAGTATAACGTTTAACATCTGCATTTCAATCCAACTCTTAAGTAGGAATGCACTAGAAGACCAAGAAGTGAAGGATATCATCACAAGAGTATGCCAGTGTAGATCCAAAAAAAAAAAAGGATGCTTTTAAATCGAAGAAGTCTACAAGAGATAATGGCTTTGAAATGGGAATCAAATAACCAGGTATGTTTACAAATATCAAAATGTCATCAATATAAAAATAACATACAATTCATCACATTAAACTAAATTCACCACAATAGGAAAAGGTTTTCACAATCTTGGCAACCATGAAATTGATGACACATGTGGTTGGAAATACATTAGATGTGAAATCTGCATAAAGAAACTAATACAAGAAAGGGAAAACTACTTGTGCAAAGCATGTCAAAAACAGTCCAAGTACCCAATGAGAAGGTAAAAGTACAAACTTAGATGATTATTTCAATTTGTTATCAAATAAAAATACAATTTTAGCATCACCATTTACTATAGGTTCAGGATACAATTGAAAGTTTCATACAACATAGCTGCAGCAACATTAACAATCTTTGATCGAGATGCCCAAAAGCTATTGAACACAATAGCAACAGAACTACAAAGCCAACAATATGGGCACAACTGGGAGATACCTTGAAAATTACAATACCTTTGCAACTACACACTTATATTTGAAATAAAGCTGACAAATCACAACTTGAAAGAAGGGTCTCACAACTATACTATCACAAAGACCTTTGTCCCAAACAACATCTTGGGGCCCAACCACTCTTGAAACAAATCAAACAAGTTAGAAGAGCCGTCAAATTCATTTCGCAGTTTTCTTATTCCAAAATTACATAATTAAACAATATTAAAATACCTACATTCATGTTAAGTAAACAAATTTACCTCTTAACATTTATCTATAACAATACTATATATAGGAACCACCCTCACCAACAACAATACCATGAAACAAAGAGTTAGATGAAGAGCTTATATCTATACAAATCTCAAGGAAAAAGTATTACAAACAAATAATAGATACAACATCATCTGATGAAGATGTCATTACAAAGGAACAAGAAAGGCAATATCAAAAAAGGAGCAGACACCAATATCAGATGATAAGTCAATCCTAATCTGAAGCTTCAAAAAAAGCAAGCCCAACCTAAAAGGAGAAACGAGTGTAGAAAAGAAGACATACAAAAGAGGAAACATATTTGAATATCAAACATCTTTGTGCTTTCAATTCAATCTAGATGCCAGTAAAGGACATATGTCTTTGTTTTTTTCTGAAAAAATAATTACCAGACTTCCACTTAATCATAAATGATTTATATTTTAAATTTTATTGTATAGTCATTTCAATTTAAATTATTTCTATAATATTTATTAGCCATTCTTATAGATTATTAGCTCCGCGCAATGCGCATGTCTTTATCTAGTTCTAAGTTATTTCCCAGTCGTCCCTTCTTAAAACGTACCAAAATCGTAGATGTCTTCGTCAGACAAGTAGCAACGCGCTTTGTACTCTTTTTGGAAAAATGGAAAAAAAAAAAAAAGTTGGGGAAGGCACTTTTTGTGTCGCGATGAATATGGAAAAAATAAAATAAACAATAAAAATATTTGGATGATAGGTTTTATATAAGTATTGTTACTTTTGTTCAATTTTTTCTTAACCAAAAATTTACTAGCACAAAGTTTTGTATATATATACAAAACTTATCAACACTTATACTATTTGTACTAGTAAGTTTTGTTTTTTTTTTTTAACAACACAAAACTTATCAATGTTGTACTGTTTGTACTAATAAATTTTTTTTTTTTAACAAAACTTACTAGCATAAATCATGTAATGCGGGTAAGTTTAGTATATATATATATAACTTGCCAGTGTTGCACTATTTGCACTGATTTTTTTTTTTTTTATAAATTTTACTATCATAAATAGTGCAACGATAATAAATTTTGTATATATATACATACAAAATTTACTAGTATTACACTATTTGCATTGATAAGTTTTTTCTTTTTTTTTTTATAAAACTTACCAACGCTTGCATTATTTGTACTGATTTTTGGATTAAAAAATTGAATAAAAATAGCAATAATTATATGGGACCATTATCCAAATATTTTTATCATTTTTCTTACTTTTAGTATGCATCGCATATGCATCTACTATTTATACGTCCCCTGCTAGTTCTCAAAAAACAATTCGTGTTTCACACTGTAGCTGCGTTTTGCCATTTTTAAATTTTACTTTTCAAGTATTACCAAAAATTTACACCTTGATTAAGAGAAATGTTGATTATGTCGGCTTTTTTTTTTTTTACAAAAAATTAATTTTTTAATTATTAAAAAAATTATTTTTTACAAAAGTTATTCATATTAATTTTTATTTAAAAGTTAAAAATAATATTTTTAATGTTTAAATAAAAGTTAAAATAAATAATTTTTATAAAATGTATTTAAAAAAATCATTTTTTTCATAAAAAACTTAATCAAATACACTCTATATTACTTTTTGGATTTTTTTTTCAAAAACAATTTAAGATATCTTTTAAATATTAGTATTATTTTTTTTTGAGTGGTCGGAAAATATTGGTACTCCCTGAAATATGTCTATGAGAGTGTTGAGAAAGTCGTCGTCGTGTTGGCCCTCGCGGACCATAGGAAATGAGAGGACAATAACAATCCACAACGTCTAAAGACTTGTTTATTCTGGTCTACCCATTTTTTTCTAAAAATTGCAGTCTATTTTAAGGTTCTAAACAAAGGTTCTTAAATTTTTAGAATATTGTGAGTATAAATTTTTTTTTTTATTAATTTAAGGGTAAATTACACTCACCTCCCTTAGAATTTTCCAAAATTCACCTTGTCTTCTCTTGATTTCTTAAATTTGTTGGGCAGGTTCCTGACTTTTCCAATTTTTACATTGGCCTCCCCTACTAATATTAATCCATTAGTGAAATTAATAGAGATGTTGTCATGTGTGATGCACACGATTTTTAATAGTATTGTTGTAATATTCTAAACACTTTTAAAGAATCAAAATAACTATCTTACCCCATTAGTGAGGGTTAGAAAACCCACTTCTTCTTACTTGAAATCACAGTCGACGAGAGCGGATCCTCTTGCTTATCTTTAAAACATGACAGTGTCATGTGCGCAATCCAGACCATAATCGACAATTAAATTACATCAACAGTCAGGAATGACAGGAAAAATTTACCCCTAGAAAACCATCTCCCAGCTTCCTGCAAAACCAATTCTCGTTCCCGCTCTCCTCTCCTTCCATTGATGAAACCCATTCTTCTTCCCCCACCCACTCTTCTTTCCCTTCTATTTATGAAACCCATCCTTCTTCTCCACCATGATGCTACAATGATGCTGTCCTCCTCCTTTATCCGAAGTTGCATCATTGATATGCACATATGAACAGAAACTACTACAACATGATCTTGAAAGTCATTGTGGAAGAATATGCACAAACACTTATAATTGGAGAATCAAGAATTGGCTTTAGTGTTGTAAGATTGAATGATTTGTGTATTGTACAATATGTTTTTTTGCAAATATGTTTGTCCTTTTTACGTGATAATATAGCCAAATAAAAAAAGTTACTAATGTATTGTATATACTTACTAGTATTTTGCTGCAAAATTACCAGTGTTTGAAAAGAATTTATCAGTATCTTATGAATTCTTTAAAATTTAATTTTTTTGGAGAATAAGATTTAGTGATATATATTAAATTTATTCATTTAGGTGTCTTTAGCCAATAATTGTTACAAAAAATTGAAAAAAATATATAAACAAATAGCCAAATAAAGAAAGTTATCAGTGTATTACATATACTTATTAGCATTTTGCTACAAAGTTACCAGTGTTTGAAAAGAATTTATCAACGTCTTATAAACTCTTTAAAATTTGATTTTTTGAAGAATAAGATTTAGAAATATGTTAAATTTATTCATTTAAGTGCCCTTAGTTAATAATTATTACCAAAAAAATTGAAAAAAAAAAAAACAACTAGCCAACTAGAGAAAGTTATTAGCATTTTCTAAGAATTTACTAATGTCTTATGAACTCTTTAAAATTTGATTTTTTGAAGAATAAAATTTAGTAATATATTAAATTCATTCATAATGTTTTTATAATTTTGTAATGTTTAAATCAAGGAATTAAATTGGATTTTATACATGTTTACATAATTATCAATGTCTTTGTTTTTTTCTGAAAAAATAATTACCAGACTTCCACTTAATCATAAATGATTTATATTTTAAATTTTATTGTATAGTCATTTCAATTTAAATTATTTCTATAATATTTATTAGTCATTCTTATAGTTTATTAGCTCGATGCAATGTGTGGATTTTTATCTAGTTGTAAATAAAAACCCAGGGGTCGTTTTTAATCTTAAAACTAGGAGTTTCAAAGTGTACAGCCTATTTAATATATATCAACAAAAATTAAAAGATTATAAATTTGTTATAAATAAAAAAATATTTTCTCATATCCTGATGTTTTCACCTTCATTTTTCCACGCTTTTCTCACTCCTTGTTTTCATTATCTTTCATGACCATCTCCTCATTATAATATGAATAAATTTATAATATCAATAAATTTTATATATTAAATCAAGGATGTAATAAAAATTATCAATGTAATAAAAAAAATTTAGTAATGTTCACATAATTATCAATGGCAGCGTAATAATTATGTAAACATGTAAAAAATCCATGATCTATTTTTCACTCGAAATCTATAGTTTACATCATAATAAAATATGAGGATGGAAGCGTTAAAGTATTTTAAAAAAAATTAAGATGAAAAACATACTCTTGTTTAAACTAATGCATATTCTTTGCCCTCGTAAATCGTGACTTATATCATTATTATTTTTTAGTTTTTTTTTGTGCATTAGTGAATTTTTATTGCAATCCCAATCGGTTGCATCTAAAGCATTTTTATAATAATATCTTTAAAAATACACAATATCTCTCATGGATACACTAAAACACCAGTATATTAATATGTTGAACTAAATTTGATTGTAGTTGACCCTCTAAATATTTACATTTTAATTAAAAAAAAATGTTGTTGACTTATAAGTATATAATTTAGATATTCACACCTCAAATATTTTTTTATATTAATATTTTTGATTGAATTTTAATAAACATATGGGTTATTAAAATTGAAGCGAAGGAAGATATGAAAATATCATATTCTTCAAACATTTTGATTTTTTATTAAATAAATTAAAGATTCATATAACCACTTTACTTAAAGCAAAAGTTTTATAGAATGATATACTATATATTATGGACCTAGATTTATGCATACAAGATTTGGCTTAAAAAAAAAAAAGACAGTAAAAGAAAAAGCAGAAATAGAGATTCAATTCCCTTCATGGTATATATGTCCTATCTAGTTACAAACACTAATTTTTTCGGCATTGTCCCAGTATACTAATAATAAATTAAGAAAATTAATTTAGTATTAGTGCATACTTAATTAATTTGAACATTATATTTATCTTTTTCATTGATTCTTCAGACAATCACTTCGTAGGACGAAATAATCACAAACTAATCATATAAGTATGACATGTAAAATATTTGGCATTGGTATAGCCAAGAATCAATTTGTTGGCGTGGTGTTATTAAGTATTAACAATTTGAATAAGTTTGAAAAACTTAGCTTTATGTATATATATATTTTTTTGTTTGTATGATATTTGAATATTGAGGTATGATTTTTGGTAGCAAGGCATGCAAGAGTGAAATAATATTGTGTTAAATGTGTATAAGAAAAGCTATAGTTTTTCCAAAGAGTATTACCTGTTCATCTAGCAATATCATTTCCATGAGAATCGGATCTTCTTGATTTTGTGATGTGAAAACATCCCAGAGGCAAACCACACAAACTTTAAAAACCAATTATCACGTTTCGTGATGAGATTCTGAACGTATTGGTATTCAATATTAGTGTTGTCAATTTGTTAATGAAATGTACGGTAGGTATAGAGAGTGAGAGGTCTACAATTGTGAACCTATACTCATATACACTTGTGGAAGTGTAAATGGTATGTGGTAAATGAAATGTAATTGATTTTTTAAAAATTTTGAATGATTTTGCCATTATATTGCGGTGCTGAATTTAAGACAATAATTGTTTTTAATAAGTTAACAATTTTGCCATCAGTTTTTATTCGAGTTAACCATAATTCATATAACCATAAATAATATAAATAAATTTATCATTGCAATAATTTGTTAAATAAATGGACAATTATTATTATTATTATTATTTCCTGTGTCATAACATTTATGCAATGATTTCACATTTTTTTTAATTTAAATAACTTGTGATAATGTTATTGTTCATTTTCTACGTATGAATTACTTGTTACCTGCGGTGGCAAGATATAATTCATTATTGGCCTCATTGGGATTTCCATTGTTGAATATGTCCAGCTTTTGTGGCCTTTTATCCTTAACCATTGCTCAAGTCTTCTTGTCTCAACTTGCTACCACATTACATGTAAAAAAATTTTTAAAAGGGGTACAAAGTTCTTCCACTTTAGTTTTACATGTTCACAACCAAAAATATGTTATTAAAAAAAAAAAGCCATGAGCAATATAAACTACAAAGTTCCTCAAGCAATAGAACAAAAATAAATTTAAAAAGATGAAAATTGGATTACACTATATCATTATAATATACTCTAACTTAGCCATGACAGATTTGTAGAAAACAAAGAAACAAAACTAAATACAAACACTAAATAATTCATGTATTAGACCCAATATGTGGAATTTTTGCAGCAAGTACGAATAGAATATGAGAACCTTTTTTAGTCTATATTTTTATCGCGAAGGAAGAGGGGGGAAGAGGGGGAAAAAGGAAGGAGAAGGTGACTTTATTTTACAAGTTTGCACCCATCCCATGCATACCCCCGTTGTGGAAATCAAACAAAAGCAAGCATATGTCCACATAATGTAAATCTGATTCAGCAATTGCTGACATTGGAGTTGGCATTTTAGGATCGGGATGTTTGGCAGGGGAACTCATAGCTTCTCGCAACCAGTGGCGAAGCTTGTTTTCTAAATTACTACTTCCAGCTATGTCCTTCCCCTTTGAGTGCGTAGGATTAGGTCCAATGTGGGAGACTCATTTTTGTTGGCAATTTGTCTCTTTGTGTAGTACAAAGCAGAATGGAACAAATAAATAATAATGTAATATAAAGAATAGAAGTAAGTGTATGGTAACATAAAATATGAAGAGTATAGGCAAATAGATGAGGAGGAAGAGGCTTGTGTAAGAATAGAAAAATGCCAACTCTAACAAAATGATGATATGGCAAAGTTTTAGGTCATGTGAGATGGCAATAGGTCAATATGCTCTAGCCTTGGTCTCAAAATTAATATATTATAATAAATAGATAATAGATAATAGATGGTGATGATTTTGTATTTTGTGATTGCTTCTTCCTTCTCTTTCTTGATTGACAACAAAGGGATTTGCCAATGGCTCTTGCTTTTTTTAAAAAAATATTATTATTATTCTCCTTGAATCCTTCACTTTTTTGGTAGGTGGCAAAGCTGGTATGTTTTCATGATTTACAAACATATGATTGTGCTGTGCATTTCTTTTGACAACTATTTTAATTTTAGACAACTTGAATTTTTGACTGATGTTAATACATAGCATATGCTTGTATACAATATTCGTTCTTTTGACCTTCTGCATGTTGTTAGCTTTGAGAATCAACATTATCAATTTACAGAATGTACTTGATGTGCTTGTTATGCCTTGATTTGATCATGTTCAGCGGTCTTGCTTTGTGGAATATTCCTTCTGCAAAACATGAATGAATTTTAAATTATTTTTCATGTGAATCTTTATCGACAAAGCAATTTTTTATGTGGAAGTGAAAGTGATTTCTTTATTGTAACATGGTTTCTCAATGCAGATAGAAAGAAAGCCTTGTTGCTCGCTTGAGAAAAATCAACCAAATTCAAGTTGGTTTACATACATGGCGTGAAAATAGTCATCATTGCCGGAAATAGAAGGGAATACAGTGAGTATGACTAATATGTGTGAGTTAGTATTTCATTAATTTTTAATCTTGGTTTTTCTCCTTTGGACCATTTTGTTAATGACAAGTCATTTGTTCTTCTATTTCCAATGTTTTGTTGGCAGGATTAACTCACCCTTGTTACTTTTATCCTTTTTTTTTTTGTTTTTTTGGGGGGGATTTACTAACATCCTTTATGTGTGTTGATGTCCTAACATTGTATATGTTTACTATGTTTGACTGGTGCCTTTTGTTCTCAAAGGGAAGTAATCAAATTGAAATCTTAGTTCTGGATAATCCCATATTCAAAGAAGTAGTAAAATGGGACGGTGGGGCCTTCAACAAAAATGAAAAACCTCAAAACACTGATTATTAGATGTGCTCATTTCACCAAAGGAGCCAAATATCTTTCGCATAGTTTAAGAGTGTTGAAATGGTGGAAGTATCTTTCAAATTCTTTACCATCTGATTTTTCATCCAAGAAATCTTCCCATATTCAAGTTACTTGGTAGCAATTTAATTTCAGTCAGGTTTCTCGAAAAGTAAAAGGTAAGTAATAAGTTCTTTTCTTTGGTCTTATATTTTTTAACATAATACATTTTAAGATTATTCATTTGATAATTTTTTTTATTTTCTTTTTCACAGTTAATTAACTTGGCGGTTCTACAACTTAACTTCTCTAATATAGAACACATACCTGATGTATCTGGTGCCCCATATTTAGTGGAATTATCATTTAATTACTGTCAAAATTTAACTAAAGTTCATGAATCAGCTGGATTCTTGGATAAACTTTGTTCCTTGAGTGTTGGAAGTGCAGGAAGCTTAGGAGTTTTCCGCCCCTTATGTTGTCGTCTCTTGAAACACTCAATCTTTCATGGTGCTCAAGTCCAGAGAGTTTTTCAAAAATATTAGGAAAGATGAAATTTATAACAGAGATTCGCTTGGAGGGTACTCCGATAAAATAATTGTCATCTTCTATTATAAATCTTATCGGGCTTAGCTTTTTTTTTTTTTTCTTTGAGTGGAGTTAAAATGCTTCAGTTTCCAAGTATCAGTTTGCGAGATCCTGATGGGTTGGATCTTTTGACATTCGAAGGGTTGCGGTTTCCTAAACTGGACGAAGATGAAGAAGAAGGGACCTCAATGGTTTCTTCGAATGCAAAACGACTTTTCTTTAAACAGTGCAATATATCTGATGAATCCATCCCAATAGTTCTCTCTTGGTTTCGCAATGCGAAATACTTAAGTCTTTCCGGGAATAATATTATAGTTCTTCCTGAAAGTATCAAAGAACTTTGCTCTTTGAGGTCACTAAATTTGGATGATTGCAAGGAGCTTCAAGAAATTAAAAGAATTCCACCGAACGTAAAATATCTCAATGCAAGGAACTGTATATCCATGACTTCCTCGAGTAGAAGCATGTTATTTGACAAGGTACGCATTTGATTTGATAATTCATAATTGATATTTAGGTTTATTCATACTATACATATGTGTGTTGTTAAACTTATGAATTATATTTGATTAACAGGAATTGCACCAGGATGGAGACACATGGTTTCATTTGCCAGGAAGTAGTATTCCAGAGTGGTTTGAGAACTGCAGCAAACAAGATTCAATTTCTTGCTGGATTCGTAACAAGCTCCCTGCGCTCTTTCTATGTGTTGTTGTTGGGCCTGTGGGTCATGATGGTTGTGAGCGTGATGGTTATTTGTACGCGGTTGGCCTTGAATTGTTCATCCATGGCAAAAAAAATATTCATCCTTTGATTATTGGTTCCGCACGCCTCATCTATTAGCCGATCATATAGTTATTATTGATACAAAAAGTATAAAGTCCTTATATAAGGTGAATAACGTGCTTCCAGAGAATAAATGGAATCATGCGGTGTGTAGAGGTAAGTATAATGATGCAGGGTTATCGGTTATTAAAACAATTGGGATCCATGTACTCAAACATAAAAGTAACATGAAGGATATCAGATTCACTAATCCACTGTTTCATAGAGAGGAGGTGAACCTGGGAGATTTTCAGAGAAACATGCAGCAGCAAAAGAATGTGGCTTCATTGGCTATATTGGAAACACGACAGGAAAAGTAGCCTTCATTACATGTTCCTCCAGCAGTGAATTCATTGAATGATAATGTGAATTGGGATTCAAATTCAATTACATTAAGACCAATAACTAGCACCAATGTCCAAGGTAACTTACATTTGCGACCAATTTTTTTTTTTTTTACTATTATCTTTTTTTATGTGTGGCTTTCACTGCTATTAATTTTACTTGCCTTGTAAACTTTGCTGCTCCAGGCAGATAGAAGGCACTAAAATTGAAGGAAAAAAAAGAGAAAAAATGTTGACGATCAGGAAGAATAAAATTTTAATTTTAATGGAAATAAAATATTTAAATTACTAAAAAGATTATATAAATTTTATTTAAAGGGAACAATCATTAAAATGTATATAAATAGTAGTGCTTTTTCATTTTCAATGAGTGTTATAAATAAATTTAAAAATTTGAAGTTAAGCAGAGATTGTGGATGTCTATTGCTTTTCTTTAGTGGTTATTTGCTCATATTGGGGTTTACATATGACTATTGCTTTTTGTTGATTAGTTATTTATTTTTAGTGAATGACTAATGATTATAAATGATTCCGTATAGAATCCATAAAATTTAGAAAAGATTTATTAGCAACTATTGCTTATTGCTAAGAGGTCGATTATTCTTACTGGATGGCTAATAATAAATATAATAAATAATACTCATTGTACAGATACGTGAGGTTATGGCAAATTTATTATTTTTTTATAAGTGGTTATTTGTTCCAACTAAGTGACTGATAATGTTAATTAAAATTTTATTTTTGGTATACGATTAAGAAGAATTTGGTAAGTCGATAGTGATTGTTATTAAATGGTTGTTTGTTTTCAGTGCGGGGTTGATATTAATAAATAATTTTTTTTTAATAATTGCGACATGCTTAAATATATTTTTAGTCCTTTTAAATTTTTTTCTTGACTTTTGTTCTCTCTCTTTTTTTTCTGTGTAATGTTAAGTTTTTATCTCTATAAATATTTTAGAATATGCATTTAATTTTTAGAAATATTGAAAATTTTGTATTTAGTCCTTATAAATAATGTAATTAAGCCTTTGGAGATGAGATTAGGACTAATTAGCTTTTTAACATATTATCTCTCTCTCTCTCTCTCTCTCTCTCTCTCTATATATATATATATATATTTTACTAGTATGGTACCAATGCGATGCACAGGACTACTTTGATATGTACTTTTCATATTCATTTATACTATGACAAAAATATATTTGAGCATATAAATTAAGTAATAACTATATCTAATAGTATAGTTATGTTAGGTAAAACATAACTAAGCAAATTTGTCTACATACTACAACAAAATAGCTAAATGAGCAATGAGCAATGTTCATTCTTCATTGTATTGCTTTAATCTTCTTTATTGTCAACTTCTTCAAGCATATGAAATAGAACGTGATTCATCTAATCATCATCTCCTAAAAGGCAAAATGTTTTGGGTGCAAATAGACCAAATTATATCTTATAAAAATTTTGTTTTGACTGAGCAATGGTATGACTATTATCATTATATTTTAGCATTTCGATGGTATTTTATAACAGAATGCATTTTTTATAGCAATAATATTTATTCTTTTACCACATTTTTGTTTGTAATTAAATCAGAAATTCCAATTTCATTAAACTATTTTAAAACAAAAAATAGAATTTTCAATTTTAGTGTTGCACTGTTGCTCCCCATGCGATAGTAGAGCACATGCAGCAGAATGCGGGAGTGGGTCAGGAGTATTTTCGATTTTCGATTTCAGTGTCGCATATTGCTCCTTACTCGAGGGCAGAGCACATGCAGCAAAATGAGAAAATCAAAGAGAGGGGGTAATGAGAGTTTTCGATTTCTGATTTCAACATGTAACACTGAAACCTAAATTTGATTGGAAGTAGAATGCTGTAGCAGAGCACATGTAGCAGAATGCATAAATAGGAGGGTGGGTTAGGAGTGTTTTCAATTTCTGATTTCAGTGTTGCATGTTGCTCCCCAAAGCACATGCAACCAAATAAGAAAATCGGAGAGAGGGGGTATGCAGAGTTTCCAATTTTTGATTTTAACATGTAGCACTAAAATCCAAATTTGATTGGAAGCAGAATGCAGAATGTGGAATGCGGCAGTAGAGCACATGCAGTGGAATGTGGTAATTGGAGAGAGGGGGTAAGGAGAGTTTTTGATTTCCTATTTCAATGTTGTATGTTGTTTTTTATTATCATTGTTAATCCTTTTCTTATATACATATATATTTGATAGATGATAATAAATTAAGAGAAAAAAAAGGTGGGAATTCAATAGATGGGAAACAAAAGACTGGGGGAAAATAATATCGCAATGATGGTTTGAATAGACAGGATTAAAATAAAGAATTGTTGAAAGTATATAAGTTTAATTTTGATATATTAATAGTAAAAAAGATTTTTATACAACCAACCAATTATTTATTTCCATTTGTATGATAATTCAAATAATGGGTGTGATGCTTAACAATATTTATTAATGTGACAAGATATGATTAGATGACAATGTAAAGAAGTTTTGCATTATCAGTGTATCAGAATTAAATTCAAAATATATAAATAAATAACTACTAATATTTAATAGCATATAACATCTTGTATAAATTGCAATTTTACATAATAAAAAATAAAAATGTTTAAATTAATTATAATTGAAAAATATTAAACATGTAATAGCAATATTTATTTTCAAATTAAACTTCACTTGTGATTGGAATTGTTTGTGATGAAGAGAGGATGATACTATTTGTATAATAAAGTATCTTAAATAATGGCATATCAAACACTGCATACTATTAAAAATTTAACATTTAACAAACCTTATATTATTAGTTCTTATTCTATCATACTTACTAAGTGAGCCTTAAGTACACTGTTTTGTTTCTGTTTCTATTTTTATTTTTTGTTTTTAAATTTGACTAAAGATGTCACTCTTATATTTGCTTTAAAAATCATGCTTTAAATCGTCATTTCTCACATTGCAAGTTTGAGCTATTATCTCAAGGCAAAAATGTTTGTGTCGAGAAAGTTTGTAGGATCTTTTTTATTTAATATGGATACAAAGAAAAACATGTTGCATGACATGGAGATACTACTGGTTATTCTATGTTGAAAAAAAAAAGTGGAAATAATAGAAACAGATTTGGTCTGGTTCTGGTAATAAGAGGAAACAAGTGTCATACATGACTAAGCTTTCCCACTTGAGATTTGAGAAGGACGAAGGTCATTCATGACAGTTTATCCTAGCTGATTCCTTCAAATTTTGGTTCTGAGAAATTACCCTTTTGGTTTCTTTACTTTCTCCCTCTATCCACTTGTGTCGAAATATACAATGCAGAATTTAAATGGAGTAAAAATTTAGAAATGGATTTTTTTTAAATGAAAACAAAAAAAAACTATCCTTGAATTTTCACCCGTATAACAATTTGATTCTTAAAAATAGAAGCAACACTTGAACGTAGGCAGTAAAACCTATGCCAAAATCCAGAAAACGGCCACCATGCAAGCTGCAGAATCGAAAGGAGAAAACATCCTAATGCTTCAAACTCCTTTATTCTAACTGGTAAAAGCTGAAGAAACTTAACTGACAGAAACATTCATAGCTAATCAGGGAGTACCCACTATTTCTTCCAAGAAGCATGACAAGGACTCCGATGTAGAAGTCGTGGAAACAACCACTGTTCCCACTGCCATTTCCGAAGTAAACCATCCAATCTTTATTTTCTTTGCTTATTTTCATAATTTCCAAGTACTGACTTTTTTTAATTTTCAGCCTTCTCCTGTTAAAAACAAAGGAAAACAAATTGTTTCCTCCATCCACTCTGAAAATGTTGACCAACCAGTCACTGCCTTGATAGAAATTCAACCACCTTCACCACAGCCTTTGGACCCTCTTGCTGAACTTGAGAGAGTTCTTTTAGGAAGTTATGATCTTTCTCCGGAATCGACTTTTCCCACTGCTGCCTCGTTCTGAGATCATTTTGTAGAGTTTAGAGGCTGGAAACAGGCCAGGTTTAGGGCCTGGCCCAAAATTCAATCCTACACCCTTGACCTTGCCATCTGTTACTTATACCACTAAGTCAAACTTAATTATTATATCTATTAATACATATTTAATATATTTATTGTTTACTTCTTTTCACAAAATTTAACAAATCATTAGTGACTATTACTGTTGCTTGGGTGATTAAATAGAAAAAAAAATAGAGAGAAGAGAAAATAAAGAGAAAAATCCATTCTCTCTCATTTTGCTTGGATAAAGAGAAAATAAAGAGGAAAAAAATGAGAAAACTTTCTTTCTCTTATTTGATTGGAGAGAAAAGTAAGAAAAAAGAAAATGCATTTATAATAAATTACTTTTTTAACCTATACAATATAATAGTAATTTTATATAAAATCTCTCTCTCTCTCTCTCTTTAGTTTTCTCACCTATTATGAAGAGAAAATTTTTTTGTAGATCCCATCACTTATATTTTCTTTCTCTCCTATTTTCTTCTCACATCTAAGTAGAAGAAAACCTCAAAATCTCGCTATTTTCTTTCCTTTCTACTTCTTTCTTTCCCTTTTCTTTTGAAACAAGGTGAGTGATAACTTGGTCCCAACAAGTTTGGGATTTATGTTGGTCCTGGTAGTTAAAATTGCAAAATAAGCCCTTTTTTATTGCAGAAAGGCCCTTTTCGCTAAATATTATTAGAGAAAGCAGAATGAGAATGCTGTCTGATACTGTATTACTATTGATAATGATAAATACTTTACTAATGACACAAGTACATTCAAAATGAAGAAGAAAGAAGGAAAGTAGGAATTTAGACTTGCATCAAATTCTTGATTAGAAACTGAGACAAATAGATGCAAGAGATTAGCTTATTCGCTGTTAGCAAATATTATTGTTATAGCAAAGATAGAAGGATTAAGTTGAAAATATAGTGATTAAGTTTTTGTTCAATCGATGTTACTACCAAGTTATGTCTGGTCAAGCCTTAATCATCACATGTACTCTATATTAATTTATTTCTTGTTCCTTATTGCAATTTTGATTGAGAACAATGGCCTCTCTTATGGTTCGTTACTTAATTTGTATGAAGGAAATTTTAACTGTATCAATGATCTTTCTTTTTCTCATAGATGTTGCTGCTGATGAGTATTCCAAGGAGTTAGAAGAGTCATCATCGAGATATTTTAGTTCACTATGATATACATAAAATGAAATAATTTCTGTTGTTTAGGACAAGTCGTTAAAAAGTAATAATGCCCAATTTTTCATATGGGCACAAATATATGTTGAATCTCCGTTTCCCCATACCCTGCAGGACAAAAAGAATGTCCATTGAAATTGGACCAAGCAACTTTGCCTCAAGAAAGAAGAAAAGTAAGAAAAGCCGCCAAACATTAATATATGTTGGTAAGTTTAGTTGGAGAGAAACTTTTGCAGGACAAAACTTTAACAGCTAATGCATAATTAAGGTATGTCAACACAGGTCATATGCATTATGATACAACGTGGATCTGGGTACGACAAAACATTTTCCAAATGAATTGTTTCTTGTATCAAGCAGTAGATGTGTGTGACAGCAGCATGAAACTGAATTATTCTGAAAATTTCGAATGTTCAATTTAAACAAGCAGTCAGTCCAGGTCAAGCGCATTTTGTGTAAAATTGTAGTTTCATAAATATAGCTAAGACCCTTGACTGGACGCTATTCTTTGCTATGGTAGGCAGGTGGTGATTTTTTGTTATTTTGTTTTTAATTAAGCATTTGTTTTATGAATTCACCATTCTTGCTATAATATTTCTTTACATCAGTTATATTTTTTACTCTTTGGACCGAATAAGTTTATGATTGTTAATGAGTTAACAAGCCTTACCCCCTTAGTAGCTATAATCTCTTATGTGATTGATCCATACGTTCATTGAAATGGTACTACTACAGGCAAGGGCGCTGGTGGTACTGTGTGTGGTCCTTTTGCTAAATATTGTCAGTATTCCCATTCTGACAAAACCCAAAAATCATTGCATTCTAAGGCCCTACATCTCTAACAGGCATTTCTGCAAACACCTTGCAGGCAGCATCAAAATTGCAAAACTGCGAATACAAGTGGATCAACCAGGCAGCCACAAATACATCATCCTCAAAACCCATCTTCACAACACAGCAATGTATCTTCCTCCCATCAGCAAGACTCACACAAGCTTTCAACAATGGCGGGAAAGTGTAGAAATCAGGTCTCGGACCAGACATCGACAACAATAACTCATTGAAACAATTCAAGGCTTCGTGGTATCTACCACTACGAACATATTGAGATACCATCGAGTTCCAGGCATAAATGTTCTTCCTCCAAAGGTGGTTGAAAGTGGAGCGACAGAACAAGAGGTAACCAAGAGAAGCATACAAGTTAAGGAGCTTGGTGGATAGAACAACCTGTTGAGCTTCTCCCAATACTAGGAGGAGTGCATGAAGCCACCTCGCGGCGTCAACGTTGATGCACGAGTTCAATAAAACATTGAAATCGAAATTGAAAATGGAACTTGCAACTTCGTTGTTCTTGTTGTTGAAGCATAGGGAAGTTGCAGCTGCTCACCTGCGATCTTCAATCGCCTTTTCCTCCATTATAAATCAACGTTTCCCAACCTACGTTGCCATATGAATAGGCTTCTACCGCTTCCACAATCTCCAACAACCACTTTTATGCACCATCTTCTCAAAAACGCCTCTACCTTCCTTCTATTACTCACTCGCAGCCATTCCACCTACGCCAGAGATACACTGACCCTGACTACGACAATGTCATTCCAAGGGATTTATCAACAAATACTCACCCATCAGACCTTTTTAAACAAATTACCATCAAATTAACACATACATCAATCAAAGCCATCCGATCAAAATAATTGGTCATCCAATGGCTGTAATATAAAATAACTCCACATTTCAAAATGGGACTAACATAAGTCCCAAACGTGTCGGACCAATTTATCACTCACCTTGAAACAAGCAAAGGGTTAGAAACCCCCATTTAACAAATCAGTATCACAAATTTATAAATCCTAAGAGAGACAAAGTTTCTTTTATAGAAACCCCAACCAAAGCTGCCGTCTCCATTCTCCAGCCTTCTTCCTCAGACTAGATCACCGCCATCCCCACCTCAGCAGCAACCACGTCACCTCCATGCATGACGTGTCCCTTTCTTCCTTTGATTCCACTCCACCCCACGTATAGCTCCTCCACTACGCTGCGTCCAGCTCCACGATGTCGTCTAGCTCTTCGACGCCATGTCTACCTCTGCCGCTATGTCTAGCTCTGCCATCATCTCCCCAGCATGCTGCGACCCCAGGACCTTCGCTCAGCCTCAGATCAGGTTAGTTGTCAATGAGTTGAAGTGATTTTTGCAAATGTATGTGTTGGAAAGTGATTTTTAGAGTGCATTTGATTTATTTTCTTGGTTTGAGTTTGAATGGTAACATGGAAGGAACTTTGTTTTGTTGCTTCAATAATATAAATAATTTCCTCTTTTTTTTCCCAAGGTACTTGAGCTTCAAGAAGAAGAAGAGATCATTTTGAAGATTTGATGCTTTGTTGATTCATTGGATGTTGCACTTTGACTTAGTTCAGTGATACAATATTACTAGATTGTTGTTGTTGATTGTTCAACTTTGCTGAATTGTTGAACTTTGTTTGAATTGGTGCACTTATTTCTTATTTTATATTGTATTGCTGTGAATTTGTGGACTGTTAGATTTTAAATTTCTCTTATTGTGAACTTATGATTTAGCACTTTAGACTTGTGGTGATATATTCATAAGCTATGGAATTTGTCTTGATGAATAGTTTAAAGGTTTCGTGGTGGGATGATGGCATAGTATAGGTGATGATATATCATTTTTATCATTTAATCTTTCTATTTTAGCAAATTTTTTTATAGTCATTGTGAAGGCCTATTTAAAGTTTGTTTGTAGCGTGTTCAAACGCCTGGGCCTGTTTAGGCCTACATGCTGGCCTATTAAGAGTGTTTTTTTTTGGAGCAAGCTTTGTTAACAGGTTTCTGGTCAGGGCACTCAAACAAGCGAGGCCAAGTCAAAAATAAAGCTTTTAATAGGTAATAGGTCAGGTTCAGACCCAAAATTATGATACAAGCTTGGCCAGTTTAGAGCAGAATCTGGCCTGACCTATTTCCATCCCTAAGAGCCATTGCTCGATAATCCACTAGAAAGTCTAATTGCTGATGGAGAAATAAAGCAGCAGATACTGGATTGCCTTTCCAAGCTTGTGCAACTTGTAGATCATATTCCAATTTCTATGCAATCAATTATTGCACAAGTCAGATATTTTCATGAAGATCTCATCCTTAACTTTCCTTCAATCCAGCAGACTTCGGTAGATTATTCATGCCCCAAAGAAACAAGATCCAAATTTTTGGAGTCTTAAACAAGCAAAGATTAAAAAAAAAGCACGGATCAATGCCGAAGTCTCCCGAGAAAAGCATCTACTAGAGGGGTTGGCCAGCTGAGATTGCTGAGTTAGAGCTAAAATTGAAGGCTGCGGTGGAAAAGCGGACTGAACTTCAGTTGGCATTGCAGAATGGCGAAGGTGACAAGAATAAGATTTTGGAAGATGCATCTGTGTGGTTGTTGGAGAGCAAACAAGTTATGAAAGATGAGAAGTTCTGAACATGCTTATAGAGAAGCTCAGAGTTCTAAGACAAGACCTGAAGGACAACTGGCTACGCTGAAAGAAGCCTTTGCTGCAAACAAGCCTTAATTTGTAAATTCTTGTGTTCTGGACAGTTAGTTTGACTTTTTTTCACTGGCTTCTTCTAGTTTGCTTTGTATTAACATAAATTAAACCAGAAGCATTGCCAGAAAAAAAATTTATCAACTTGGAGGATTTGTTCATTGACTTCTGATGTTGAAAAGAAGACATGCAATGTTTTTTATGTTTAGATTTTATTTTTCCCCCTTCTGTTTAAATTTTCATTTTAGTGTTATCTTGCTCATGCATATGTATATCTGCATGACTATTGCGGTGTCTATTTGCCTGGTATACAATAGTCACTCTTGTGATTAGGAACTACAATAAGTATATATTGGGAAGCATGGCTGCTTTAGCAGCGCAGATAATAGGAATGGGAAAATGTTAGTTGTCAAAATTATGTTGGAGCATCCTAGACGTGAGTTGTTAGCATAGGCAGAAGTGCCATAGAATCCAAATATATTTTTATGTCTAATAGTGAAATTCCATCATTCACATGATTTCGTAGGCACTTCATATTATCGTGGAATGTCATTGGCAATGCCTACTTTTCTTTTGTACATGAAGTTGTGTACCTTTTTTTGTTATGAGATCAATATTTGCTATGTGTCTGCTTCTAACATCAACAATTGAATCACCGAATGCCATGTTAGTCCTTGTAATGGATTTAGCCTTAGTTTTTTTCAGTTAATCTATTGTTATCTGACAATATTTTGTAAAAAGATGGCTGATGGTCATGAGCAAGGTTTCATCAGTGGTCCAAAAGAACGTCAAATGCATGCAACATCAATTGATTTGTTTTTCAAATCATTAGATCTATTAGCGCTTGTTCTTCTGTTTAATGGAACAGCAGAACTTTTGGTTTTTGATGCCTTTAGTTAGTGTTTATTGTGAGCCTGAATCCTACATATGCTTAAAAGTAGTTATTTCTTAATTTTCTTTTTGAAATTTTAGTTTATTAAATCTCTGGATTGTATGAACATTTGCAGCATCAAGAAAGTGTCAGGTTTGGATTCTGTTCGGCCTATGTTTTCTAGCAAAGTCATCGGAGCTGAGTGAAGGGTCTTGTTGACTAGCCTTGGTGATAGTTGATAGAAAAAGTTGTTATGGTGTTGTAAATGTTTATTGATTGTTGCCGTCTGTAGTATGGCAATTACGGGTTGGACTTCTATGTCATTGTTTTTTGCTACTATAGTGTTTGGCAACATGTGTCCCACGTTCAACTCTTGCTTTTAGATCTTTGTCAGGTTGCTACTGTTATAATGCCATTTGATATTTGGCAACCAATAACATATTCATACCATGCTTTGCCATTTTCTTTTTTTTTTTTTTTTTTTCAAACATCTGTATTTTTAACATAAAATCCAAGCAATCAAAAGATGGTGCGGAGTGATGCGTATCGTACAAAATTACAAAGAGATTTTATTTAGCTGTTAATTAAGTAGCAAAGTTGTAGATTATTAAGAGGAGTAGAAGACGTATAATGTAGTAAGGAAAGGAAGTCTTACAACGTACCAAAATGGTGGTTGTCTTAGACAGACAAACACCAATGCATGCTGCAGACAATGTTCTTTCTTTATTTCCTGAATTTCCTCTTTTTATTTATAACATTAAGCTCTTTTGAAAAAGTTCTTATATTTTTGTTACCAAGCTTCTTGTTTTCACACTTTAGTTTGCTTTTCAATAATTACGAAGAAGTTACGATAAAGGAACGACGCGAGGTTGCCCCACACGGATGTTAGAAAATTGAAATGCAGATTCGCAATCCGTAGCAAAACTCGTTTTGTTTTTTTTGGAAGTATTTTCGAGCCCTGAAAAAATTGGTCTTTTATTGTCCCAAAAACATGTTTCGTACATGGCCACCGAACCTTTTTCCTTTTTATAGTATGAAATAAAAATTGCTAATTTGTTTGGAAAGCTTGTTTCAGCTTCTTCTTTTTTTTACCAAAAATTATTTTTTTAACAAAAAATCACTTCTCATATATTTAGATAAAATTTTTAAAATAATTTTAATTTCAAAAATATCTATTTTTAACTATTTTCAGTTATCAAAAAATTTCACATTTTATAATTAATGATTTCTATGATATTAGTTCAATTTGATAAAGTTTAAAACCCTTCTTATGTGATCCAATAGTTATGAGCCATGCGTTTTAGTAAATGACCATATAATTACTTACACATTAGGCCAAATACCCAATCAATTTTGTAATTCAACCCTAAAGGATTTGCTGAAAAAATTACAATAATTTCCAATCAGCCTCTTTCTCCTAATTCTTCATCATTACAGTGCATTCAACTGACGTTGTGCAAACGATGGATCGTTTAAACTCATAGTTGCTTCTGGATTCATTATCATCTACAATGACATGGCACATAAAGGAAATTATCCATTATTTATGGTGTGTTTTGGAGGGTTGTAAATTACAAACGCTAATTAATCATGGTTTAACCACCACCGTGGTTGGTGTTTGTCCTTGCAATGGATTCAATGCCAAAGAAAGGCCATTGGTTAAAGGAATATATGTAGCATACAGGGCAAATAAAAACCACGGTAAGTCCACGGGGTGGTGCTGTGTTGGACCATCCATCAACATTGAACCAAAGACCAAATCCCAAATTGCAACCCTAATGGTCTTTCTACCCACCAAATTCATTTGCCCACCAGGATTCTCATTTGCCAGTCAAACACCCGTAAGCACTATAGAGGCGAACTTCCACTCCTTGAGTGTTGGGAGTTTAGGATTAGGACCTATGGTGTCGTACAATGCTATATATAATAAGTGATTTCTTTAACCATAGATAAAGTTTTGGACAAGAGGAAAGACAGGAAGCGAAATAGATTGAAATTCTGCATCTATTCGATAATGGAGAAATGGGTTGATTGGAAAATATTTTAATTTTTTTAAATAAGAATTTGGGGTTGAATTACAAAATTGATAGGGATTTGGGCTTAAATGTAAATAATAACATGGGCATTTATTAAAACACATGGCTCATAATGATTAGACCACATAAGAAGGGTTGCAAAACCCTTCAAACTGAAGTGATACAATAGAAATTATCTTTATAATTACTTGTTTTAAGAGCTAAAACAAACATATCCTAAGACAAGACGTTCCCAATATGTTTTGAATTGAACCAAAAAAATCAAAACAAGAGGCCACTCATTATATATTTTAGAGTAATGTTATTTTTCTCACTTTTTGGAATATTATGAGATATCCTTCAATATTGATTTAAATAAAAATTAATATTTATTCTTCACTAATGTTTAAATGACACTTCATGATATCTCTCCAAATACTTGAAAAGTGAGATAAATAACTTTTTTTATAATATAAATTTGAAAAAAATTCTCAGTTGTAGAAATTATTAATTTTAACAACTTCAAAAAAATTTTAGTCTTTTTTTTTTAATTTTTGTTCTTTTTAATTTAATATAATCTGAAGCTAGGGCTATAAATATATTGATTTGGTACAAGTTTGAGTAAAAAATAAATTTGAACTAATCAAATTTAATTGGTAGATTTTGTTCGATTTTTAAATTTTTTTCCAACAAATTCAAACCAAATGATTCGATTAAGATTAAGTTGGTTTGTTCAAGTCATCAAATTGAACTAAAAAATAAATAATTATATTTTTTTGAAAAAATTTACTCTTATAATAACTAATAAGAATTTAAAGGTTGATTATGATATATATTTAATAATGATATAAATATATAAATTCTTTAAATAAATATTGATAAAGAAAATAAAAAGTTAAATGCAAAACTTTGAAAATTAGTTGATCAGATGATCGAGTTAAGTGTTTGAATGATCGGTTGAAAATTCATAAATTTAAAACTAAATCAATAATAATTAGTTTGGTTTAGTTCTACCTTATAATGAACTAATTGCTTAAATCAATTTGAGTTAATTCCATTGATTTGATTTGGATCTTCGAGTTTATTGTATCAATTATATCCGCCTTACATCCGTATTTTAGCTATTTGGTATTTGTATTAATTGGTATTTATAAAATCAGAAGAATTAAAAAAAAAAAAAGATGATTGTTTATTTTTTTCAACACATCCCCTCCAAGTTGAAATCAACAGTCCAGTTGCTACATTTTGGTTTGTTGACTTACACTAGTCATCAGTCTTCTAGGCTTCTTCTTAACTCTATTAGTCTCCTACTCTGTCAGTTTGATTTTCGAGTTGCAAAACACCAAGCTTCCTTCTCATTTCTCATGGCTCTGCGAGCTTCCTTTCGCTCTTCTTCTTCTTCTTCCTACTTCAGCTATGAATGGTCCAATTGAGATGAAAGAGACGCTATGTGTGCTTATATGAGAGAGTTATTAATGTACATAATTTTGAAATATGATGTTCAAATAACTTCAAATTATTTTTGAGAGCTGCCCAAAATAAAATATTTTTTTGAGGGAAATAGAGGCTTGTTGCCTTTACAATGCCTTCTAAGCTGAACATTAGTGTAAACCAATGGCAATAGTGATTCATGGGGACAAAAAGCCTGAGAAAGACGAAATGGGTCCACTGCGGTGGAAATCTCTGTTCATCGATATGTTGAACTTTCAAAACGCAATATAAAAGCAACCTCGTCTTTATCTTTCGACGCGTTCCATTGCTTATTTTGCGAGAAAAGAGAAGGAAAGAATTTGGAAGCAGAGAAAAAGGACAAAAAATAGTGTTTTCTATTATTTGGAATGTCAAAGAAAACGGGTAAGAAAGAAAATCGATGGTGGCCCCACTGGCAAAAATATTCTTCGCATAGCAGCGAAGAAAATAGAGTGCTTATGGTTTACAATAAAATTACCGTTCTACCATGTAATATTTTGTTCTCAACACAATAGATAGTTGTCAAAAAAATGTTTTAATATAATCATTTTTTTTTCTTCTCATTCTTCTCTTTTATTAATTAATAAAAGAGAAAATATTTATATTTTAATTCTATTTTTTTTCTATTTTCTTTCTTCCTATTTTCTCCCCCCCACCAATCAAAGAGTAAGAACCGCAAGTTGATCACCACACAGTTCTTTTTGACCCAATGCGTGTAAAGATAAGTGTTCTTTGATTCTTCACATTATCTTTTGCAGTAATGCTAATAAAATAATCGAAAACAATTTATATTATCATGGAATGTCAATGGCAATGCCTACTTTTATGTGAAGATGTCTACTTTTTTGGTTATTAGATCAATATTTGCTATGTGTCTGGTTCTAACATTAACAATTGCATCACCAAATGCCATGTTAGCCCTGTGTTGTATTTGATTTAGCCATAGTTTTTTCCGTTAATATATTGTTAGTCGACAATACTTTGCGAAAAGATGGCTGATAGTAATGACTACGGTTCATCAGTGGTCCAAAAGAATGTAAAATGCATGCAACGTTAATTGATTTGTTTTTCAAATCATTATATCTATTAGCACTTGTTCGTCTGTTTGATGGAACAGCAGAACTTTTGGTTTTTGATGCCTTTAGTTAGCGTTTATTGTGAGCCTGAATCCTACATATGCTTGAAAGTAGTTATTTCTTAATTGTCTTCTTGAAATTTTATTTTATTAAATCTCTGGATAGTCTGAACATTTGCAGCATCAAGAAAGTATCAGATTTGGATTCTGTTCGGTCTATGCTTTCTAGCAAAGTCATCGGAGCTGAGTGAAAGGTTTTGTTGACTAGCCTGGGTGATAGTAGTTAGAAGAAGTTGTCATGGTGTTGTAAATGTATATTGATGGTTGTTGTGTGTAGTATGGTGTCTACGGGTTGGATTTTTATGTCACCATTGTGTATTGCTACTATGGCATTCGGCAACATAGGTCCCATGTTCAACTCATGTTCTTAGATCTTTGTGTGACATCGACGGCCAAGAAAGAAAGGGAAAAAAAAAAGGGCTGTGGCAGTTTTGTAATTATGCAACAAGTATTAAAAGGGTAAAAAAGGAAAAGGAATTGCATTTAAGATACTACGGTAGCTTAGCTGTGTAAACGGATTAGTTTGGATTGGATTTGAATGACAAATAAATTTAAATCGATTAAATTTAGTTAGGTTGATTTGATTCGATTTTTAATTTTTTTTTCTCCAACAAATTGATCCAAACAATATCGGGCAAGTTTGATTTGGGTCGTTGGGGTTAAACTAAAATTAAAAAAAAAAAGAATTGTATTTTTAAAAATTTTTTATTCTTATAACAACTAATAATAATATAAAATTTGATTATGATATACTTATTAATAATATGAATAGAAAAAATTTTAAACAAATATTAACAAAAAAGATAAAAAGTGTTTTTATTACTATAAACTTAAGTGAAAATATTGAAAGATTAGAAATTAAAAAAAAAAATAGTTGATCAGGTTGGGTATTTGGGTGATTAAGTTAAAAAATAAAAAATTTAAAACCAAACCAATAATAATTGGTTGAATTTGATTCTACTTTAAAATGAACAAATTAACCAAACTAATCTGAACCAAATCTATTGATTTGATTTGGATTTTCTAGTTCATTAGATCAATCTGATTTACTTACATCCCTAGAGTAGCCCTCCTCAATTTCACATCCCCCACTCTTGTTTCCCTTTCCCTTTCTTTTATTCATCTTCTTCTCTTTGTTCCCATTAAAGCTTCACTTTTTCTTTTATTTTGTCACAAAACTTTGACAACCACTAACTTCTAAAAATTGAGGTATGTCCCCAATCTGCTACTTTCTTTTTTATGAGCAAACTCTCAAATTTTTTTCTCAAAGCTAATGAGTAGTAATAAAATAATGGGGTGAGTAAATGTTTGATGTTTCGAGAAATCTAGTGGGTTAGGAGTTTTGGTACAAATAATTTGTCAAGGGTAAGCCAAACTTTGATTTCACTCTAGTCCATACGAGTCCTAGATATCTCAAATTGAGGGTTTTGTCCAATAGGCTAACTAATTATTAAATTATCTTCAAATAAATTGTCTAAACTTATCAAAAATATTTGTGATGGTCAAATCCTTTGAAAATTGTGTTAATTACTCCTTCTAAAGCTACTAGGCAGCAGCTCAATTGATTCTTTTTAGAATAGCAAGTTAATATTTACTTAGTAGTATTGTTTTAAATTTATTTTTATAGGAGAAACTAACTCATTAAAGTTAATAACTTTACTTTATAATATTTGGTTTATTTGTTTAGTAATTTTGATTAGCTACTTTTCTTATCTATGAGAATATTTAACTTATGACTTTAGTAACTAGTTTGAAACTATTATTAGCTACCCTTGTTATTTTTTTTATAATTCCATGATATTGATGTATTTTAGTTCTTTGTGCTCAAATGATTTGTAAGAATTGTTGCTTTAAAGATTGAAATCATAATTATATTGATTTATAAATTTGAGTGTTGAGTTTTGATATAAGTTGTTTTGAGAAAATCGTGATGGGTTCTAAGTTAGAATAATCGCTTGCTGTAGTGAAGAGATATAATGGCAGCACCGCTCATTGTAGTGAAGAGATATAATGATTTATGTGCATATTATATATTCATTTGAGATAAAGGGTGAGAGGACCCTAATTATGAGAATATACGGGTGAGGCAAGGCCCCTAGTTTGAGATAGCATGGGACTTGTGATTTGATATGTTGAGATTACTCTCTAAATGATTTAGTTTTTTCTTTGCAACTCTCATGGAGTATTTATTTAAGTGATGAAAGATTTTATTTTGTGTTATGTTGAGGAGAATGATTTATGAAAAATATTGAGAAGACCTATTGAGTTTTTATTTACGAGTCTCTATTTATGAATGAGACATATGAATGAGTTTCTAGTTATAAAGATATCACAAAAGTGTAGAATTGATGAATTATTAGTCCCACTAATTTTTTATAGTGATTGTATGATTGCTAAGTTACTTTCTTTTATTTTAAAAGTTTGTGCATGTTTTGGTTTTTTCTTCCGATCTACTTTGTTTATATGTTCTTACTGAGTCAATATATATATATATATATATATATATACACACACACACACTTGAACAAAATTCTTAGCAGGGCCATTTTTCAAGATTTCATTTAAATAATTATGATGAAATTCATTCGATACAATGCTTTGAATCTTGGAAGGTTATTTCTCACTTTCTTCATCAATATATGATTGGAGCAATAGATAATCATCAAGCAGTGATAATTTTGAAGTTATAATTTTCCTTCTTGTACAGTAACCTTTCGCTTAAAGATTACATCAATTCTTTGATTTTTCATTATTAGAATTATATATTAGAAATTGCAAAAGAGTGAGGGAAAAGATGATAAGAAATATCCACAATGATGAAAAATAAAGTGAAGCATCTAATAAAACAATTTAAAGAAAAAAATCACAACTTTTTCTTATGACAAGTAAAAATATCATAACTAACATAAACATTAAGAAGCTCCCTCATGGCCTCCGTGTTTTTATGCTAATGGGTCCATGACTCCATGTTTTTGGACTGAGATTAGATAAAACACAACAAATATTAAAAATATGATAGAAATTGTATCTTTTTGCCAAAAAAAAAAGTTCCAGAATGCATAGAAAAAGAAAAGAACTTATTTTTAAAAAAAAAAGGCATAGGCATTGAAATTAGTATGTGTGTCGCTTTTTTGCTATGTTGCCACTTAGCTTAGCTATATTTGTCGTGAGCCCTTTGTTTCTTTGTGTATGATACTAAGGTTATACAATCATGCATGGTTTGTTTTTCATTAATTAAGAAAAAAGCTAATGGGCTTTAACATGTTAACAATTAAGCTTATTTATTAGATAACTTCTCTTGATATATTGGGCTTTAACATGTTAACAATTAAGCTTATTTATTAGATAACTTCTCTTGATATATATATATAAATATATATATATATATATATATATATATATATATATTTCTTAAAAAAAAATTGGGGGGATGGTCCCCCATTGTCTTAGTTAAGCTTTGTCTCTGTATATATTATCATATTTTTAGGTTATTGATTGAGTTTTGGTTACAACTCGTTCAATTGGTTGATATTATCAGTGTGCTTCCAAAATATTTTGGATGTATATTGTTGCTTTTGATTTTACAGTCTGTAGCTATATGTTATGTATTAGATTATTCTAGTTGTTTCAAAAAAAAATTAAGAATGTAAGCATTATCTAGTACATACTAATGAGTTCCAGATTTAGAATTAATTACACTTATATCTAAAATGTTGGTATTTGAGAACATCTTATTTTATCATGCTAGCCAGACTGTACTAGATTTGATATAGTCTGTGCACCGATCATAGACCTTAAGACTGGTTGTGACACTTTGCCAGGTTGCTTTGGTATTTGGCAACCAATAACATACTTATACCATACTTTGCCATTTTCTTTTTCTTATTTTTTTGGGTTTAATTTATATGTATAGATAATATAAAATTTTTTTACACTATTATCTAATCATATACTACCAGATAAGCAAATATATATAACCATTACCTCCACTACTCCAAAAATTATGCAAATAAAAAAATATAAATAGATAACAATATAAAATAATTTTATACTGTCAATGCTTACAAATTAAATCTTTTTCTTTTCCTACACATATGTATTTTTAACATAAAATTCAAGTAATCAAAGATGGTGCGGAGTGATGCTTATCGTACAAAATTACAAAGAGATATTATTAACCCGTTAAGTAAGTAGCAAAGTTATAGATTATTAAGAGAAGTAGAAGATGTATAATGTGGTAAGGAAGTCTTGCAACGTGCCAAAATGGTAGATGCCTAGGGTGTGTTTGGGAGTCCATTTCGGCTTCCTAGAATTGATTTTGGATTGTTAGAATTGATTTTTAGGTTTTTTTTTTTTTATAATATTTGACTATCCACTCTCAAAATCAATTTTGGCCTTTAAAATTGATTCTGAGAAAAATAAAATTTTTTTATTTTCTATCAAAATCATTTTTAGAAGAACTATAAAATATAAATTATTTTATCTTAAAATTAATTTTAACAAAATTAATTATATTCAGAATCAATTTTATAGATGTAAAACCAAACACATTACTAGTCTTTGCCAGATGAACGCCAATGCACGCTGCAGACAATACTCTTTCTTTATTTCCTGAATTTTTCCTTTTATTTATAACATTACGCTCTCTAAAAAAAGTTCTTATATCTTAGTTACCAAGCTTCTTGTTTTTATATTAAGTTTAATTTGTGTATTGACATTCTAAAATAATTTTATATTATTAATTAATATAAATATAAAATAAATTAAATTATATTATATAATTATCTATTATAATAAATGATCTATTATAATTTAATTTTTTTTATATTTATATTAATTAATAATATAAAATTCTTTTATATTATTGATGAAAACAAATTAATCTCTTTTATATTTTAGTTTGCTTTTCAAGAATTATGAAGAAGTTATGATTAATTAAAAAGACAGGAGGGTGCCCGACACAGATGTTGGAAAATTGGAGCGCGGATTCGCGTCCGTAGATTCCGCATCCGCACAAACTGGTTTTTTTTTTTAAAGTATTTTTGACCCCCCAAAAAAAATTGATTTTTTTTATTGTCCAAAAACAGGTTCCGTACAATGACTGCACCTTTTTTTTTAATATATAATATGAAGTAAAAGTTGGTAAATTTTTGGAAAGATTGTTTTAGCCTTTTTTTAACCAAAAATTATTTTTTTTAAAAAATTAATTCTCATATATTTAGATAAAGTTTTTAAAATAGCTAAAATCTCAAAAATATTTATTTTTAATTTTTTTTAACTGTAAAAAATTTTTAAATTTTATAATTACTTATTGTAATAGTTAAAATAAACACGCTAAAATAAGATGTTCCCCACATGTTTTGAATTGAACCAAAAAATCAAAACAAGGGAACATTCATTATGTATTTTAAAATAATGTTATTTATCCCATTTTTTAAGATATCATTAGGTGTCTTTTAATATTGATTAAGACAAAAATTAAGATATACTCTTAACTAATATTTAAAGAATATTTTATGATATCTCTCCAAAAACTCAAAAAGTGTGATAAATAATTTTTTTAAATATTTGAAAAAGTTATCACTTGTAGAAATTATCAATTTTTAGAAACTTTGGAAATTTTTTAGTCTTTTTTTGTTCTCTTTAATTTAATATAGGGGTGTAAATAAATTGATTTTATTCGAATTTGTGTAAAGAATAAATTTGAACCGATAAAATTTAATTAGATAGATTTTATTTGATTTTTAAATTATTTTCCAACAAATACAAACCAAATCAATTCGATGGAAATCAGATTGGTTTGATTCGAGTTATTGGGCTAAACTAAAAAATAAATAATTATATTTTTAAATTTTTTTTACTCTTATAATAGCTAACAATAATATAAAACTTAATAATGATATATAGTTAATAATGGTGCAAATATAGAAATTTTTTAAACAAATATTAATAAAAAAGATAGAAAGTGATTTTATTACTGAAAATTTAAATACAAAATTTTGAAAAATTAGAAATAAATAAAAAATTAGTTGATCGGATGATCGAGTTAATGTTTAGGTGATCAAATGGAAATTTATAAATTTAAAATTGAATCAATAATAATTAGTTTAATTTAGTTTCACATTAAAATAAATTAATTATTCAAATTAATCTAAACTAATTTCATTAATTTTGTTTAGATCTTCAAGTTTACTTAATCAATTATATTCACTTACACCCCTGCTCTTAGCTACTTGGTATTTGTATTAATTGACATATTTATAAAATCAAAAGAAGAAAAAAAATCAAAGATAACTGTTTATTTTTTCAACATATCCTCTGTAAGTTAAAATCAACAATACAGTTACTACTTACTTTCTGGTTCGTTGACTTACACCAGTCATCAGTCTTCTAGTCTTCTTTTTTATTCTATTAGTCTTACACTCTATCAGTTTGATTTTCGAGTCACAAACACCAAGCTTCCTTCTCATTTCTCGTGGCTTTGTGAGCTTCCTTTACCTTCTCTTCCTCTTCCTCCCACTTTAGCTGTTGATGGTCCGATTGAGATGAAAGAGATGTTATGTATGCTTATATGAGAGAATTATTATTGTACATGGCTTTGAAATACGATGTTCAAATAACTTCAAATTATTTTTGACAGCTGCCCAAAATAAAGATTTATTTTTGATTGAAATAGAGACTTGTTGCCTTTACAATGCCTTCTAAACTAGATATCAATGCCATCAAAATAGGTTAAATATGTTGGATCAACCCATTTACTTGTAAAAAATAGATGAAATAAACTTAAAAAAATAATTATTCATTTAAACTACATATTTTTAACTCGATTCATTTAATCTGCGACTTAAGCAGATTGATCTGTTCATTCACTTTTTTTTTAATAGAAAATTGGCATAAATTTGAAATATAAAAATATAATTTAATAATTAAATTTAAAATATTTTTATTTTTTTAATAAAAATAAATTTTTTTATTTTTTTAATATCAAAATCAATTAATAATATGTATAATCAAATTTTAAAAATTTAAATAGTTGAAAGTTTTATTTTTAAAAAAAGGATAAATGGACCAGATTGTCATAATATGGTCTGCAAACTAAATAGATCGACCATTTAATCCATTTATTTCGCAAACTTATACGCGTCGGCTCGGCCTGTTCGACGGCCCAACTGAAACCTTGGTGGTATAAATCAATGGCATTAATGATTCATGGGGACATAAAGCCAAGAAAAGACGAAAAGGGGCCACTGTAGTGGAAATCTCTGCCCAGCGATCTGTTGAACTTTCTATGTGCAATGTAAAAGCAACCGCGTCTTCCTCTTTATCATCTGAGATGTCGCATCACTGTTTCGCAAAAAAAAAAAAGAAAAAGAAGGAAAGGACTTGGAATCAGAGAAAAAGGACAAAATACGTTGTTTTCTATTGCTTGGAATACCAAAGAAAATGGTAAGAAAGAAAACTGGTCGTGGGCCCCCACTGACAACGGATAAGAAAGAAAACAGGCCATGGGTTCCACTGACAAAAATGTTCTTCCCACAACCATGAAGACATCAGGAGTGCTTATGATTTCTAATAAAATTACTATTTCACCATGTAATATTTTGTCCTCGTCGCGAAAAATAGTTGTTAAAAAAATAATTTAATATAATCACATTTTTCTTCTCAATCAATTAATAGAATTTTTTTTTATTTTCTTTTCTCTCGAAGGGTTAACATATCGAATTTATCTTGTCATTTGTTTATGGTACAAGTTGGTCACCGTGCGGTTCTTTTTGACCCAATGCGTGTAAAGGCAAGTCTTCTTTGATTCTTTACATTATCTTTTGCAATAATACTAATAAAATAATGGAAAACAATATGTTTCTTCATCTTCGTGGAAGTCTCCGTCCCCGTGATCTTCAAGTGTTTAATGTCTTTCCCTCGTCTCTATCTAAACTAGGGGCATAGTCATCCTGTTTTCTCGTCTAGGTAATAATTCTTAAAAAATCAAAGAAAAAACAAGGGTTAATTGGCTGCCTATGTTACAACTTTAGAGTAAATTATTGCATGATCCATCCCAAGTTTGGATAAAAGAGAAGGTTTGTGATAGAGATTTGATTGTGTTATGTAAAACTTCGTCAAATTATCATGGATATGAATCAATGATGTGTTAAGGACGTAATGACATTGTTTTTTTTTTTTTTTTTGTACATACGTAATGACATTGTTTGATCGACATATCAAACTCTACTTAAAGAAAAAAGATTTGTGTATTTCTATTGGGTTTAATTTGTATGTAGTATTAATATAAAATTTTTTATATTATTATTTAATTTTATATTATTATATAAGTAAATATACATTATTCTCATTTTTATTATTTTTTCAAAAAGTATGTAAATAGAAAAATATGATTGAATGATAATATAAAATAATTTTATACTATCGATACATATAAATTAAATCTGTTTCTATTTGTATGTTTTTATTATGAGTTTAATTGGAGTGCACTGATGGTGTAAAATTTTTTTATATTGTCATCCAATCAAAATACTTTATTTGCATAACCATTCAAGTAGTGGGTGGTTATGTCAAAGACTTTTGCTGATATGGTAATATATGATTGGATATTTGTGTAAAAATATTTTACACTGACAGTGTATTCAAATTAAATCCTTTTATTATTAATTATAACAATCTCACATTATTTCTATTCTATTTTTTATTTTAAGATTTTATAAAAAATAAAAACAACAGAATTTTATTTTTATTACTTCCTTTAAACGAACTTAACAATAAGTACAATGCAAATAATATAACATTTTATAATTATTTATAAAAATATATCAGCATCAAATAAAAATGAAAAATAAATCAAACACTCCCCTAGGTGTTTATTTATTCATTTGTCAATGTGAACAAATTAAACTTGTAGTCTCCGTCCCCATTATCTCTTTTTTTATTCATAGTTTCTCCTTCTGCTGACAAAAATTTGGCTATAAGATATTAGTTTTTTTTTGTGTGTCTTTTTTTACTATTATTGTGTTCACACAAGTTGGCTTTTCGCCATTTTTTTAATGATGACTTCTTCAAGAATTTACATGATAATTAACGAAAACACCCCATCCTGGAGGGTGGAGGGAGGAGACCGTGGAACTATTGCCCCACACGTAGGAAATGGTAACACAGTTTCGCAATTCACACAACTGATTTCTTCTCATCTTCCCAATTTTCTTAAATAACCAGCGCCTTTTTAAAAAAATTCCAAATAAAAGTTCTTAAATTTTTGGAATATTGTGCATATAATTTTTTCCATCCATTTGAAAAAAACGTTCGTCACGTATTTATTAACAAGCACTTAAAATTCACAATTATAAAATTCCCAAAAACTTTGTAAAAGAATCTACTTGCTCTTCCTAACATAACCCTTTTAGTTATGGGTTTAATTGGTATATATTATTAATATTAAAAAATTATATATATATATATATATATATATATTAATAAAAATATTTAATTTAATTATTTTTTATCTTAAAATTTTTATAAATATAAATATATAATTAAATGATAATATAAATTTTTTTATACTATCATATTTAATTAAATATTTATATTTATAAAATTTTTAAAATAATAAATAATTGACTCAAATTTTTTTATTAATATAATAATATATAATTAATTATCTATATAAATTTTTTTTAATAATACATATAAATTAAACCTATTTTGTATTTATATTAATTGATATTTGTTTATAAAAGAAGATGAGAAAAAGTCAAAGATGGCTTTTTTCTTTAATTCAGTCACCACGTCAGTCACCACGTCTTGTCGAAATTAAAATTAATGATCCACTATTCACCAAAAAATTAACAATCAACCTGCTAGCTACTGTTTGGCTTGTTGCCATACTTATTATATAAATGTTGCTTTTTTGCACACCGAAAAAAGATGGATAATTTAATATTTTTTTTATATCAATTATTTTACTTATTTTATTTTTTTATAATTTTTTTTCTCTTTTTTCTATGAGAATCTACCAACCCAAAGGTTTAAAAAATATTTTTCTTATTATATGTACTAGTACGGGCATCATTAGTTTTTTTTCTAGCCTTATTAAACAATGGTTTGGTATCCAACAAAAATGCATGTGTTGTATATATACAATTTTAAACCCCATTTTAACATTTAAAAAATAAAATATAAGGATAAAAGTAGAAAACAAAAATTTGGCATCAAAAAATAGTTATCGAAGGAAATACCCTTTATATATTGTATGGATGACATTAAGATTAACTTTTTGTATAAAAAATTAATTTTCTAGTAGCTAAAATTAAAACAAATAAAAAAATTTGTGGCCTAGATTCTTTCTCAATTTTGGTGTCAAGAACCCTAATCTTTCTATTCATCCATTACAGATTCAACGCAATACCCGTGTCCCCATTGAGATGTTTGGTGTAGGGGTAGCATCGTTCATGTGCGGCTGCATGTTTAAAGAAATTTTTTTATATACTATAATAATGTAATTTGTCATCTGGACATTCAACATCCTTTTATCTGAATAACAAATCAACTTTAATATTGTGTTTAAAATTATTAAAAAATAATTTTGCTTCCTGGGATTGTACCCACAATATTGTTTTGCCAATTGCCACAAAAGTAGATTACGAGTACGAAGCTTGTTTGAGTTTTTCAATTCGAGTTGAGATTGAATATAAAATAGATTTCTGTTACAATTTCAAATCTTTTGTGGAATTAAGCCTACAATATAGCGTAGCGTAAATGGCAATGGTCTCAGTAAACTTGAGGCTTAATTATCCTATTTTCTGTTCTTGCTGACAATTCTTAAAAAATCAAAGAAAAACAAAGATTTGATTCTTTATTTTAATTGGCAGGCTACGTTATATTTTACTGTAAATTTTTACATAATGAACCCAAAGTTTGGACAAAAGAGAAGATTTGTGATAGACAACGATAGTTTATGTAATGACATGGTTTACCACCATTATCAAAACAAAACACCATTTAAAACTATAAGAACCACATGCTAAAACTCTCTTATACTACACAATAACACCAAAATAAATCCTCCAACAGAGCTGCAACCTCGCGAGACTAAAAAACGCGGCTGAATAAAACATGAAATCGTATAAACTGTGCTGTTTCGAACACGTTATCAGCCCCCATTCAATCCCCTTAAACTGACTCCATAGTCTGCCATTTGTGCCAAAGTCCTATAGAGAATCCTTTTTTTTTTTTTGGATAATAGGAAAATAAAGGCTTAACACTCTTCCACATCAGAGGATCACAACAAAGTAGTACATCAGAAAAAAGAATCACGCTTTTAGCTTTAAAATCTGACACAGAAAATTGTTGAGATGTTCACCGAAATAAAGCATTCACCATCATGTATACCACTTTGAAAGGATTACCTCTCTTTGTCATATTCCAATAGAAAAGCATCATTGAAACAGAATCCAAAATAAACAAACGCAAAGCTTAACTCCCTTGTTCAACGCTACCACACTTTGATGCTAGCAATTTACACCATTAATTTTGACTGCAACATAGATACATGTGGACAAAACAATACCCAATTAAGCAGCAGCCAAACCTTCAGTTACCAGATTAAATTTTGCCACCACAAAACTCAACCCTTTCACTATGATATACAGCAGATTTCCCCAACTGCTAACATCTCCAATCCATTCATATAATACAGCCATCAAATAGAAGCTACATTCAAACGCCTTCTACATTGCTTACAACACCCACTGCCAAATGTAAATACTTATCCATTAAATATCCACTTCTATATTCCTTTACACCTGCAATATATCAAAACCCCATCTTTGTTTAAAAAGACACATAAAGGTGATCAAGGTTACTCCTTTCTCATAATTCCTGAGACACCGGATAGCTTACCCACCGCAAAAAACAAAGAACACCCCTTTCATTTGGACCACATTCAAACCAATACCACGCAGACACAATGCCCCACCCCGTTTAATTACGCCACCTGACCCCCGAAAATTGTCATTTTCCCATGTTGCTTTTACTTTGACAAATTCACCTCTCAGATTTTTATTTCAACCAAACCAACAGATGATACACATGCCTCCTTTTAGTAATTTACTCACTGCTGCTACTTTCCTCTTTCCCCATATCCTTTAGCAATACAAATAAAAAAATAAAGACAAACAATTTTTAAATGATGACTATTTTCATGAATTGCCGTGAAGTTCCATGATGATTAATGGAGACACCAACAGGGTGAAGGAGGTCGTGGAACTAATGCCCCACACGGAAGATAGGAAATGGGAAGACAGTTTCACAATCAATTTTCTTAAATAATCACCGCGTTGTTAAATTCCAAATAAAAGTTCTTAAATTCCTGGAGTAGTGAGAATATAATTTTTCACATCCATTTGAAAAAAGACGTTCGTCATGCATTAGCAAGCACTGAAAATTCTCACTTTGTCAAAAAAACTTTGGAAAAGAATATACTTGCTTTTTCTAATATAACCCTTTTAGTTCTTTTGTATTTGTATTGATTGACATATTTATTAAATCAGAAGATATGAAAAACAAAGACTTTTTCTCCCCCAATCAACACGTCCTTTCAAAATTAAAATTAATAATCCACGTCCTACCGACTGTTTGGTTCGTTGACTTAGTATGCAAATGCAAGCATCATTGGTCTTTTCAGTCTTGTTCTCTGGTGTACCAGTTTTCTACTTGTTTGATTTCTTGTACGCGACCACCATTCTCACACTAAGCTTCTTTCTCAGTTCTCATGGCTCTACAAGCTTCCTCCTCTTCCCCTTCCATCACCTACAGATGGAACTTTGATGTCTTCCTCAGCTTTAGAGGCGAAGACACTCGCCACGGTTTTACTGGCCATCTGTACAAGGCACTTTGTAATAGGGGAATCCAGACATTCATTGATGATGAGAAGCTTCCAAGAGGGAATGAAATAACACCGTCACTTGCCAGCGCCATTGAAAATTCCCGTATTGCCATCATCGTGCTCTCTAAGAACTATGCTTCTTCTTCTTTTTGCTTAGATGAACTTGCCACGATCATGGAGTGCGTTAAGGGGAAGGGCCGGTTGGTTTTGCCGATTTTTTATGATGTGAATCCTTATGATGTGAGACATCACAAAGGGACTTATGGTAAAGCACTACGTACGCATGAGGAGAGGTTCATGGATGATAAGGAGAAAGTGCGGAAATGGAGGGAGGCTCTGCATCAAGCGGCTAATTTATCCGGCGAGCATTTCAAATCTAGGTGTGTTTTTACCATCTCATATTTTGTTTCTTTAATTTTTACTTGTCGAATCATTTTATTTTCAAACTAAAAAAGAGGAAGGAAGTGCTTGTTAATCTTGAACAAGTTAATTTATTGCATAGCATAAATTGCAATGCAATAATACACTTCTCAAGTCTCAGCACATGGGATGTGATGTGACCTTTTTGATTGAACAGGAATGGATATGAACATGTTTTAATTGAGAAGATTGCCAGAGAGATCTCCAATAAGATTAGTCGTGTTCCTTTATATGTTGCGGATTATCCTATTGGGCTCGAGTCTCGAGTGTTAGAAGTAAACTCACTTCTAAATGATAAATCTAATGGTGGAATCCACATGATAGGGCTTTGTGGAATTGGTGGAATAGGTAAAACAACACTTGCTCAAGCAGTTTATAATTTTATTGCTGACCAATTTGAAGGTTTATGTTTTCTTGAAAATGTGAGAGAAAATTCAATCAAACATGGATTAACACATCTCCAAGAGATGATTCTGTCTAAAACACTTGGAGAAAAGGATATTAAGCTAGCAAGTGTCAGTGAAGGAATTTCAACAATAAGGCATAGGTTCCAAAGCAAGAAGGTTCTCTTGGTTCTTGATGATGTTGACAAACTTGAGCAACTGCAAGCAATTGCTGGAAGTCCTGATTGGTTTGGTTTTGGTAGCAGAGTCATCATAACTACTCGAGACAAACATTTGCTAACAATTCATGGGATTAAGAGTAAATATGAGGTGGAGGACTTAAATAAGAAAGCAGCACTTGAGTTGCTTGGATGGCATGCTTTTAAATGTGAAATAGTTGATCCAAACTATATGGACATTTTAAAGAAAGTAGTATCTTATGCTTCTGGCCTTCCATTGGCTTTGGTAGTAATAGGTTCCAACTTGTTTGGCAGAAGTGTAGAAGAATGGATATCTGCATTAGGTGAGTATGAAAAAATTCTCAATAAAGATATCCAAAAGATACTTAAACTAAGCTTTGATGGTTTGGAGGAATATCCTCGGAAGTTTTTCCTTGACATTGCTTGTTGCTTCAAAGGATATAAATTGGTAGAGGTTGAAAATATACTTCATGCTCATCATGATGTTTGCCCGAAATTTGGTATTTCTATGTTGGTTGAAAGATCTCTTATAAAAATTAACAAGCATGGTTTTGTGACATTACATGACTTGATTCAAGATATGGGTAGAGAAATAGTTTGTCAAAAATCACCAGAAAAGCCTGGCAAACGCAGTCGGTTATGGCTTCTTGAAGATATAATGCAAGTTTTACAAGAAAACACAGTGAGTATAACTTATAAGGATGGTTTGGCTTATCAATAATCTTTAATTTTGATTGATTTCTTTTGACCATATTTTGTTCACAATAGTCATTTGTTCCTCTATTTCCAATCTTTTTCTGATTGTGTTTATTCAAACTTGTTTATTTATCCTTTGTTCCAGATTAAAACATCCTTTATGTATGTCAATGTCCTGATGTTACATTTGTTTACTGTGATTGACTTGTTCTTTTTATGTTCAAAGGGAACTAGTAATATTGAAATGATAAGTCCGGAAGCTCCCATGTCTGAAGTAGTAGAATGGGATGTACAAGCCTTCAAGAAGATGAAAAACCTCAAAACACTTATTATTCGAAATGGTAATTTTTTTAAAGGTCCCAAATATCTTCCAAATAATTTAAGGGTGTTAGAATGGTCGGGATATCCTTCACATTTTTTACCAGCTGATTTTCATCCAAAGAAGCTCGCCATACTCAAGTTATCTGATAATTGCTTTACATCTCTTCCGTTGGTCAGGTTACTAAAGGCAAGTATAATAAGTTTTTATCTTTTCTCTATGTTGATAAATATATATTTATTTATTTTTATTTTGCAGGAGTTTGTGAATATGAGAGTTTTGGATTTCAATCAGAATAAATGGATAACACATATTCCTGATGTATCAAGTGCCCCAAATTTAGAAACATTAGACTTCTCACGTTGTGCGAATTTAATTAAAATTGATGAGTCAGTTGGATTTTTGGGTAAACTTAGAATCTTGCATCTTTGGGGTTGCGAAGTGCTTTGGAGTCTTCCTTCCCTTATGTTGCCGTCTCTTGAAAGCCTCAAACTTTCACTCTGTTCTCGTCTTCAGAGTTTTCCTGAAATATTAGGAAAAATGGAAAAATTAACAACTCTTGATTTGGCTTACACTTCCATAAAAGAATTGCCATATTCCATTTGTAATCTTACTCGGCTTCAACAAATACAACTGCATGGTTGTCGAACTGAGTCTTTGCTATTACCAAGTAGCATTTTCATGTTCCGAGAACTTAATGAGTTGGACTTCTGGAGATTTGAGTGTTTGCTATTACCTAATCAAGACGATGGTGTGGAACAAGCGAGCTCGGTGGTGTCTTCGTCCACAAGGGATCTTCGTTTGCGTGGCTGCAACATATCTCATGAACTCCTTCAAATATTTCTTCCTCGGTTTTCCAATATGAAAACATTAGACTTGTCAGATAATAATTTCACAATTCTTCCTGCATGCATCAAAGATTGTCGCTCTTTGAGGTCTCTTTTGCTGGATCTCTGCAGGAATCTTCAAGAAATTGTTGGGATCCCGCCCAACATAGAACACTTGTCTGCATATTGCTGCACATCCATGAGTTGCTCGAGTAGAAAGCTGTTATTGAATAAGGTATCTCTCTATTTTTGGTGTTACATGTTATGATCAATATGATAATTCAGGTCAAATCTGATTAAAACTCTACATCTATGTATATATGTGTTGTTGCAACACTAACTAACTACGAACTATTTACTACTAACAGAAATTGCACGAGGAGGGCGGAAACAAGAGATTTAGATTGCCGGGAACAAGGATTCCAGAGTGGTTTGAGCATCAGAGCAGTGGACGATCAATTTCTTTCTGGTTTCGTAACAACATTCCTGCCATATCTGTCTGTCTTCTTTTGAAGGAAGAGTATTTCAGTGAATATCCACATTGCTATGGAATGAAGTTGATCATCAATGACAACTATTGTTTTCATTCCGCACTTGATGAAAGCCCTTTCCTTGATTTTGGTGGTCATCTATATATTTATGATTTAGCAGCTGATGTGTATAAAGGGCTTTTAGAAAATGAATGGAATCAAGCGGTGATTGTTCTTCCAACTGATGAGCGACAACCGGGAAGGTATGAGCGACAGCCAATGCTGAAGGATCAGGCTAGCATACAAATTGGACTCCGTATAGTCAAAGAAAGAAGTAGCATGGATGATATCCGATTCACTGATCCGCTGTTACAGAAAGAAGAGCACAGACCAGTGGACATGAGAGATTCTCACAACCTCCATATGCAGAAACAGCAAAGAAATTTGCCTTTGTTGGAACCGCATTTGAAACAGGGTAGAGGGCTGATTTCATGTCCTTCGCCTCCGGCATTGATTGATAATCTGAATTGGGATTCAAATTCAAAGCTAATAAGTAGCTCCACCACTATCACCGTCCAAGGTAAATACTCTCGGCGATGGCCACATTTTCTTGACTGGTTTCTCAGAAATTCGGCTTTTATGAAGTTTTCCTTTTTGGTTTTTGTGATTGTGAGTCACTAAATGGTCTTGACTGCGGTTCTCTCCAGATTACCTTACTTAATTTGCCGTGTTGTCTATATATTCTTTGGGCAAATTTTGTTTAGCAGAATATGTGCTATTAAAAGCAAAACAAATTCTTGAAATGAAAATTGCGGACTTCATATATATGCTTACTCACATTAATAAATTGAATATATCATCACCTGAATAAATTTTTAAGTTGCAAGTGTATCTTGACTTCTGTTTTTGTTTTCTAATTTTATTTTTCTTCTTAGATTTTGGCTAAGTCTACCAGTCTTTTGTTTGCATTGAAAATCATACTCTAAATCGCCATGCCTCATTTCAAATTTGATATTTTACAACAACACAAGAATACATATGTTGAGTAAATAAATATAAAAAAAAAAAGGAATACATACGTTGAGAAAGTTTGTTAATTCTCTTTTATATGCATAAAATGAAAAATATGCAATATGAAGTGGAAGGAGCAACGTAGAACTATATTTTGGGAGGAAAAAAAAAATGAAATAAGAGAATATTGCATCAGATCTACTTGACCATCGGAGTAAATTCTTAATTTGTAAGCTTACCACTTCTACTTCGGTTTCTATTTATATTTATTAAATTTGGCTATAAATTCATCGTATGTCTGTTTGCATTAAAATTTATGGTATGAATTGTTATGTTATACATTTCGTACTTATACTTAAAACATGTATGTAGAGAAAGTTTCTAAATTCTCTTTTTTCACTTTTATACACAGAAAGGTATAGAATATGATATTTCGTTGCCTAATCAGCAATTGTATGTTGATTACTTCTCTTTAACTTAACTTTGGTATCACTCTGTTCACTTTACTTGTCCCTTTACCTTTCTGCTCTTGTATATTCTGATTTAGATCAAGCAGCTACAGAAAAGGCTCCTGGTGAATCTTCTCATACCCCAGGTTATGCCGAGACTCTAAATATTCAGGCCCCAAGTCCCACTTCATTAAGTGGCAAAGCTAGCAAAGAACTTCATCTAGAATTCAGTTGCACTGCATCATCAACATCAATCGACAAATATTTGGGAAACCAAAATGAAATAAGTGATGATGATGATGATGTAGAAATGGATGCATTTTATGCTTCTTTTGATGCTGGCGTCCCTATGCTTTCTCATTCCCATGATAAATTGGCCACCACTGCTCCAAGTGAAGAGGCCAGGGAAGCATTGAGATCAGTGCATGGCTTCATCTCCAATGATGCTTCAGTTTTGTTGGATCCTAAACGGTGCAGTAACATGAAAGCCAGCTTAAATTATCTGTCCAAGTTATCTGCGGATGATGGCATATCAAGAGAAATGGGAAAATTGATGTCAGAAGCTTCACAGTTGTTGACTCATTGGAGTAGAGACTACATTGAAGCAAGTACGACAATTGACTCTGTAACAACCGAGTTGCAGAAAGCTGATGAATTAGAAATGACTCTGCAAGGTAACAAGGAAAAGTTTAGGGAAGTTGAGCAACTCAGTGTCACTAAAGCTAACATGTTTGTTTCTCAATCTGAAAAAAGCATCACTCGTAAGAGAAAGAGAGAGATTTTTGAGGAAGGAAAAACACTTAAAGCTCAACTGGATGACCTGAGGAAAAATGTGCCACAATGGGAACAGGAGCACATTTTGGCAAAGAAAGTTCAGGCGAAAATCAAAGCTGCATGGTCAAAACTGAGAGAAAAATTTAATAAGATGGTAGAAGAGTGGAATTTATATGAACTCAGGTAGAGTTTTGATCATATATTAAGCATTTAATCTATTGTACACGATAATTTAGATGATTTTCCGTTAAAATGGATGTTGCATTGTGTCTCGTGTTCAATATAAATTGTGTTACTATAATGTCAATTCCGCAGAAAATGAGTTTAGATTTGAGACTAATCGAGTAAGTTGGATGTCATTGTCCAATTCCAATCGATATCAGTTTTGACTTGTTCAATGGCACAACTCCATTAATGGAGTTGCTGCCGATGGCAAAGGTGAAGGTACAATGACATTTTGCTCCAAGTGATTTGTTAAATAACAATGTCTTAATCTTAATAATTTAATGCAAATTATTGAGAATTATGAGTTTAGGATTGAGGAAGAAGAGAAAGAGATATCTAAAAATAATAACACTGAAAATATTACCAAGAAGATATTATATGAACCTGTAGTCTCTGTCACCATTTTCCTTATTAATTCATAGTTTTCTCTTTCTGTAATCAAAATTTGGGCATAAGATATGAGGATTTTGTTTTTCAAATTCACTTTTTATCTTAATAGAAAGAAGGTATAGAAAGTTCAAGCTTTATTCTCAATTTGCCACTGCTGTCTTTTTAAGTTATACCTACTCGTAAAAGTTGAATGCTTTACATTCAATGCATAGAATATAATAAGAACTATAGTTGACTACATTTTGGAGAAGCAATAGTTAGTATTTCCCATATACATTAATCAATCCATCTTCCACTGAGTATATTCTTAGTAATTAGTTCGTCAAATTCAAAACATCCTACAAGGGGTTAACAGAAATTTGCCACCGGTTGTAAAGGGGTGTTGGCTCATTCGTTTGGCTCTTTATATTTATATTTTGTATATCTGTATTTTGCGATGACTTAAATTTGATGTCTAGATTTTTTCTTTGTAGATACTATTTAGGTAAGCTATTCATGAACGCATATATACAGGTGAAATTTACCCTTAGCCTAAATTTTTAGTTAAAAGAAATGCCATACTACACTATTTACATGTGATTTGATTGGAGATTTAATTTTTGTCTTTATTTTTTTTTTTCTATTTTTCACAGATATTTGGAGATAATCTTATTCAAAGCATGGCATGAACCCCAAAATGTGGGCACTTCTCTAAAATTTCAAACTGTGATTCAGTACAGGTGGGTAACTACCCCCTCCATTAGACTCAGCCCCCATTGGTTATGATTTTTCTTTTGTTGAAGCACGTAATGACAATAACTTTGGGAATTACTTATTGAGTTTAATTGAGTCTGTGACAGATAAAATTTTTTTTACACATTATCCAATCAAAACTTTCCATTTCGTATTTAACTATTCAAGTAGTGGTGATTATATCGAAGCACTTTTCTTTGATGTGTGATATATGATTGGATGTTTGTGTAAAAAAATTTTACACTGACAGTGTATTCAAATTAAATCTTTACTTATTTAGTTGTATAGTTTATTTTCGAGGTCATTATCTTTTTGGTGATATCAGAGTTTGGAAACTCCCTTGCTTCGGTTCAGCTTGAGACATACGTCTTGCCAGTTTTAAAGATAATCAAATTGATACTACCTGCTTAAAGTAATGGAATATGTTCAAAGTACTCAACGATGTGATTTATCTGATCGTGATTCCAATTAAAGCAGAAGAAAAAAAAAAGTGATATTCTATGCATTTAGGTTTGCTTTGAAAAAAAAAAAATATTGAATTGTTTTTTTTCTGAACAAAGAAACTGATATTTTAGAGGCCATAATTCGACAGCCGAAAAAAAAAAAACGGATGCTTAATTTTGGGGAGTTAACTATGGAATCTTCTAGCAGTATTTTTTTCAACATTTGCTTTTGAATATTTATTTATCATTTATCATGTGAGATCTGTTCTTCCTGGCAAACTACTTCAGCGTCAGTATCAATTATAAAACAAGTTAATTTCATTTTGTTTGTGATGAAATTAATGTAAAGTCATGTTTAAAAGCTTTTATGACGCAGCCCTGTTGCATACATAATTAGGCCATAGATCTTTTTAGTCCATCTAGTCTTAATTGGCTTGTTAACTGGAATACTGTTTACAATATACTAGAGATTGATATTTCGATTTCCTTGCGAAACTATTTTTACGGCCTAAAATAGCCATGTGTAATAATGAGCAGAATTTATTTTAACAAAAGAATGTAGGAAGCAAATTACATTAATCATTTTATTTTTCAAATTATCATATCTATTGGTGCAAGTTGTTCTTATTCCTTTTAATAAACTGTGAGCTACTTTATCACCTTAATAGAACAACTGAAATGGTTTCATTGTGAACAATGATGTCTGGCTATGTGATTTACAAAGGTTCGATTGGATAAGTTTATAAAAAAAGAATTTTTTTCATTAAATATTTTTTTAATAGAATTTTAATTTTTAGAAAAAATTATTTTGTATTTAGATAAATTACATAAGAAGTACTTTTAATTATTAAAATTATTTATAAGTCTATTTGAATACAAAAGAATAAAAGGATTTCTTTATAACTAAATTACAAAAAAGACATTCAAAAAGAGAAAAAAGAACTAGGATTTCATAAGGATAAAAAGAAATAATATATATTCTAATTTTGAATAAAAGTAAAAGATATTTTTTGAAGATAATTTTATTAAAGCTACTTCTACTTCTACTTTTTTTTACAAGCTAAGTATTCCTAACTTTTAAAAAAGTGGTAAATTAAGTTTTTTTTAATTGAAACACTTTTTAAAAAAATTGTATCTAAGCATATATAAAAACTGATAAAAGTACTTTTTTTTACCAAAAAAGGAGAATTACCAATTTGACCTTCAAAATATTAAAATATTGTTATATTAGTCCTCAAAAGATATTGTTTTCTTCCTATATCCCAGTGATAAATGTGTTGACAAATTAATCTCTAAAAATCAATTTGCTAATAATTAGTCCCTAAAATAACTTTTATTAACACTAATAAAATTTATTAGCAATAATAGAATCCATCATTAAGATACCATGAACTAATAAAATATCTTTTAAAGATTAAATTGTCAATATCTTGATCTTTTAATGATCAAATTGGTAATTCTACCTATAAAAAATAAGTGTTTTTTTTCTTAAAAAAGCCAATTCAAATAGGCTCTTAAATTTTATTTGGTCATGGGTGAATCTTGATGCATATCTATATCAAGTCTGGGATCACCTAGAGATTTTTGTGCCAAGTGACAGTGGGAGAGCCACATGTTACTGTTGGGTGGTGTGGATTTCATATGTACAAGAAAGGCACCAACATGGAAGCTATCTACTTCACAAATTCTTATCCTCAAATTTCAAATTAAATGTAGCATGCGTGAGAGAGGATTTAAAATTTTAAACTAAGGATAATTGCAGCTGAGAACACTGATGTCTCTGTTTCACTTAATTTTTATAACATGTAGTAGTTGTGGAAGACACTAGGCTTTTTCCTATTGCCCTTTTTTTTTAATAGATAATTATTGCACATTGGTAGGCATACTTGTTTGTGCGATGCTAAGTAGGCAAAGGTGATTTGAGGTGATAGGAGAAAATGGAAGGGTTAATTAGAGGTGACAAAGGTAAGGGAGTGATAATGGCATTTCTTTATGTACCTATATTTAACTTTACTACTTTCAATCATTAATTAAATAAAAATGCATAATTAATACCAAAACAATGAGAGGGACCATAAAGGATTAACATTTTATTGTTTATGATATTCGTGTTATTGAAATATGTTTTACAATTTAAAATTTAAAAAAACTTAAAACCGTTGGCTCTAATAACGGTTATCATTGGGCAGTTGCAATTATAGAGACATATCTTTTCTTGTCAGGATGCAACTATTGCAACCAAATGCATGAAACAAAATGTCCCTTTCTTGTCAACGTATGGGTACATGAAATAGCACCTTTTGTTGCTTCAGAGGACATGACTTTTATAACATCCCCACTTTCTGAAAATAGCATAATATAAACTTTGCATTATTTTTCTTAGGCAATTTGAAAATTTCTCAGATAACGCTATGCTTGATGATTCTCACACTTAGAATTATAGGATTGTGTAACATTGCTGTCGAAAATATGGCGCTATCATATGACAAAAATTAGAAAATGATGAAAATGCCCTTGTATAAACTTTTGTTATTTGTAGTTTTACCCTGAAACTTTTAGTAATTATACATTGACCCCAAAGATCTTTTCCATAATTACCCTTGAACTTTTTAGAAAATGACATTTAGGTCCCTACATCAATAGAATTAGTAGAATAAAGTTTTAAACGAAGTGGAATCACGTAGCAGAAATGTAGAAACCTAATTCTTGGCCAATTGGGGCACGAAGATGTCCACATGTGAAATGACGTGGGATGTCCCTAGACTTGGCCAAAATTATGAAAATGCCATTAGCAATGAAAAACAGAAAATAAAAAGGCCCTAAATTTTCAAAATGATTAATTTACGCTGTTAATCGATTTATTCGGTTTTATTAGATAAGTAAAGGTAATTAGAGGTAAATTATACAAAGATTAGGATTAGGAGAAATTGAAACAATTATGTAGAAAATATGAGAAGAATACTAGTAATGTTTCTCCGATTTGAAGGAAATCAGTAAAAATTCGGTATTTTAAATTGTTAGAACCGAATCAATAGAATTACACCTTGAAAACCCTAAAATTAGAGGCCAAAAATTCAGGACATTACCCTTATGAGAAGCGCCATGTTGCTGCCCAAAGGGTGGAGACAATGGGCCAAATTATCACCACACACATATCCACCAATGAGAAGCTTCAATCCTAACTACCTAGCTTTATACAATTTTGCAATTCCCCTCTAGCTCCCTCAATTAGTCGACCCATATACAGCAACCTTCTTCCTTCTTTCTTCTTCTATCTCACTTCACTTTTACTCCATCTTCAACTCCCAACAACATCTAGCACCTAAGACATCAAACCTAGCTAGTATTCTCATCAAATAGAGGTAGGATTCAATGTCTTTCCTTGTGGTTTGTGTTCTTGTGACTGTTTGAGCTTTTATCTCTACCCATTTGTTTGATGATATCCTATGTTTGTATGAGTTCTTATGGCTGGATTAGCATGTATATGTTGGGTTGGGGTTGAAGCCTTAGTGAAAAATCATAATAGAAACCAACCAAAATTTGAATGAGTTGAAAAACCCTAATGTGTCCGTACTACATGCATGTACGGACTGACCTACAAAGGTCGAAACTTTATGAAACCAATTTTAGTGGAACTAGATATTTAGAAATTTTCAACCATATAAATTATAAAACCATTGGATTAGTATTGAGTGAGATACGATTTTTTGAAATTACCCCAGATTTCTGGCTTTGGATCTTACCAGAGTGGTTTATGCAGGGCATAACTCACTCTATACAACTTAAAAATGAGTGCAACCAATTTTTTTTAGAAAGCTTACACATAGGGCAATATTTATAAAAATTTTAGAGTCAAATTTGATCTCTGTTGCTTCCAGTAATTCATTGAAGTTGCCTCATGTCCTAACTGGGCTAGAATAGGGCAGCTCAAGCTAGCTAACTTTAAGGGCTCATAACTTAAGCTCTGCTTATTCAAAAGAAATTAAACTTGTTGGGAATGAAAACTATTTCAGTTAGCTTTAATATGATATATGTTTCGTATAAATTTAATTAAATTTCTTTTTTTGGTAAATTTTTACTTTTCAACTTGTAATTCTACATGGTAATACGACAGACTCAGGTTAATTCTCTATAACTTGAGTTATACTTATTAAAACTTATTGGGACTAAAAAGGTTAAAAACTAGACCAATAACATTTCAACATAGTAAAAATTCAGAATATAATAAATTAAGTAGAAATTATGGTATGAATTACAATACCAGGCAAAATTAGATAAGGTTAGTAGAATTATCAAATTGAAGGATTATACACCTTAGTGCATGTATGAAGCTTAATTTAAGTTGAATGTTGCAAAATTTACATTGATGTTGAAGGATTGATATATTACATTGATTATACTGTTGTGAATGATTTGTTTGGTTGAGTGATACTATTCATCAGGAAGCGGACTTGATCCGTTATGTTGCCGAAATTCCGGCAAAATTATGTCCAAATTTTAGAAGTCTATATGCAAGCACAAATAATTGAAAATAAAGCATGGAGCATGTGCATGACTCATACATGATTTTTTGAGCATATGAAACATGTAAGAATATGCAAAGCAAGATGAGATCCCTTCACTTGGAGGCAATTAAATAGATAAGATGTGAGTCCCTTCACTTGAAGGCAGTTGTTTTGGTCCCTCCCTATGAAGGTAGCTAAGACTTTGGGTCCCTTTATGTTGAAGGCAATTGGCCAGCTTAGTCCCTCCAATTTAGAGGCACGTAGGTTCCCTTATGGGTTAGTACTGTGTGATGACGGTCACGAGTTAAGCTAACTCCTAGATCAGTCTACCCAAGGGCAATAAAAGTTAAAAATAAAGACATATGCATGATTTTATGATGTGCAATTGCATATACATAAGTTATATTCTTTTTATTGTTAGTATGACATTACAAGTTGCGTCCTAGTTGTTATTATTATTATTATTATGAAATTGCTCTCAAATTGCTATACGTTTGCTTTGATCCTTACTCTGTTTATCAAGTGTGTGAATAAAATGAATTCTACTTTGGACAATATGTTTTCAAACTATAAAACTAAGAAGTTTATATGGTATGTTCACATTTTTCATAATAAACCGAAGCAGCTAGAAATAATAACGATGACACTATGTGTGACAGTTTAGAAAATCCTACCGAGAATTTTAAATTCTTACTCTTATATTTATTCCCATATTATCTCCAGATAGTTCAAGAAATATTGAAGATGGCTAGAGGCTACAGTCAGATAAGATTCACTCAAGTAATGGTAACAACTCTTGAGTATAACATTATGACTTAAGTATAGTATTGTACTTAGGAGGGTGTTACAACTTTAAAGGATAGTCACTAAAGAAAGGTCATGACTTTTGACTATGTCTTACTAACCATGTTGGCGTTGCACTATGAAGAGACACAAGGCTTCAACACACAGTTACTATCAAAGAGACATAGTGCCTCGTACAATTACAACCATTCAAGGTTTGCAATGTTGCAATATTCAATATTAAATTAAAGCAATGTGTCAATTGATTATGGCTGTTCTACTGGACATCAACGTTCGTTAGCGTGTCATATGCAAACTATATAAGTCCCTATTGTCAAGCAACTTTTTGGAAATTTTATTTTGTGTATTATGTGAGTTTGAGAGTTCTAAAATTTTATAAATCTTCTCTTAATTTTCAAGTTCAAAGAGAGTGAGAAATTTCTTGTTATTGCTAAACAAAGAAATTAATAAAGGTTTCACTATATCCTGGGAGAATATCGTCATCAACCCAATAGTAACTACGTGTGGGGGTGAATATCTCTCTAAAGAAAGCAAAGTGATTTGTGCTTTGAAGTCACCACAATTTCAAGATTTTGTTCATCTTCTACACTAATTTTATTAACAATTTTAGAGAGATATTTTCTTAAAGATGGCTCAAGATTAGAATACTACTTTCAAGGTCATAAATCAAGAGTTTGTCAAACTAAATTAGTTTGATGGAACAAATTTTAATCATTAGAAGGATAAGATGATGTTTCTCCTTTCGATGTTCAATCTTTCTTATGTGCTTGATCCGAATACTACTCCAATTCCTCATGCCATTAAAGATGCTTCTAAGGAAGAAAAGGAAAGAATTATCCAATTAAAGAAAAAGCACGATGAGGATACTTTTGCATGCCGAGATCATAATCTCAATATTTTATCAGATAGACTTTATGATCTTTACATGTCAATTCAATCGCCATTGGAGATTTGAAAATCTTTGGAAAAGAATACAATAATGAGCAATAAGGTACAGATAAATTTATAATGTTAAAGTATTTTGAGTTTAGTATGGTTGATGATGTGCCTATTATGGATCACATTCATGAGTTACAAATCCTAGCAAGGAGACTTCATGATCTACAAATGGTTATTCCTAGAACATTACAAGTTGGAGCAATTAAATTGCCTTCAACTTGGAATGATTATAGGAAGAAACTCCTACATCTTAGTGAAGACTTCACTTTTAAGAAATTACTAAGGCATCTATGTATAGAGGAGAAAACTCGAAAACGTGATGTTGTATATTTTTCCCAAAATTCTAAGGTAAATTATGTTAGTGAAAAGAAAATTAACAAAGGTAAAAGAAAGAAATCCTCTATAGATAATAAACAAGATAAAAAGAGACAAAGTTCATGTTTTCATTACCACAAGAAAGGGCATTATATCAAGGATTGTCGACTTTTGAAAAAGGATAATAACTCAAAAGAAGCATCAAGTTCCAAGGCCAAATTAGTGGGAAAAAGAAAAGACTTGGTTGCTATGGTCACGGAGGGAGTTCAATATATGCATATTGGTATGATCATAGAACTCAACATGGCAACACAAGGAAGATCACTTGAGTGGTGGTTAGAATTCGATGCTACCGTTCATATTTGGAATCATTGTGATCAATTCAAGATATATGAAGAAGTCAACAACCGAGAGGTGTTGATTGGAAATGACAACTCAGCTAAAGTATGCAGTCAAGGAACAGTAGAATTGAACTTCACATCTGGAAATAAGTTAAGCTCAGTGAATGTACTTCATGTTCCAAATCTAACAAAGAATTTAGTCTTTGCTAGTCTCTTATGTAAGAGAGGATGCAAAATTGTAATGGAATCCGATAAAATTATCTTGCTTAAGAATGAAATATATGTAGAAAAACGATATTGTACAAAAGGCGTGTTCAAACTTAATATTAATGAAGTGAATATTTCTGTGTATGTTCTTGATTCTTGTGATTTATGGCATAGTAGATTAGCACATTTAAGTTACAAGTCAATTGAATATATGCATAAACATAACTACATTAATCTTAGTAATAAGGATTTTAATAAGAAATGTGAGATTTGTATACAATCTAAAATTACCAAGAAACCATTTCCTAAAGTTGAAAGAAATACACATTTATTAGAACTAATACATAGTGATATATGTGAATTAAATGGTAATATTATGAGAAGAGGTAAAAGATATTTTATAACCTCTATTGTGATTATTCTAGATTTACTTATGTGTATTTGCTAAAAAATAAAGATGAAGCATTTGAAATGTTTAAAAAGTACAAGTTGGAAGTAGAAAACATACATGATAAGAAAAATAAAAGTTCTTTGTAGTAATAGAGGTGGAGAATATTTTTCTAGTGAATTTGATTTCTTTTGTGAATTACATGGTATTGTGTATGAATCTTTTGCTCCACATGCTTCGCAACAAGATGGTTTTGCGGAGAGAAAGAACCATACCTTAGTGGATATGGTTAATCCAATGTTGCTAAATACCAAGTTACTCTACAATCTTTGGGGTGAGACATTATTGACGGCATGTCATATTCAAAATAAGACACTATCAAGAAATAGAAAGATTTTTCCTTATGAAATATGGAAAGGAAGAAAATCAAACTTAAATTATTTGAAAGTGTGGGGGTGTTTAGCCTTTTAGTGGGTTCCTGAACAAAAAAGGACTAAACTGGGGCCAAGAGCCATAAAAGACATCTTTATAGGATATGCTCAAAATTCTTATGCATATAGAATCTTAGACTCGGTGTCTAATTCAATTGTTGAATCAAAAGAGGTAGAATTTATTGAAAATAAATTCATTAATGATTCAACCCCCAATTTGGAATATCCTTAAAAGGATAAAATAGTTTCTATTGTAGATCAAAGTAATAAACCTCTAAGTGAGAATGAAATGGTTGAACCAAGAAGAAGCCAAAGAATGAGAAAAACTAAGGATATGGGTCCAATTTTTATCTCTTCTCATGCTATAACTTTTTTGATTGGAGAAACTAGGTATTCTATAATAAATAAAATCCCTATTGTGTTAAACATAGAGAGTGATCCTCAAACATTTAAAGATGCTATGACCTCTAGAGACTCTACTTTTTGGAAAGAAGTAGCGAATTATGAAATTGACTCAATATTATCTAATAATAGTTGAGTTTTAGTTGATTTTCCTCTAGGATCAAAGCTTATAGGATGCAAGTGGGTATTTAGAAGAAAGTATAATGCAAATGGTTCATTACAAACCTTTAAGGCAAGGTTGGTAGCTAAAGGGTTTAGACAAAAAGAAGGTCTAAACTATTTTGATACCTATGCACCTGTGGCAAGAATGATTTCTATTAGGACTCTTATAGCATTAGCATCCATTTATAAGCTTCACATATATCAAATGGATGTTAAAACAACTTTTCTCAATGGAGATCTTAATGAAGAAGTTTATATAAGATAATCGGAAGGCTATGTGCTACTTGGAAATAAAAAGAAAGTTTGTAAATTAGTTAAGTCTTTATATGGCTTAAAATAGGCATCTAAACAATTACATGAGAAGTTTGATTATGTGGTGTTATCAAATGGCTTCTCATATAATAGTGTAGATAGATGTATATACTCCAAATTTACTAAAGACTACGAAGTAATAATTTGTCTATATGTAGATGATATGTTAATTATTGGGATGAATTTAGAAAGGATTCGTCAAACAAAGGAGTATCTAACTTCTAAATTTAAGATGAAGGATTTGAATGAAGTAGACGCAATATTGGGTAAAAAGGTGCATAAACATGAAATTGGCTTTACTTTAAATCAGTCTAATTATATTAAAAAATATTGAAAAAGTTTGAGCATTTTAAAATTAAGGAGTCCAATATACCATATGATCCTAATTTCAAATTAGAAGAAAACATAGGGAGACCTATAGCACAATTGGAATATGCAAGTGTTATAGGAAGTCTAATGTATGCAGTGCATTATACTAGGCCTGATATATCATTTGCTGTGTGTAAACTATCAAGGTTTATAGGAAAATCTAGTAATCAACATTGGAAAGCTATAACAAGAATTCTTGGTTATTTTAAGAAAATCATAAACCTGAGATTATATTATAGTGATTATCCTGTGGTACTCGAAGGTTATTCTGATGCTACTAGTTAGATCACAAATCTAAGTAATAATAAATCTACTTCAGGATGGATTTTCACCATAGGTGGTGGAGCAATAAGTTGGCCTCAAAGAAGCAAACATGTATTTCACACTCTGCTATGGAAGCTGAGTTTATAGCTTTATTAGTTGCAGGAAAAGAAGCAAAATAGCTTAGGAACTTGTTATATGATATAGATATGTGACTATAACCAATAATTGCCATTTCGATCTTCTGTGATAATGAATCAACCATGTCTCGAGCATATAACAAGGTTTATAATGGAAAGTCTAAACACATAAGCCTAAGACACAAGTTCGTAAGGTAATTAATAGGAGATAGTATAATCACTATCACATATGTAAAATCTAAAAGGAATTTACCAGACCCATTGACCAAAGGTTCGTCGAGAGATAAAGTCAAAGAGACTACTGCTAAAATAGGAGTAAAACCTATGGTTGTTAAATAATGGAAACCCAACCTTATTCTAGTAGAAAACTAGTTTCAAGGTTTAATGGGTAATAATAAATTATTTAATAACTTGAGCACTAAAATATAGGATTTAGTGTTATATATAATTAGGAGAATGAGTTAAAACTCTTAATGGATTGATAATATAATTTATCAAAAGGATTCCACCTATGTGAATATAGGAGTGCTGTCATTCTAATCGAAAATTTTAAAGGTTTTATTTTCGTAAATATTCATGAAATCAGGATGAGCACATGGCCATAAATTTGCTTAAATTATTAAATTTCTTGAACTTGAATAAGGTATAATTTATCTGTGTGACTTTTCAATGCTAACACAAGGAGTATGGATTTAATCAACTAGATATCCATTACTTGTTGAAACCTTAAAAGTTTACACTAAAAAAATATTTAGTCCTAGTGATACATTCTTTGTGCATAAATTTAGTTTTTAAAAAAATTTGTAAAATAGTGGAGAAATGAAATATATTTTATAATTTAAAATATAAAAGAAAGTTAAATCCGTTGGCTCTAGTAACGGTTATCATTGGGCAATTGTAATTATAGAGACATATATTTTCTTGTCAGGATGCAACTATTGCAACCAAATGCATGAAACAAAATGCCCCTTTCTTGTCAACTTATCGGTACATGAAAATTTTGTGGCTTCAAAAGACATGACTTTAAAGAATAGTCACTAAAGAAAAGTAATGACTTTTGACTATGTTTTTTTAACCATGTTGACGTTGCACTATGGAGAGACACAAGGCTTCAACACATAGTTATTATCAAGGAGACACAGTGCCTCGTACAATTGCAACCGTTCAAGATTTGCAACGTTGCAATATTAAATATTAAATGGAAGCAATGTTTCAATTGATTGTGACTGGATGTGAGCGTCCGTCAGCATGTCTAACTATATATCAAACAATTTTTCGAAACTTTTATTTTGTGTATTATGTGAATTTAAAAGTTTTGAAATTTTATAAGTCTTATCTTAATTTTCAAATTTAAAGAGAGTAAAATTTTTTTTTATTATTGCTAAACATAAAATTAATAAAGTTTTTATTGTATTCTTGAGAAGTATCGTCCTTAACCCAATAACAATTACGTATGGGGACGAATATCTCTCTAAAAAAGGTGAAGTAATTCGTGTCTTGAAACCTACAATTTCAAGATTTTGTTTATCTTCTACACCAATTTTATTACCAGTTACCAAAAATGTTCGTTTCTGAACTTTGATCAATTACTGGAATAGCTTTCTGCAGTCCGACATTCGAATATGCAATACCTAGTAGAATTTTGCATGCTCTCTTTTAAAGATTCTCGCTTTCGTAGTTACAAGTTGGTATTTATGAACTCAATAATTGTACACCGTTATTACTTGCTAAAGATTTCTGCTATCAAATGACTATGACCAACCTTCCAACTGTTGGAATTTGCACTATTTTTCTTCTATCTGTAACTCACATCGATGCTTATTGGAGTGACTCAGTCTATATTCTAGGTGTATAGTTTTGTAGTGTATCTTATCTCAAATAACCATCGTCTCTCAATTAGTGTAAAAAATTTGTGCAATAGTGACAGCTCAAGAAAATTTTATGTTGGATCGAACTTTCAATGAATAACTTGCAATTATAAGAATGATGAGTTTATGAATTAAGTGTGTGAAAACAACACAGTTTTATTTTCCATTGCGTCCTAACATTGTTTCAGATGATTGATGTCGATTATTTGTGCATATAAGGACTTTACATGGGCTAGGCAGCCTTGGCTTGATTATTTTCTTCTGGATATAATTTTTAGAAGATTGTTTGTGACTTTGTAATGGGTCTCTGCTTAAAGGCATCAGGAGTACAAATTGGGAGAATTTTGCTAAAAGAAAAGCATGAGAACATTGGTAGTGTCGTCCAGAGAATGATTTTATCTTATTTATTTTCTGTTTTGTCCAACTGACTTTGGCATTGATGTAAGCTCATGTTCTTCAACACAATGGAAACAAGAAATGCCCATTACCGTGCATCTTCTTCTGCATAGCCATGGTAGATGCTGTATTTTGTCAAGCTTGGAAAGATAAATATGCAAAGTCACTGACTATGACCATTATGCTTTGCATCAAAACGAGTTTCAATACCTTTGTAAGTAAGGTAACATGCATGAGTTCCACGGTCATGGAATTCCACCAAACAAACAATTCTTGAAGCAGCATAAGGAACGGTCTCCTGATCATGAATTTTCCAGAGACAACCGGGAGGTCAAATTTTACAGGGCAACTATAAAGCAAGTTCCTTATTTATTGAAGTGCTGTCTTATATATCAGGTAAGATCCAGGCATACAAGCCTTGATCTTGTTTGTCCTAATTTATTTGATATTTCAATTACTTCATAGACAAAGCAGATGAGATGAGGACTAAGGCTTGGTTTGGTATTAATATGGCTTTTTAAAAGTTGCTGAGCTCTCTCAGCTCTCTAAAAGCTGCTCTAAAAAGGTCATAGTAGTATCATTCGGTAAAATAATACAAAAATTGCTCTCAATAAGCAGAAGCCACAAAAATAATATTTGGTAAAATTGCTCTTAATATCTAAAATGACTACAATGGTTATAAATACTAAAGAGAATAATTTCTATGTTTAATGTCATTAAATAGAATAAGGTTATATTAGTCTTTTAAATTTTGGAGAGCATGGCCAATTCTGAAAAGCACCCATGAGGCCTCAGAGAAGCACTTGACTATCAAAAGCCAAAAGCAAAAGCACTCCAGCTTTTCTATTTACCAAACAGATAAAATTGGCTTATACTTTTTATAAACTAGAGCACCCTTTCAGAGAGCACTACCAAACTAGGCCTAAGGCGATCATGATATTATTATATGATTAATACTTGGCAAATATGCATGCGTTAATGCAAATTTTACATCCCAAGCACCATACTGAGAATGTGACTAAATTGAGGATGTTAGCTATAAAGGAAAGAGCTAAAGGTTACTCTTTTTTTTTTAATTTTTTATTGCGGGTGTTTATTGATTGTCAAAATTAGAAAAAAATATTGAAAAGTACAAAATTGTTCGCCAGAATTGAGTCGTAAGAATAATATGACATACTATTGACTTTTGGATAAATAAATAATTCCTACGACTTCATTTCATACAATAATCCCTACGAGTATATTTGGAATGGAAAAAAATAAGAATTGATTTGATTTATAAATCAAATTTCGTATTTGAATGTTTTAAAAATAAGAAATGATTTTATTTATCAAATTTCATGGATTTAGTTGCTTTATATTTTAAATCCCATCAAAATTGAAAGAATTTGCTAGGAATTAATTTGATTTTAAAGTTTAAGTATAAAGCAAATAAAATCAATTCTAGTTTTAATTATTTTAAACACTATATAATGCATTCTAATGTATTTTAAACATAAAAATTGAATTCTAAATCAATTTAAATCCTATTTAATATAATCATTCCAAACATAAAATTTAATGTATAAATCAAATCAAATCAAATCAAATCCTAATTTTAGTTATTCCAAACACTTTCTAAGATTTTTGTTAAGGATTGTGGCAAAATTATTTGGCTAAGTAACATTTCTCACAAATAAATTCCCTGATACAAATACTTCTTGTAGACTTCTAGTGTGATTGTATTCCATTCTTATCCCGAGGTCAGAGATGACTCTCTTAAAGGATTGTAGCTTTCTTGCAACTCTCAATCTTTCAAAGTGATATTTTCTTACCGCAAGACACTTTAAATGGGAGGAAAAAAAAAATGGACAAGAAAAGAAAAGATATTTTCCCACTTTGATGAGTTGAGTTGAACCCAATAATACACCGTAATAAATGAATGTGCAATGTTATACTATTGGCGTTTGAACATTTTTTCTTCAGCTACTCCAAGTTATAACCCCATTGCATCTTTTAAGAAGCAGATTTTCCAAAAGATAATTGTAGGGAAGACACATTACTACTTACTAGCCACAAAGCAAGATATTAGTGAAAGATGAAGTAAGACAGCTTTTGTTTATGGGATCATGTTCCAGCTTTGCAAAAGCTGTTTCTCTAAAAAGAACTTCAACTTGATTATTGCCCCTCCCCTGCTTTTTTAAAGTTTGTTTTTGCTCAAAGCTAAAACATCTAGTGTTTTCAAGGTAGAAACATACTGCTTCACAATTGTGACTCACTAGCTCTTAATTTGTTGTAAGCTTGTGGTGTCATAATTTCACCTTGAAGAACTTCTCTTTTTTCACAAAACTCCACATATGTCAATAGCATTTTGGTGGGTTGCCTCATGCATCTTCCCAGCTTCACCATAATCAACTTGTTTTTTAAGTTAATGTTTTGTATGGTACGAATCTTCCTAAGTTAGCAAACCGTTAATGGTTTATCTGAAGTTCACTATATTTTGACTATGGTGTGGCTCTAAAAATTCTGCCTCCTCTATTTTATTTTTCTTTCTTTTTCAGATTCCCAAAATAAATTTTCCTTCCTAGAATCTGAATAGAATAATCATAATAACAAGTCAAATTAAATGGTAGCTTACGCTTGCTTATACTTTGTATTAGTATAAGATAATCTAAATATTTGTTAGTTTTTTTGTTTTTTTTGGGGGGGGGGGGGGAGAATAAATTAATTCAGATGAACAGATAACAGCTTATCACAATCATCAACGTTATTGAGCTTCATTTTCGTTGACTTTAATATTCAATTTTATTTTCAACAATTTAAATAAAAGAAATCTAAGTTATACTAGGCAAAATTGGTTAAGCTAGCTAGCTTGATGGTTCTTATGGCAGTTTATATTGTTTCATCTAATAGTGTTTCACTTCCTTCTGATGTTTGCAAGTAATTTTTGTGATGGTAAGCATATCATTTGCTAGGACTTAATGTCACAGTAGCTATGACACGTCAAGGGCCTTCTACCTCTTGCTTCAACCATGGTTGGACTTATGATGTCTTTTTGAGCTTCCATGGGGAAGATACTCGTTACAATTTCACAGGAAACCTATGCAATGACTTGGACAGAAAGGGAATCCACACTTTCAAAGATGACATAAAGCTTAAGAAAGGAGAAGGGATTTCACCATCACTTCTCAAAGCAATTGAAGAATCTAGGATTGCCATAGTTGTTTTCTCAGAAATCTATGCATCCTCAACTTGGTGTCTTGATGAGTTAGTCAAGATCATGGGGTGCATGAAAGAGAGGAGACAGTTGGTGAGGCCAGTTTTCTACTCTCATCAAAGGGGAAGCTTTAAAAGCTCAATGGAAAAGCATGAAGCAAATCCTAAATATGGCGAAGAAAGAACAAGTAAATGGAGGATTGCATTGACAGAAGCAGCCAATTTGTCCGGATGACATCTCAAAAATGGGTATAAACATCTCTTGCTTTATAAGTTTTTCATTCAAGTGTAGTTAATGATCAGATTCATACTATTTTGGATAAACTATATTAAAGTTTTGCTCCAATTATTTGGCCTGATATTATTGTATCTCTATGATGTTTAAAAATTGAGACCTAGCTTAACCTCCTAGGCTTTGCTCCATTTGTTTGTTACATCTAATATTACTAGATATGATTTGCACCCCATGAAGCATAGAGTCTAGTACAAACACTCAACATAAATATAGATATGGAGGCATATCCAATTCTTAAAATTGTGACATATAGAAACGATATGCATATATATATAACCCAATTTTTAATTAGGTCTCTCTAGTTTAAAAATTTTCAATCAGATCCCTATATTAAATAAATTGTTATAATCAAGTCCCTGAAGTAATCTATCATTGCAAAATTGTTGGTTCAATTGAATAAATTTTCACGTTTGAACTTACAAAATTGGGTTAAGACCTATTAAATTATATGAAATTTTAAAAAAAATTGTAATTTTAGGTTGCTCTAAGGACCTGATTATAAAAATTTATCTAATGTAGGGACTTAATTAAAAAATTTTAAACTATAGGAACCAAATTAAAAATTGAGTGAAACTATAAGGACCTTCAGAATAATTAAACCAAAAAATTAAAACAAAAGATTCAAAACTCATTACATATATATAGATAACAGTATCTTCATATATTTATAAGTACCAAACTATCAAATTTTACTTTCTAAGTCTCTCTCAAAAAGCATAGAACATTTTTTATATATGTCATATGTTAATACTTGTTATTTCTTAGCTTCCCCCCTTCCCCCAAAAAAAGTGGGACATCATTTCTGTTGAAGTTTCCAAAAATAAAAATTTCCCAAATGATCATGTTTTAGTAGAACGAACCACATATAATACACATACAAAAAAAAAAAAAAACCAAAGTGACTATCCAAATATTAACTTTATTTCCTTTATTGACAAATAATACACTTTCCAAAAACTAGACGAAATTGTTCTCAAGTTAGAAATTGGGTTAGGTTTTTTAATATTTGAGTTAGTTTATTAAAATAGATGAAAAAATAATAACAAATATTTCAAAGTTTTATCCTCCATGTGCCCCAGTTATGTCCCCTACGTGCCCAAGCTAAATTCACGTTGTGTCCAACCATGTCCAAAATGTGTCAAATTTTTCAAAAAATAGGACATTACACACGAATGTCCAACATGCATCCTACGCATGTCCACACAAATACACCACTAAGTTGGCATGTTTGTACTTTCTAATTTACATGTAGAATATATTATGCTTGAAATTTGAATTGCTATGTGACAAAAGAAATATTTCAAGTTGTCTATATGACCAATAGGAAGAATATGTACAGATTAATGCTATATGGCCAAAATTATTTAGTATAATTGTTGCTTCAAATTGCCAAGATTCAAGGAAAGTGGTTAGTTAGGAACAATCCCACAACATTTGATGGCAAAATGTTGGTTGTTTAATATTATGAAGAAAACAAATCACTCGGCCTATGTAATAACGGTGCAAAAGTCAGAAGTGATATTTTTGAATGGTAGGGTGACACAAAGTGCACAAGCTATGAATCTTTTATTGATTTTTTCTTTATCAGTTTATTTCATTAGGGCCAAATAACATACTGTTATTTTATTTTATTTTTGGTAAGAGAAATTTTAAAGGGAAGACAGAAAATTGCATTTAAGGTCAGCGTATGCTACAACCTTCAAATGGTCTTAGTCGCACATAGATATTGCCTTATCCCTTATGCTCAACATACAACGAACTCAATTTAAAGGACTTGGATTTTTATCATTATTTTCCCAGGTATGAGTTTGAGTTTATTCAACGGATTACTGAAGAAATCTCAAGCAAATTAAATATTACATCCTTACACATTGCTGATCATCTAGTTTGACTGAATTATCTAATGTCAGAAGTGGTGAGACTGCTAGGACTCAAGTCTAGTGATGATGTCCGCATGGTTGGAATTTATGGCATTGGTGGAATTGGTAAAACAACAATTGCTAGAGCTGTGTATAATTCAATTGCTAGCAAGTTTGAAGGATCAAGTTAGGTGATGTGAACAAAGGAATTCCTATAATAACAAGAAGGCTTTGCAGCAAGAAGGTTCTTTTGATTCTTGATGATGTTGATAATCGACAACACTCGAGATCATTGGCTGGAAGGCATGATTGGTTTGGTTTTGGAAGTAGGATTATCATAATAAGAAGAAATAAACATTTGCTAACTACTCATGGGGTTGAAAATGAAAAAATATATGAAGTGATAGAATTGAATGACTATGAAGCTCTTGAACTATTTAGTTTGAATGCTTTTAAAACAAGGAAGCGTAATTCAAGTTATGTGGAGATAGCAAACCGTGTAGTGCAATATGCCAAAGGCCTTCCATTGGCTTTGGATGTAATTGGTTGTGATTTGTTTGGCAAAACAATTGAAGAATGGGTAAGTGCATTGAAGAAATATGAAAGAATCCCAAGCAAAGAGATCCTAGATGTACTCAAAGTAAGCTGTGATAATTTGGATGACAATGAAAAAGAAATTTTCCTTGATATCGCATGTTTCTTCAAATTTGGGGCAGGATGTGGAAAAGACACTAGTTGCCTCCCGTTTCTTTCCAAAATATGGCATTGGAGTACTTATTGACAAATCTCTAGTAACTATTAGTAAAGCCAATACAATTAGGATGCATGATCTTATTCAAGACTTGGGTAGAGACATTGCTAGAAAGGATTCACCATTTGACCCTGGCAAACGCAGAAGACTATGGCATCCTGAGGATGTTCTTGAGATCCTGACAAAGAACACAGTGAGTGTGAAGCTCTCTTTATTTTTAGAGCAATTTTTTCTTCCTACACTTACTCATATTAGATAGTTTATGTGAAATTTCACTAATTTAGACATTTGTCAATTTGTCATGTGTATTGTTGTTTCTTGGTGGTTGGAATTACAAAGGGAACTGATGCAATTGAAGGCATAATGTTGGACATGACCAACCTAAAACAAGAAGTTCAGTTAAATGGCAACACCTTCGAAAATATGAGAAGACTTAGAATTCTCATAGTTCGGAATGCACAAGTTTCTGGAGCACCCAAATATCTCCCAAATAATTTGAGATTTCTTGATTGGAATGAATATCCTTTACCATCTTTACCAGCTGATTTTCATCCAGAGACACTTGTTGTACTCAACTTGCCCCATAGTCATCTTACAATGGACGAGCCACTCAAGGCATGTTTGTGATTCTTATATCTATCATTATGTCATGTAACTTGCATCTATATTCTGAGAACTAACTATTCTTCATATCATGCAGAAGTTTGAGCATTTGACATTTATGAAAATCAGTGATTGTGACTCTCTAACAAGGTTACCTGATGTCTCGTCAACACCAAATCTAACAACACTTTTTGTTGAGAATTGTCCAAACTTAGTTGACATTCATGATTCTATTGGTCATCTTGGCAAATTAGTCACATTAAGCACTGAAGGATGTCCCAAACTCAAGAGTTTTCCAAGTGGCCTGAGGTCAAAATCTCTTGAATACCTTATCCTTAGGAAGTGTTCTAGCATTCAGAGTTTCCCAGATGTTTTGGCAAAAGTGGAAAGTATGAAAAACATTGATATAGGAGAGACTGCCATAAAAAAATTTCCAAATTCAATTGAAAACTTCAATGGTCTTGAAGAGTTAGTGTTGACATCTTGCAAACGTTTTGAGGATCTACCAAGTAACACTACTATGTTTCAGACTATGGAAAAGCTTAATGTAGAGGGATGTCCACAACTTCCAAAACTCTTACGGAATTCATTAGAGGACAGGACTAATTGGCTCCCAAAGTTAAGGAGACCGATTCTCAAAAATTGTGATCTATCAGATGAGGATCTTGAGTTAATTCTCGGTTGTTTTCCACAAGTGAAATGGTTGATCCTATCAGATAACAACTTTGTAACCATCCCTGAATGCATTGAAGATCTTTCCCACCTCCTGCTCCTTAATGTGGATAACTGCAAGCAACTTAGAGATATTTCAGTCAGGTTTATATTTCTCCCTTCTCTTTCTTGAACTTCATCATTGACATCTTGTTCTAGCTGCTAACAGTGATTAATGTCATCTACTTAGAACAGGCATTTCTGGAGGTTGAGTACTTGGATATTGTGGTGCTTAGGGCAAAAATTCCAACTTGGTTTGACCATGGCAGCAAAGGAGGGTCTGTGGATTTCTGGGTTAGCAGAAAATTCCCTCCCATTGCTCTATTTTTTTTATTAGAAGGTAAAGATGAGAAGAAAACCGGTCATACAGTATTCCAAGGAGAAGGAGAGTGGCCGGTTGATCATGTTCGGCTGTTTGATCTGCGAGTTCGCCTCACAGCCAGTGAGTGGCACAACATCAATGAACAAATAAAGTCTGGATGGAATCACGTGAAGATTTCATGTGCAGTCATGAGTGAGCCAAAAAATGTAACTGTTAAATGCTGTGGAATCCATCTATATAAAGACAGAATGAACATCCACCATGTCTCCTTCATAAATCCTGATCTCCACGGCTCAAATACCGTGTTGAAAACTGACATAGCTTACTGCAACAAAAATATTTTGATGCAGAGAATTATAGTTGCTGTCATAGTATAGTCTAATAGCAGAAAATGTTAGATATGTTTAGTCTTTTGAGATGTATGGACAATGCTTGTTTAAGGGGTTAAATTAAGTGAGTGGTTGATGACTTGTAGGAGTAAACAATACTTTTTGTATGTATAAATATGTATGAAAATATGAATGAAGGTGGGTAGTCTCCTCCCGTAGATGCTTTGCTGTTCAAAAATCTGCACATAAACTTACCAAACAATCCAACATACCGTCTATGGTAACATAAACAATGATTCAGATATCTATGATGAAACAAGCCAAGATGTTGTCTTCCCTACGCTACTAGCTAAATATTTTCCCAAGAATATGGTAGAGCTCTTGGGAAATCTTCATTCTGGAAAAAGAACAGGTGATAACTTGTATGACTTTGATGAGAAGTTGGAGCTAGACAGTGACACTGACAACCAGTACATGGGAGAGGAACAACATTCAGCTTCCATCAAACATCAAATCCCGGAAAGCTGTGAAATGGCAAATAATGAGAAAGAAACGGGTATAGCAAACAACATCCTTAAAATATCATCTTCTGTCGATGGTCAAACATGGGATTCCATGATGTTAGAGTAATTATAATTTTGCTACTAATCTAATTGCATTATCATATTCTGGTTTTGTATATGACAATTCCCACCAAATATTTATGTGTCCTTCAACAGCAACACAAGAAGCCTCTGCTACAAGTATCCATGAGACAAAGGCAATGCTTCAGACACAGAAGAATGGGAAATTAAACAAGAATGTTAGCCTAAAATTTGGTCATTTTTGCAAGTTAGACATGTGAAATGGTTTATCTTTTATCTTACCATCTCATTTTTCATGGTCTCAGGAGTCAAGTACCATTGCATCAACAAGAAAAAACAATAGAACACAACTGGACGATAAAATCACTTCTGGAGCACAAGTCAATGGTTCATCAGAGCCTCATGCTTCTGACAATGTTGGCCTTAACAAGAGCAAACAAAAGTCACTTATTCAAGCTGAACCAAATGTAGAAGCTACTGGTCAATTCAATAAAAATCAAGCAGAAATTTGCCACACTCATTTTCCAGCAAAAATAGGTGATGGTCAACAATCAGTACCTCATGCAGAAGTATATACAGATATTGTTGAATCTACCATTAATGAGGACAATATGGAAGCATTTTATGCTTCTCTTGAAGCAGAGAACACTTCTCGGTCTCATCTCCAAGACAACCAACCCAACACTGTATCTGTCATAACTAGGCCTAGTGAAGAAACCATGAAAGCATTGCAGATTCCGCGAGACTTCGTCACAAAAAAATTCTCTCTTTTGTTACACCCTGGACGTTCTGGATTCATGAAAGATACTCTAAAGTATCTCCTCAGTTTGCCTCCTGAAGAAGGAGTTTCTCTGAGAACAAAGCCATTGGTAATGCAACTTTCAACAAGTTTTACTCAGTGGAGTGTGGACTACAACAATGCAAGCCTTGAACTTGAGTCAGCAGCTGCACAACTATCAAGAGATGAGAAATTGAAAGAGGAACTTGAAGCTAATGTTAAAGACTTGAAGAGCAAATCAATGCCATAAAAGCTGAGATTGCAGATTTTGCAGCAAAGAGAGACGCAGTTGTTAAGAGAAAGAGAGAGGTGTTTGACAATGGAAAAATGCTGAGAGATGAAAGGGATGGTTTAAGGAACCAAGTGCCAAGGTTGAAAGCTGAGCAAGAATGGGCAAAGGTAACACACGCTAATATCGAAGAAGAGTGGTCAAAGCTTGGAGAACAAGTCAATCGAAGCACCAGTTTTCAAGAGTCGATGTAAGACAGCCTTGACAATATTCCAGGCTTATGTTAAACAAACCAGAATAGAATGGCTATCAAAATGTTCTAACATTCTTATTTTCTACATCCGAATTACTTCGAGGTTTTATCTCAAATTAAAGCCACAGCAAACTCTAATGCATCTGTTTATACGTGTATGATATCGTTTAGGAGTACCAATAAAAAAGTTTTGAAACTTGAAAAAAAAATTACAATTTAAAAGAAGTTAGAGAAAGAAGAGAAAAAAGGAAAATCAAAAAATGTAAACAAATAAGGTGGTCAATGCTCCTAATGTGTTTATATTAGTTATTTTGAATACAAAATAGTTTAAAAGGAAATAAATTTAGAATAGTACTTTTAGAAAAAAAATTATTCTCCAAAAAAGAACCCGTTAAAAAACATGCCGTAAATGGTCAAATTAAAACTATTTCTCCACCTTTCGCATTTTCTAACCCAAAATAGAAAATTCATGGAATTGTTAAAGATATGAAGCTCAATAAAAGGTTCAAATATATTTTAAATGTTTCCTTTTTTTTATAATATATTAATGGTAATGAAATTTAAATTTATGACTTTATACGAACTATTTAAACCACTCACCACAAATCCACTCCTATTTCTCCCACTTTTTTTGGATTAAGTTCTTATTTTCACACTATTTTTCACCAAAAAAATGTTCATTTTCTTTTCAAGAATTACCAAGAAGTTAGATGATGATTAATTAAAGGACGCTAGCCACCTTTTAATTTTTAGGTCATAATGTAACTAAATATATTTGAATACATGTTATGGTAGATAAATCATTTTAAATAGGGTTAATTGTATTTTATTTCCATGCATTATAAGTCATGTGCACTTTAACCTCTATATTTTAAAAATGAGCAAATCGATACTTTATATTTTCTTGAATATGCATTTTACCCAAATAAATGTATTATACCCCTAAACTTTGAGTTATGATAAATCGACTTCCTGAACTTTCCTAAATGTGTAATCTGATAACCCACACTTTCTTGAAATGATGGAAAAATTAATAAAAAAAATTAACAATTTGAGTAAAATACACATTTAGAAAAATATAGGGTGTTGATTTGCATATTTTTAAAATATAGGGGTTAAAGTGTACGTGGTCTATAATACAGGAGGTAAAATACAATTAACCCTTTTTAATATCAAAAAACATAAAATATAAATCATTTTGGACTCTAAACCTAATTAAAACCTAAATTCTAAACTCTAATTTACACCATCAACCAATAAAATCTATATTACTACATAAAAGAATGGCAGAAAAAAGAAAAATGCCTACTATATGAAAGAGTTGGATTATTTTAACTTTTCTATTGATCATATTTCATTTTCCACTATTATTATTTCTTGTTATATCTTTTATCTTTTAATATTTTGCAAATCACATGATTAGTTTTTTCTCGTCTACTTAATTTTCTTAAGCAATCACCGCCTTTTTATTAAATTCCAAATAAAAGTTATTGAATTTCTGCAATATTCTGAATGGAGTTTTTTTTCCATCCGTTAAACAAAAGACGTACGTCTGTATTTATTAACGCGTACACTTCAAATTCTCACTTGTCACTAAAAGCTTTGGACAAAATATTTTTGCTCTTCTTAATAAGACCCTTTTTTGTTATTTTGTATTTGTATTAACTGACATATTTATTAAATCAGAAGAAGTCAAAAAAAAAAAAAAAAATCAAAGATTACGACTGTTTTTTAATCAACATGTCCTCTTCTATGTTAAAAATTAACGACAATCCACTTGCTACTTACCGTTTTGTTTGGTTCGTTGACTTATTTGTACGCGCATGATCAATGTTTGAGTCCTTCTCTAAGTTTGATTCTCGAAACCCAAACACCACCATCACACTAAGCTTCCTTCTAAGCTCTCATGGCTCTGCAAGCTTCCCACTCATCTTCTTCTTTTTCTTCTTCCTTTTCTTCCATCCGGGAGTGGGAATATGATGTGTTCCTCAACTTCAGAGGTGTTGATACTCGCCACGGTTTCACAGGCTATCTCTACAAAGCTCTATGTGACAAGGGAATCCATGCCTTTATGGATTTTGAGGATGTTCATAGAGGGAATGATATCTCAGTAACACTTCTCAAGGCAATTGAAGCGTCCAAGGCTGCCATCCTTGTGCTCTCTAAGAACTATGCTGATTCTTCTTATTGCTTAAATGAACTTATCAAGATCATGAAGTGCTCTCAATGTCATGGCCAGTTTGTTTTGCCGGTTTTTTATAAAGTGGATCCTTGTGACGTGCGGCATCAAAGAGGTAGTTATGGGGAGGCATTGGCTAAGCGTAAGGAGAGGTTCAAGGATGACAAGGAGAAGGTGAAGGAATGGAGGGCCGCTATGCAGCACGCAGCTGACTTGTCTGGCTTGCATTTCAAAGGGTACTTTACAATATTTTTTTTCTTTGCTTTTTATTTGTCCAGTTATTAAAAGTTGAATTGTAATAATAAGTATAGAAAACGTGAAAATGGCGTGCATTAGTCTGACTTAGCGTAAAATTGTTAAGAGAAAAGTAATTTTATAGATTTTTAAAAGTGTTTAGGTGTGACTTTTAAAAAGGTGCGTCTAGTATGAAAAAAAAAATTAAAAATACTTAGCTTATAAAAAAAGTAAAATAAAAGTAATTTTTTTTTATAAAGTTACCTTTCAAAAATATCATTTATTTTTATTTAAAATTATAATACACATTTTTCTTTATCTATCCCTTGTAAAATTCTAATTTTCTTTTTCGCTTTTTGAATTTTTTTTTTTTTTTTGTAATTTGATTATAAAAAAGTATTTTTTATATTTGAATAAATTTATAAATATTTTTAATAATTAAAAATACTTCTCAGATAATTTATCTATATGTAAAGTAATTTTTTTCTAAAAAATAAAATTCTACTAAAAATTTTTTTAAAAAAAAGTTATTTTGTTTATAACCTTATCCAAACACACCCATGCAGCGATGGATACGAGTATGAGTTTGTTGGGAAGATCGTTGAACGAGTGTCAAGGGAGATTAAATGTGTTGCTTTACCTGTTGTTGATTACCTAGTTGGATTGGAGTCCCAAGTGCTAGCTTCCTACTCTTCTTCTTCATTTTCTTCCTTTAGTTATGAAAGGAAATACGATGTGTTCCTCAACTTTAGAGGCATTGATACTCGCTTTGGTTTCACTGGCAATCTTTACAAAACTCTCTGCAACAAGGGGATCCACACCTTCATGGATGATGAGGATCTTCCTAGTGGGAATGAAATCTCAGGAACGCTTATTAAGGCAATTGACGGTTCCAGGATTGCCATCCTAGTACTCTCTAAGAACTATGCTGCTTCTTCTTATTGCTTAGATGAACTTGTCAAGATCATGTTGTGCTCTCAACGTCATGGCCAATTTGTTTTGCCAGTTTTTTATGATGTGGATCCTTTTGACGTGAGACATCACAGAGGCACTTATGGTGAAGCACTAGCTAGGCATGAGGAGAGGTTCAAATATGACATGAAGAAAGTGCAGAAATGGAGGGATAGTTTGCGCCACGCATCTGAATTAGCTGGCTTTCATTTCAAAGGGTACCTGACAATATGTTGTTTCTTTGCTTTTTATTTGTCCAAGTATTAAAAGTTGAGTTGTGATAAATAAGTATAGAAAACATTGACATGATGAATTGGTATGACTTAGCACAAAGTTGTCTTATACTCGGCAGGGATGAATATGAACATGAGTTTATTGGGAAGATCATTGAAGTGGTGTCAAAGAATATTAAACATGTTGTTTTTCAAGTTCCTGATTATGCAATTGGACTGGAGTCCCGAGTGTCAAAGGTAAACTCATTTCTATTTGACTTGGAGATGGAGATGGTGATGATGTCCACATGGTGGGTATCTGTGGAAATGGTGGAACAAGCAAAACAATGTTAGCTCTAGCAATTTATCACTTAATTGCTGACTATTTTAAAGGTTTATATTTTCTTGAAATCATGAGAGAAAATTCAGATAAATATGATTTAGTACATCTTTGGAATATCTTTTTTTTTAAAGTATTAGGAGAGCAGAAAATTAAGTTAATAGGTGTTCAACAAAGAATTTCAGTGATACGGCATAGGTTCAGACATAAGAAAGTTCTTTTGATTCTAGTTGATGTTAACAAAATCAGAGCAATTATAGACTATTATTGGAAAACTTGATTGGTTTGGTGGTGGAACTAGAGTCATTATTATGAAATAAGACAAACATTTGCTAGCATCTCATGAGATTGAAAGAACATATGAGGTAGAGCATTTAAATTGGGTATGTGTTCTTGAATTACTTAGTTGGAAAGCTTTTAAAATTGATATTATTAGTCAAAGTTACGTAGATATTTTAAACCGTACAATAACTTATGCTTGTAGACTTTCAAATGGTTTTGGAAGCAATAGGTTCGAACTTGCTTGGAAAAAATATAGAGGAGTGGAAATCTGGATTGGATCAATACAAAAGAATCCCTAATAAGGAAATCCAAAAGATACTTAAAATATGAACTTTTTTCGCAAGTTAGACATTTGAAATAGTTAATCTTTAATCTCACCGTTTTCATTTTTCTATTCGCAGGAGTCAAGTACCATTGCATCAACAAGAGAAGAGAATATAGCACAACTGGGTGATAAAATCACTTCTGGAGAACAAATCAATGGTTCATCAGGGCCTCATGTTTCTGAAAATATTGGCCTTAAAAGGAGCAAACAAATGTCAATTATTCAAGCTGAACCAAATGCAGAAGTCACAGGTCAACTCAATGAAAATCAACCAGAGATTTGCCATACTCATTTTCCAGAAGGAATAGATAATGGGCAACAAGAAGTGACAAATGCAGAAACCTACACAAATATTGTTGAATCTACCATTAATGAAGACAACATGGAAGCATCTTATGCTTCTCTTGAAGCAGAGACCGCTTCTCAGTCTCATCTCCAACAACCCAACACTGTATCGGTCATAACTAGGCCTGGTGAAGAAACCGAGGAACTAAAATCAGAAGCTGCAGGACTATCAAGAGCAGAGAAAGCGAAAGAGGAACTTGAAGCTAATGTTAAAGACTTCAAGGAATTGGAAATGGTGGAGAAGTCTTTGTGCACTCAGTTGGCATCTATGCAGGAAAAGAAGAGAGAACTTGAGGAGCAGATTAATGCCATAAAAGCTGAGATTGCAGATTTTACAGCAGAAAAAGACAAAGTTGCAAAGAAAAAGAGAGAATTGTTTGACAATGGAAAATTGCTGAAAGGTGAAAGGGATGGTTTGAGGAACCAAGTGCCAAGGTTGAAAGCTGAGCAAGAAGGGCAAAGGTAACACAGGCTAATATTGAAGCAGAATGGTCAAAGCTTGGGGAACAAGTCATTGGAAGCAGTAGTTCTGAAGAGTGGATCTGAGAAAGCCTTGACAAAATTCCAGGTTTATGTTAGCAAAAATGGAATGGTTACCAAAAGGTTTTAAGAGTACTGTAAGGAGCATATCCTACAGGAGTAGTTGAGTGCCAATTATTTCACTGTGGTGTGTTTTTCATTCTCTAATTCATTTTTAATGTGCATCATAGACATAGAACTTTCTATTTTCAAATGTATGGATACACACGAAAAAATAAAACATAATGAAGGAGAACAGAAACTAATTTTTTATGCATCTATATTTATTGACTAAATTGGTCTATGTAACCCAACATGCTCGCCATCTTTGTGACACCGAAATCATTGACCAGTTGAACAGACGAAAAGAATAAAATTAGGACTCATAATAAAGAGACAAACAAATTATTGCCTTTTAATCAATTGATAACTAGTAAAAATATACTATTTTTTCCCGTGGTTGTGTATTGAATTTTTCCAAATTTATTCCTATAACGATTATTTTCTTGGATTAATTTAATAAAGCTTAATTGTTGATATTTTTAGTGAGAAATTAATTATTTTGAGTTTAATTGGCAAATATTCTCACTAAATTCATTTGATTGCAAAATTGATCTATACCATCAATGATTTGAAGATTAGAGGGGAGCAATTGGATAAAGATATGAAGATTTGGAAGAGCAAAAAGAGGATTTTTGAAAGATTTGATTTGAGTAAAAAAAAGAAAAAGATAGAAGAGATTACCTGAAGGTTTGAATTATATTTTTTTTAAAAAAAGATAAAGATAAAAGAATGAGAATGAAGATTTGAAAAAGGAGAAAATCAAGAAAATCAGTTTTTTTCCATTTCGATTTAAATTATTTTATCTGTTAGAGGGTGGAAGATCTATGGGAGAGGGAAACATAGGCTAAAGTTTGGAGATTCTAGAGATCTATCACAGGCCTCTTTCAGGTGACATGACTTTGAGTATTGTTTTCTTTTCTTTTTCCATGACTTGCTAAATTTCTTCCAGGTGTTAGAGAGATGTAGTCTTAGAGAACTGATTTTGCATTCTATTTTGTTATTTTAATTATCTTTTCAATACATTACTAATTTCTAGGGCTATTAATGTTATTTTTTGCTTAATCACCCATTAACTGATATATGGTTTTGTGACATCAAAAACCATTTCACTTCATAAAATAAGCCAAACTAGAAATTAACATAGGTTAGAGTAGCCGGGAGTGGAAGTACTCATTTGTGCGGCCAATAATTCTTGTTTTTGATCCTTAGAATAAGTTTAGAATAGTCTAAGAAATTAAACTATTCAACTTGTCCTAAGAGGGTCCTAATATCAAGCCATTGAACTTTGACTATACTTAAGAGTAATTCGATTGGTAATGATATTGTCAAGGAATTAATTTAATAAATGGGTAATACAAAATTTAGGAAATTTTGATGAAATCAACCCCTAACACTTGCTTTCCATTCATTGCTTATTCATATTTTCTATAGTTTGTTTAATTACAATTTCTACATTTATTTAAATTCCAATTTTCTCTCAATTTGTATTTGCCTGAATAATGACATGCCCAAGTGAACTGATAATTGATTTTAGTCCTCGTAGGAACGATAGTTCCGTACTCATTTTCTTATTACTTGTGACCTGGTATACTTGCTGGAATTGATTTGCTAAAATTGGCTAACATCAATTTAGACCACCATTGCTTTGCAGAAGGAAGGGATTATAATTTTGTATATTTCTCCCTTTGATAATGTTGTATTAAAGAAACATATAAGAAAGAAAAAAACACGTACCCTGTATCACACAAAATGGTTTAAATTTAAAACTTAGCCTTTCAGAGTTTCGGTATTAATCATCCTCCATATAAGAACTAACTAACTACTAAACCTAATGTGAATTTATACATGGTCATCCATTCAGCCAAATAAGTAAATAAAGTGTTGGTCCACTTCAAAAAATAAATAAGTGTTAGATCCAAAAATAAATAAATAAAGTGTTACTTTTTTTTTTTGAGATAAAAATAAAGCGTTACTACTAAGTTGTAATAAAGGCTTCAGATATTAATATCTTCCCAAACACAATGGTGGGACGATATGATGTAATTGAATATTGGAATAGCTCTTCTTTGTAAGCCGGCCGCAAATTCAAATAAAAGAACTGTTTGTTGAATAATGCCTTAGTGAATGTGCTACAATCTGTTTATTCGTTGACAAAAGATGTACAGAATAACACGTTAGCCATGAGTGACCATGTTCCGAGTCTCTATCTACAACTTTTGTGCCACAACACAGTCAGTAACAAGTTTAGAGCTTCAATATCTGAGGAATAACATTGTTGCAGTTCGTTCATAGCCTTATTGCTTGTGTTTTCTGTTACTTGCTGGTTGTTGAAAAATATTTTTAGTCCTCCGAATCTTTCTTTCACCTCTCAAAGTGATATTTGTACTTTTCAATAAACAGCAACTTTGGTTCGAAGTTCTAACTAGTGGCCATGATGCTGTACGGAGGGACTTCTTCTTATAGCCGTGGATGGACTTATGATGTCTTCCTAAGTTTCAGGGGTGAAGATAGAAGGAGAAGCTTCACAGGCTCTCTTTACCACGGTTTACGCCAGAAGGGTATCAATGTTTTCATAGATGATGAGAAGCTTAGGAGAGGGGAAGAGATTTCACCAGCTCTTCTTAGAGCCATTGAAGAGTCCAGGATTTCTATCATTGTGTTCTCTCAAAACTATGCATCTTCCACATGGTGTCTTGAGGAGCTTGTTAAGATCCTTGAGTGCATGAAAACAAGGGCGCAATTGGTTTTGCCAGTTTTCTACAATGTTGATCCTTCCATGGTGCGGCATCAGAGAGAGAGTTTTGGCAGAGCAATGGCTGACCATGAAGTCAGGTTCAAGGATAATATAGAAAAGTTGCAGAAGTGGAAGCAGGCCTTGTTTGAGGCAGCTAATTTGTCAGGTTGGAGCTTTGAAAATGGGTATGTAACTGTTTCTTTCCGAGTTTTTCCTTCTTGAACCATAAATTTGCTTTTAGTTATTTTATCATGGTTCAATGATATAAAGATAGCCAAGAAAAAGGCATGTAATAATATGCTAATGTGATATGAAAGAAGGAAGTAGATTGTCCAAATTGTTACATGCTTGGCTTTCAATTTCAAGATTGCGGTGAAAAAATTAAGCATGTGCCATGGCCCAAACTTAGATCATGACCGGTGCACAAGCTAATCTTGCTCACTTAATTTGGCAAATCTAACGATAGAATTCCACCCATAGAATTTAATAACCTAATCATTAAGGCTGCAAAAAATCCGGTAGAATTTCTCCTAAAAATTGAACAGCCCATATATTAGATAAACTTATTTTACACCAAAAATAACAACTAGAATATTTTTAGAATATCAATCATACGAATCTAAAGATTAGTTATACAAAAAGAGCCATATAAGCATTATAGTTGTATATCCAAAAACGATTAATCCTATGCCCTATAGCTGCAAAATACTAGAGTCAATAAAGAAGGAGCCTCTTCTAGCAACAGAGGCCTACCAAAAAGAATTTTTTTGGTAAAATAGCAAATCCCAAGAACTTGCTACTCAGCATTCTGTGAATCTGAAGAGAAGAAAAGGAAATATGGTGAGTCACATAGACTTGGTGAAGACATATAAACAAAAGGGATAGAAAGGACAAACTAAATCACGCATGAGTTTTTAAAATAATGAAGGTAACTTGACAACCATGCAATCACTAAAAAAAATTGGTGAAAATGAGAGTTCATCAACCCCAAGCCTTTCTTAGTATATATATTTTTTTTTAGAAAATAATTCGTAGGTAGAAATACTAATAGATAGAAACTCAATAGGCCTCAACATGCCTTCCGATACTTTTCATGAACAGATCTTCAAAAAAAGAATCAAATTCTTCGTCAATTGATTTAATATTTTATGAGAGTTACATAAAATGAACTAAATCTTGTGGTGAGTGATCTCTACCCACCTAATTATTAGTAATGGCAAATGGATCAACTCGCCCCATCTCGCCCCACTATGAGTCATGCTTTAAGCGGAGCAGGATGGGTCAACCCACGTTAGTAATTTGGGTTTAATATGCCAACCCGCCCTGTCATGGATTGGTGGGTTGATTGGCCAATAAAATTGAAAATAAAGAAAAAAATGGTTTTGTATATGAATTAATTTATCTAAATTTTAAAAAAATAAATTTTTTTAATTAAATACAACAAATAACATCTATACAAAAAACCTAATTTTATTTACTTATAAGTATTGAACTATTTACTGAACTCTAAAAAAGTTAAAAATCACAATTCTTAATAAAAATAGGATTTTATAACTAAAATAACCATAATAGTAAAACTCACAAGTCAATACTCAAACCCAAACATATTAAAAATTTTCACACTTCACACTTCACAAATAAATGATGTCCACAATAAAGTATAAATTTATAATCAACAATATAGTCCAAAAAAAATTATAGAGTCCACCAATGTTATGTAAATACCAACAAAAAGTGCTCAAATATTATATATATTATGTGGGGAGAAAAAGATGAAAACAAAAAACAAGTGACCCGCAAGCCAAATTTGCCCTGCTTCGCGTCACCCCGCGGGTCAAGCGGAGTGGGTTATGCGGGTTGAAATTTTTTTGTGGGATAAAAAATATCAACCCACCTCACAAAAAATTGCTAGTTATGCGAGTCAATCCAACGGATCTGTCCCATTTTGTCATCTCTACTAATCATATATCTGAGCTCACGCAAATCGAGAGGTCTCGCGTGGCCCGATACTATCTTATCTGAATATACTATGTGCGCATAGGCCCTTATATTTCTTCTCTAATAGCAGACAATACCATTATATCTCTTCGCTAACAATGAACGACGTTCTAACTTAAAACCCTTCCTAGTTTTCTTATATAAACTTGTAACAGACTATAATGTTTAATTTCAATAAATCAATCTCTATGTCACATGGTTCTTGCAAGCAATCAACTTTGACGAATCATAGTAAAATAATGAAATCAAACACAATAACATCATGAGATTTTAAAAGAATAACAAAGATGTTAATCAGAATCTTAGATCGGTTGTTAGAACCAAAATTTAATTATCATCATAAAAAAAAATTAGTAAAATAGTCATCTAAATAATGGTGCATTTGTTTCAGATTTTGTAGAAAGTGATTTTGTAATTTAAATTTTATATATAATAGAAAAAATTAAAAATTAATTTTTTTCATAAGCTACTATTTTCAGCTCCTCCAAAAATGCTAAAAATAGATTTTTTTTAAAAAAATGTATTCAAATATATAAAAAATGATTTTTTTCGATGAAAAAAGTGACTTTTTACTGAAAAAAGTATACAAACAAACACACCCTAAATCAAAATATAAAATAAAATCATTAATTTTAATAAATTGGTTTCTCCTATACAAATAAATTTAAAATATCATCACTAATTAATATCCACTCGCTCTACTAAAAGATGAACTGAGTTGTTCCCCAACAACCCTAGAAAGATTAATTGGCAATGTATTAAGAGAATCTGCCCATCACAAATATTGTTGATAAGTTTAAATAGTTTATTTTAAGACAATTTAACAAGTGATAAGCTCATACAGCAAAATCCCCAAATATTGGCCATCACCTATTTTATTATTACTTACTAATTTAAAAAAAAAAAACTTTAGAGCCTAGCCACAAGAATAAGGTTTGATATTAGAGATGCAGCTCAAGTTTTAGAAGCTAGTGGATACCAAAATTAAATAACAAGGTGACAAAAAAAAAAGCTTCAGGGAAAGATAAGAGAACGAGAAGAAGAATGTAGGAAGGGAAATGAGAGAGTGTTGGCGCAAAAGAAAACTTGTTTTTAGTTTTTGTTTTTTGGGCTTGGGGGGTGTTAAGGTGGATTATTTGTGTGTTTGAGAAAGCTAAAAAAATAAAATTTTTTCAATAATAGCTTATTTATATAATCGCTTATATAAATATTAATTTATGTTTAGATAATTTAGCTAAAAAATAATTTTAAGATAATCTATTTTATTTATATTATATTAAAAGTGATATTTTTATATGATAAAATTACTAAAAAAAATATGAAATAATTATTTATATTATATAATATTTGTTATTTATGATCAATTTGGTAAAAATATAATAATTCTGAAATAATTAACTTCTATTTATAATTAATAAAATCTAAAAAATTACTTATATTTATAAGTTATTTTTTAATTTAAAATTATTAATTTTAGATTATAATCTATTTTTATAAATTTATCAAACATGCTTGATTTTTTTTTTAACAAAAAACCCATCTTTTGCTTCTTTATTCTTTTTTTTTTCTTTTCTTTTCTTTTCTTTTCTTTCTTTTTCAAAACCAGGGGGATTACCCTGTTTTGAAAGCATGACTCATTTAGTTTGTAGTTATGGGAGAATTTGTAACTTGGCAGGTATGAATTTGAGCTTATCCAAAGGATTACTGCGGAGGTCTCAAGTAAAATAGATCAAAACCTTTTGCACATTGCTGAATACCCAGTTGGACTAGAGGTCCGTATATCAGAGGCGAAATCTCTTCTTCATATTGTACCTGGTGAAGATATTCGTGTGATTGGAATCTATGGACTTGGAGGCATAGGTAAAACAACAATTGCACGAGCTTTGTACAACTTGATTGCTGATCAGTTTGAAGCTACAAGTTTCCTTGCTGATATAAGAGAAAGTTCAAATCAACGTCAAGGTTTAGTACAACTTCAAGAAGCACTTCTGTTTGATATAGTTGGGGACAAGAACATTAAGCTAGGGAATATTTATAAAGGAATCCCCATCATAAAGAAAAGGTTATGTTGCAAAAAAGTTCTCTTGATTCTTGATGATGTTGACAAATTGGAGCAGCTACAAGCATTAGCAGGAGGATGTGATTGGTTTGGTTTTGGCAGTGTAATAATTATAATAACAAGAGATAAGCATTTGCTAGCTGCTCATCAGGTTGACAAAACATATGAAGTAAAGAAATTAAACCATGATGAAGCTTTTAAGCTGTTCACTTGGAATGCCTTCAAAAAGAAAGCACCTGATGCAAGCTATATGGAGATTTCAAACTGTGTGGTGCTCTATCTTTGAGGGCTTCCATTGGCTTTAAAGGTAATAGGCTCAAATTTGTTTGGCAAAACTGTGGATGAATGGAAATCTGCACTAGAAAAATATGAAAAAATTCCTAATAAAGAGGTTCAGAATGTACTTAGAGTAACTTACGATAATCTAGAGGAAAATGAGAAAGAAATTTTCCTGGATATAGCATGTTTTTTCAAGGGGGAGATGGTGGAATACGTTGAAAAGAAGCTAAAAGCTTGTGGTTTCCATCCAAAATTTGGTGTTAGTGTACTTATTGATAGATCTCTTGTAAGTGTTGATGAGTATAACAGATTGATAATGCATGATTTGATACAAGATATGGGTAGGGATATTGTAAGGGAAGATTCACCATTAGAGCCCGGTAAGTGAAGTAGACTATGGTATCATGAAGATGTTATTGAAGTACTTATTGAAAATACGGTAAGTGCCTTTTGTATATCAATATTTTTTTTGTTTGACAGAGTTTAGTTAACTTTTACTAACATAAGTGTTATAGACTCATCAAATTCTAACTTAATGTCGTTTACTTATGCTTTGATATAAAAGGGGACTTACAGAATTCAAGGCATGATGGTGGACCTCCCAGATCAATACATGGTACACTTGAAAGGTGATTCCTTCGAAAGGATGAAAAATCTTAAAATTCTTATAGTAAGAAATGGACACTTTTTTGGAAGTCCCCAACATCTTCCAAACAATTTAAGGTTGCTTGATTGGATTGGATATCCTTCATCATCTTTACCATCTAGTTTTCATCCAAAGAAACTTGCTGTACTAAACTTGTCATGTAGCCGTTTTACAATGCAAGAGCCATTCAAGGTAAGGCTTCATTTTATGTTTTCCTTTGTTTCTTTCTCTCTTCACAAAAGTTGCAGATATGCTAATGATTTTTATTTTTTGGCTTCGCAGTTTTTGGACTCTTTGACGTCTTTGGATTTGAGTGACTGTAAACTCTTAACAAAACTACCTGACGTTTCTGGGATCCCAAACTTAACAGAACTAAATCTTGATCATTGTAGAAATTTAGCAGAGGTTCATGACTCTGTTGGATTCCTTGAGAAACTTGTTGAGTTGAGGGCTTATGGATGCACCAACCTTAAGGTTTTTCCACCTGCCATCAGGTTGACATCATTGCAAAGTCTTATTCTTAATTGGTGCTCAAGTCTCAGAAGTTTCCCATCTATTCTGGGAAAAATGGACAATCTCATATCCATTTCTATCGAAGGTACTGGTATTGAAGAATTGCCTCCTTCTCTTGGAAACCTTGTTGGGCTTCAAGAATTAAGCATGACATCTTGCTTAAGTCTCAAGGAACTGCCCGAAAGCTTTGATATGTTGCAGAATCTTAGAAACCTTGACATTGAAGGATGTCCTCAAGTTCGAAGCTTTTTGACAAAGTTGGGAGAACTAGGACAATCAAGCCATACCTTCGATAACGTTCAACAACTGAATCTAGAGAACTGCGGCCTTAAAGATGAAGATCTTCCTATAATTTTCTCTTTTTTCCCAAGGCTGGTTAATTTAGAACTTTCAGAAAATGATTTTGTAACTCTTCCAAGCTGCACGCGAGACTTTCCATGCTTGAAATTTCTTCACTTGGATGACTGCAAACAACTCCAAGAAGTTCCTGGCATTCCTCCCAATTTACGATACATTAATGCACAAAATTGCACATCATTGACTACAGGGTCATCAAAGTTGTTATTGAGCCAGGTTTGCTTCTTTCTTAAATCTTCTTACATTTCTTGTTGCCACCATTTTTACTTGATTTTTCTTTCGTAGGAAACTTGTGAGGCACGCGAGTTAGAGGTTACGGTCCCTGGAGCAAGAGTTCCGGAGTGGTTTGATCACAGTGCCAAAGGAGAATATATGACATTTTGGGTACGCCAAAAATTTCCAGCAATTAATTTATGCTTTGTTCTTGCAGTGGAGGGTGAAATGAAGGAGACTTTAAGTTGTGAGGTCCGCTTCTATATAAACGGTGAGGAAGTTTATGAATTGGAGGTGTCAAGAAGCTTTTCAAGAATGGCAACAGATCATGTGTGTTGAAGAAGCTGAAATCTGAGTGAGTGAGAGAGAGCAAAGGAACCAGAGAGAGCAGAAACTGAATGTTATTATTGAAAAAGTTGAGATATGATACATACGTGTGGTTTATATAGTGAGGTTTACAATAGAGTCTAAAGTAACTAATCCATAACTAACTGCTAATAGGACAGAAACTAACTCCTAACTGATTCTATTCCCTAACACCCCCCCTCAAACTCAGAGGGGGGAGCTCACCAATTCTGAGTTTGGACCTGAGATGAGAAGAGGAGACTGCCTTGGTTAGGACATCCGCAGTTTGCTCATGAGAGGGTATGTGAGATACAACAATGGCTTTATTGAAGACATTCTCTCTGACAAAATGTAAGTCCAGCTCAAAGTGCTTTGAGCGATGGTGAAGTATCGGGTTTGCTGTCATCATGACAGCACTTAAATTGTCACAGTAGATAGCAGGAGCTTTAGAAACTGGAAGATGCAGCTCCAACAAGAGAGATTTTAGCCAAATAATTTCTGATACTGTTGCTGCCAGGCTTCGGTACTCAGCTTCTGTGCTTGACCGGGAAACCGAAGTTTGCTTCTTTGACATCCAAGACACCAAGTTACTACCAAGATAAATTCCAAACCCAGTGGTAGACCTCCTGTCATCAGGGTCTGACCCCCAATCTGCATCACAGAAGGCATGGAGCTCAAGAGAGGAACTCGGTTGAAGGAGAAGGCCATAGTGAATCGTCCCTTGAAGGTACCGAAGAATGCGTTTCACTGCATGCCAATGACTGAGAAGAGGCTGATGCATGAATTGGCACACTTTGTTCACACAAAATGCAATGTCAGGCCGGGTTATAGTGGCATATTGGAGAGCCCCAACGATTGATCTGTATAGCGATGCATCATCAAACATATCAGTCCCATGTTTGGACAACTTAAGACCAGAGGTCATGGGTGTGGGTAAGGAGTTACAATCTAGCATCTTGGCTTTCAGCAGTAGGTCTGAAATATATTTTGCTTGGGAAAGGTGAAGGCCACCCGAGGGCAGTGTGTTGGCCTCTATTCCGAGGAAATAATGAAGAGACCCCAAGTCTTTCAAGGAGAAAGTGGCATTCAGAGAGGAAATGAGTTGAGCTATAGCAGTGGATGAGGAGCCAGTGATGATGACATCATCCACATACACAAGGACATAAAGTATGTGGGAGCCAGTAACGCTGATGAAGAGGGAGAAGTCACTCTTGGCAGATTTGAAGCCAAAGGAGCGGAGTGTATGCTGTAGCTTTTGAAACCAGGCACGGGGAGCTTGCTTCAGCCCATATATGGCTTTGTTCAACTTACAAACCATTGATTTATCTCCAGCCACAAACCCTTTAGGTTGAGTCATGTAAACTGATTCTTGGAGATCTCCATTTAAGAAGGCGTTGTTGAAGTCAACTTGGCGAATTGGCCAACCTTTTGAGACAGCAATAGTGAGAACCACCCGAACAGTAGTAGGCTTAACAACTGGGCTGAACGTCTCATGGAAGTCAAAGCCTTCTTGTTGGTGGAAGCCCTTTGCTACCAACCGTGCTTTGTATTTATTTATGGAACCATCAGGATTGTACTTGACCCGAAACACCCACTTTGAGCCAATGGGTTCTCTACCAGCAGGAAGTGATGCCAGAGTCCAGGTATTATTCTTCATGAGGGCTTGAAATTCATCAGTCATGGCCTGTAACCATTGGGGATCTGCCAATGCTTGTTTGACAGATTTCGGCTCCAACAACATAGTGAAGACTTTGGGTTTAAAAATGCCATCCTTGCTTCTAGTAATCATGGAGTGAGCATTGGTGACTGCAGAAGTAGGCACAGGAACAACAGAACCAGTATGAGGAACAACAGATTTTTGTCTTGGGAATTTCCTGGTGTAAACTTTGAGTGCAGAAGTAGGTGCACTAGCAATCGCTAGCGCTGTCGTCGAAGGAATGCGAAGGTCTTGGGGTAGTAGCGGCTGATGGAAGGAATGGGCACAATTGCGAGTCTTTGCATTGTCGAGAGGAATGACAATGAGATAGCTCACCAGGATGCGGAGCCAAGGACCTGTCAGAGTTAGTAGTAGCAGGAACAACTGTAGGGGAATGTGGGGCAGGAGCATTTGCACGAGGGGCATTCAAAGACGAGATAAGTGGAATTGTGGGAATGCTAGTATTGGGCAAAACAGACTGAGATATGCCAGTGCCAGAAAATAGTTCAGAATAAGGGAAAGAAGACTCATCAAAGATAACGTGTCGAGAGATATAGATTTTCCCTGACTTAGCTAGGCATTTGTAGCCCCGATAGTGATCAGAATAACCTAGAAAAATGCACTTCTCAGACCTGAAGTCAAGTTTATGATGTGAATAAGGTCTCAATAATGGGAAACATGCACAACCAAAGTTTCGGAGGAAAGTGTAATCTGGTGGTTTGGCATATAGCTTTTGGAAGGGAGAGTAGTTGTTAAGTGTGGGTGTAGGTAGGAGGTTGATAAGGTATACTGCAGTATGAAAGGATTCTTCCCAGAAGGAGGTGGGTAAAGAGGCATGGGCTAACAAGGTGAGGCCAGTTTCGGTAATGTGTCGATGTTTTCGTTCTATGCTGCCATTTTGTTCATGTGTATAGGGACAGGTGTGCCTATGAATGATGCCATGATCAAGGAAAAATTTGGTAAAGGCTAGAAATTCTTTTGCATTGTCAGTTTGGATAGATTTTATGGGCTTCTTGAATTGGGTTTCAACCATGGTTTTGAATTGCTGAAAGATGGTTAGGGCCTGGGATTTTTGGTGCAGAAAATAAATCCAAGTAAATTTGGTTGCAGCATCTAAGAATGTGAGGTAATATCTAGCACCCGACCTAGAGGGTAATGGTGATGGCCCCCAAATATCACAAAATATAAGTGCTAAAGGTTCATTATAAATAGTGGATGAACTAGTAAAAGGTAACTGATGATGTTTACCAACACAGCATGAATCACAAACTTTTGAAACTTTATTCACATCATAAGGTATTTTACAAAATTGCAGGACTTTATGAACAACAGGGCTAGATGGATGCCCAAGCCTACTATGCCAAAGAAAGAAATTATTTGCATCACTTTTGGCAGTGCCTAGCCTAAAGGAATGTAAAGCAATAGGTACATTTGAAGAGACAACAGAATCAGATTGCTGCAGAGCAAGGGAGCTTGGCTGCAGATCCGAAAAAGCATATAACCCATCTCTAGTAAAACCGTGGAGAAGAATCTCCTTGGAGTCCTGACATTTGACATAACAAGTATCAGCATGGAACTCAAAAAAGACTCTATTCTGTTTTGCAAACTGAGACACACTAATCAAGTTTTTGGTTAAACCAGGGACATGCAACAAATTTCTTAAGACAAAGGATTTGTTGGAGGCAAGGGAGTATAGTTTAGAATGCCCTGTGTGCAAAATACTCATACCTGATCCGTTGCCCACTTGAACATGATCAGAACCTTCATAGGGGTGTCTCACACTGAGATTAGAAGCATCTGGAGTTAGATGATTTGTAGCACCTGAATCTGGATACCAAAGGGGGTCATAGACCGTTGAAGGCGTGGCAAGAAGAGCTTGAGACTGATTAAATCGTGGTGGTGATGGTACAGATAAAGGTTCAGCCAAATAAGCTTGATGAGGAGGATTAAGAGCGGGGCGACTCTGTGGCTGAGATGGTGGAGAGTGAATGGTGGGATTGAAACGATGATAACATTCTAGAGCCGTATGGCCATATTTGTTGCAAACTTGACATTGAGGTCGAGAGCCGAATTGTTGTTGTTGACCAAAATTGTTGTAGCCAAATCAATTAGGACCACCTCTTCTGCCGGAGCGGCGATGACCTCGAAACCCCGGGTTGCCACGACGACGACCACCCTCAGGGTAAGAAAATCCTGTGCCACGACCTTGAGATTGAGCATAATTCACTAGAATTGTAGTTGAAGGCCCCTACGAGGCGAGTTCTTAGCGGTGACAGTGTTCAATCCTAGCTTCAACAGCAAGCAGCAAAGCCTCCATGTCCTCAACAGAGTATGGATCTACTCGAGAGATAATGGAGGTGACCAAAGGAGTGTAATCCGACGATAGGCCGTCCAAGATCGCTTGAATGTGTTCTTCGGTGGAAACTGAAGATCCCACAGCAATCAGCTGATCCACCGTTTTCTTGATCTCAAGAAGATAAGAGTTCATCGACGCACCTTTCTTGATGTTTCGCAATTGGAGCTTGAGCTGAGTGACCTTCGCACGTGTTTGCGAGGCGAAAAATTTCTCTATTTTGTCCCAAATTTGATAGGAGTATACGCAGCCAACCATACGCACTCTCACAGATTCACTTAGCGATGCAAGGAGCCAAGAAAGTAGAACATTGTCTTGTTGTTCCCAATTTTCGAAGTCAGGATTAGGTTTAGGGTTACCAGAAATGTCATCAGCAACGTCGAGGTACATTGGAGGGATGAGATCCTTGCGAAGATGGGATTGGAGACGATGGCCTTTGATGGTGGCGATAGCTTCTTGCTGCCACAAGAGGAAATTATCATCGGCGAGTTTGAAAGAGATAGGAACGGAAAACTTAGTAGGTGCGAACGCAGGGGACGAATCCATCAAAGAAGCAGGGGAAGCAATCGGTGCCGCCATGGAAGGGGGAGAAGCAGCTCCAGAGGTTCCAGAAGCCATGGGTCGAAAGAAAAAAAAATGAAGGTGGCTCTATGATACCATGTTGAAGAAGCTGAAATCTGAGTGAGTGAGAGAGAGCAGAGGAACCAGAGAGAGCAGAAACTGAATGTTATTATTGAAAAAGTTGAGATATGATACATACGTGTGGTTTATATAGTGAGGTGTACAACAGAGTCTAAAGTAACTAATCCATAACTAACTGCTAATAGGACAGCAACTAACTCCTAACTGATTCTATTCCCTAACAATGTGTGGCTGTATGACTTACGAACTCATCCCACCATCTAATGGGATAGTCTTGATTTATATCTAGTGGATGGCTGGAATCAGCTTGAGATTTCATGTGAGAAGATAGATGGACCGCCAAATGTGACTGTGAGCTGGTGTGGAGTTCATGTGTGTAAGCAAGAAGTTGACATGAAGAATATCCTATTTGTAGATCCTGATCCTGATTTAAGTTCAAGCAAAGACTCTGAGGAGATTGATGCTGATTTGGATGCTATTAGTGAAGAAAGCACAAATTCAATTCAAGATTTCCAACATTGCAAGAGACTACATGATAACTCCTGCGGCTTCAATAACTAGGAAAATTGTGAGACACCAAGTAAACAAATAGAGGAATGGAGGAAAATAAGTAAACAAAAGGAAAATAGTGAAACTGCATGCCACACTGACATTGATCAAAGTGTTGACAAGATTTTATTGCGTCCCAAAACATTGGATATTGTTACTAAAGATTCAATGGCTTCAGTGTGTCTCGGAGGCACTTCTACTGTCAAAGGTAAGCCTGAGTGCAATATAAAGACACATTATTTCCATGTTCCACAATTCATATTGAAAGTTTGTTGATCTAGCTCAATTTTCATATTCCCACCAATTGACAAAGCATGCATAACAGCTAGTACAAGAGTATGCTATAATAAGGTTTTGTAGGCAAAATAATCATTGTTGATAATCCAACCAAAAAAAAAAAAAAAATTGGGTAGCAACATTGTTGGCAGGATATAAGGCAAATTGCTTCAATTGCAATTTCTAGGTGACCTTTCTCTTTTTGGATACTACTTGAGAGACCTCACCTTTCTTTTTGCATGCTGTCCAAGTTGTTAGAGATATAAAAACTTGCTCGGTTTCGCAACACGTAGACCGATGGTCTACCAAAAGTACATTCCATTGATTGTCTGATCAATTCCTTTAACTTTCTCCTCCTCTTGTAGATTATGGATCGAACACAACAGTTGTTGATCATCCGGCAAAAGCTCAGCCAAATTCCCAAGTCACAAGGTTCATAGAGACACCAAATGTTCAGGCACCAGGTGCTACTGCATCCTCGGACAAAGTTACCAGAGGAGAACTGCCTCAAATTACTAGCTCCATTATGGTGCTACCAACTACCATTGGTTGTTTAACAAATCAAACCAATTTAGCTATAGATTATACTGAAATGGAAGCTTTTTATGCTTCTCTGGAAGCTGAGACTTCTGTTCTTCCTCTCTCCAATGACACCACAGTTGTTTCTAAATTGGCCAACAGAATACCAAGTGAAGAGACCCAGAAAGCATTGAAGACACTTCAAGACTTCATCACTAAAGACTTCTCTGTTCTGTTAGGGCATGATGAGTACATTGCCATGAAAGCTACCTTAGACTATCTAACCAATTTGCCTGCAGAAGATGGAGTGTCATTAGAATTGAAATCATTGATAATAGAAGTTTCAAGACAATTCACTCACTGGAGGATTACACCAATGAAAGCAAGAAAATTGAGGCAACCACAGCTAAGTTATTGAAAGTTGATGAACTAGAAGAGGGTCTTGAAGCTAACAAGACAAATTTTAGGCAAGTCGTGTATTTGGAAAATGAGTTGTGCAATGAGTTGGCCTATTTGGAGGAGAGAAAGAAGGTGCTAGAAGAACAAATAAACGCCATTAAAGCTAGGATATCTGCTTCTGAATCAGCAAGGAACGTGGCTACATATGGAAAGAGAGAAATCTTTGGGGAAGCAAAGATGTTAAAAGTTCAAAGGGATGAGTTGAGGGAGCAAGTGCCACACTTGAGAAATGAGCAGGAATTGGCAAAGAAAATTCAGGGAAATATTAGAGCTGAATGGTTAAAGCTTGGAGAAAAATTTAGCAGAAGTTTTAACGTCTGATCTCTGAAGTGTGATATCTGGTCATGTAAATAAAAAATAAGTAAGTTAATATAGTGATAAGATTTCTTGATAGCAGACTTTCACACTGTTATTTATACTTTTCAGTATATCTAGTAAACTTACTAATAACTTATTATATTCCTTTAGTAATAACATTTTATATTTTAAAAATTATTTGATTTTTGTGTTTATCAGCAATTTCAGCATAATGTGAAAAATAAAGCAGAAGTGATGAAATATGCTTTGCTGTTGTGTTATCATCTTTTTTGACCTCAAGAGTATAAAATCTTATTTTGCATTTCATGTTAATTGCATCAAATTCCAGCATTAGTCCAATGGTAAAACTTGACTCAATTAAATTTAGAATACAACAAAAATTAATAATCTAATTCTTGTATAGTTCTAATCTCACATTTGTATATCAATTGAGATTAAGTCTAAAGGGAATAGCTAGTCTTACACAATGTAACGAATTACATTTGAATCTCAATTGGAAGAGATGCCTATCTCAAACAGAATTGCTTCCAACAAAGGATAATCATGAGAAATCAAAGAAAACAAAAACATCTCACATTGGTCTAATTTTTTTATATAATTTCTCACATTAGTCTATTATGCATAGGAAATTCACTATTATCTATGTCGAGGCATCCATTTGTTATACCTCAATAATAATAATAATAATAATAGTCCATTTTAGTACATAAATTTAATAATTATTAAATATTAATTTAATTCTTCAATAATAATACAAACACATATTATGCAAATCTCTCTCAAATGCTGATTAAGTATCTAAACACTAAACTTATAATTAGTTTCATGTACCAATCAAATTTAATTTACACATTTAAAATTGTTAAGCCTGCAGGTAGCCAAACTTTATTCCTACTCGGGAACTTTTTATTGTATTTATGTATATTAATATTCAAATTTAAACTTCCTGTGTAAATTCGTGCCAATAATTTTGTTATGACAAGTGTTATAGTTGGTGCATCTAATATATTAATTATGTTTAAATAAATTGTAATATATGACTTGTTAAACTAATTAGTAATTAATATTGTTGAAAAGCAATTCTAAAGATCATATTATTATGACAATACTAAAAAATTAGTATCATATTACCTTAGTCAAGATTAAATCATTGTAATATTAATATAAGATAATCATAAGAATTTAATTTTAATATGCTTTAATAAAAATAAATATATATTTTAACAATAATTTAATAATATATTTTTCATAAAACTCATAAGCAATTATCATTAATTATTTTAACACACACACACACACACACACACACACACACACACACACACATATATATATATATATATATATATATATATATATGTACTAAAAAATACATCTCTCCACATGGATTACTTCCCTTACAAAATAAATTAATTATTTGTTAGTGCATCTAATATATAAATTATGGTTAAATTATAAGTTGTAATAATATATGTAAATAATTTCAAAATATATTAAATATGAGAATTGCTAAACTAATTAGTACCTAACATAACTGAAAATCTATTTCTTAAGATCATATTATTACAGCAATGCTAAAAAAATTAGTATGACAATAATAAAATATCTTAGTCAATATTAAATTTTTATAATATTGATTTAAGATAACCTTAAGGAGTTAATTTTAGTATATTGTCTAATTGAATCAAAATTAATATATTGTCAATTTAAATAATTTTTTATAGTTATTTTATCATGTATATTGTAGCATATAATAATGTTATTTAAAATTTTAATTATTAATATATTATTTAGATAGAAAAAAATAATAAACATAGTATTATTTAGATATATAAAAATAGCAGAGAATGAATACTAATTAAATGAGAAAAATTAAAATAATATTTAATGTGAGCAAAATTAAATTAAACAATTATCCATAATAAAAAATTGGTTTAGAAAAGTAGGAAATGAGTTTTTTTAAGGCAAAATATGTAGCCTGCTAATCTCTACAGAAAGGTATGGAGGTTAGCATTCTCCACATGTAAATATTATCCTTTATTTTGTATTTTATCCACTCTATTTATACATAATATTATAATTTATTTAAATATAATTAATATATTAGAGGTATTAATAATCATTAATTTTTAAGGGATATAACACACATAGAGAGACATATAATTATATATATTATTATAGTTTATTTAAATGTAATTAATATATTAGATGTATTAATAATAATTTATTTATTTTTAAGGGAGATAACCACATAGAGAGATATATTTTTAATGATAATTATTTACTAGTTTTATGAATAAATTAACATTTTATTAAATTATTATTAAAATATTTTATCTAGAATATTATTATACTATTTTTATTTTGATTATTAATATATTATTTTGGCTTAAATGTGTTTTTAGTTCCTATAAATACAAATTGTTTTGGTTTTGCTCTCTTTAAAATTTTTGCTTTGATTTTTGTCTTTACCCTTTTTTGATCCCTATCATTTTAAATTTTGGTCTTTATAAGTACTTTAGAATATGCATTTATTCTTATAAATATTAGAAATTTTTTTGTCATTATAAATATTTTCTCTATTTTTTTTTATTATTATAAATATTGTCACTTAACACTAACTCTAAACAATCAAGACCAAAAACTTAATAATGAAAAAAAGAGGGACCAAAATGAAAGTAACAATTTTAAAGAAACCAAAATCAAAATAATTTATATTTATAAGAACTAAAAACATATTTAAACTTTTTTAAAAAAACAATAGAGTAGAGTGACTATTTTATATAAGTTTAAAATTTGTTTGTTTAAAAAAAATTCAAAGGGGTTATATTTTTCTATTATTATTATTATTATTATTATTTGTTTGAAAGTTTTTTTGTAAAACACATATATTATTTAATAATATTTTAATACACCAAATATAAAAATATGAATTACTAATTAGATTATTTATGCTTATTAGACATTGTATTGTACTATTATCAATTTAAAAAATATAATTTTTTCAATAATTAAATTACTAATAGTCTTATTAGATAATGTATCAATTGGCTCGTGTGCTTGTTATGCCCTGATTTGATCATGCTTAGTGGTCTTGCTTCCTGAAAGAATTTTATTTATTTATTTATTTATTTCGGTGATTCTCCTTGAAAGATTTCTTTTGATGAAATCTATCAATTTATTATAATATATTAATTTTGAAACCAAGGCTATAACATATTGACCTATTGCCATCTCACATGATCTCAAACTTTGCCACATCATCATTTTGTTAGAATTGGCATTTTCTAATTTAATCCATTCTCGCACAAGCCCTTTCCTCCTCATCTATTTACCTATACTCTTCATATTTTATGTTACCATACACTTACTTCTATTCTTTATATTGCATTATTATTTATTTGTTCCATTCTGCTTCGTACTACACAAAGAGACAAACTGCCAACAAAAATGAGTCTCCCACATTGGACCTAATCATGTGCACTCAAAGGGGAAGGAAGTAGTTGGAAGTAGTAATTCAAAAAACAAGCTTCCCTACTGGCTGTGAGAAGCTATGAGTTCCCCTGCTAAACATCCTAATCCTAAAATGCCACCTCCAGTGTCAGCAATTGCTCAATCAACTTTACATTCTGTGGACATATGCTTGCTTTTGTTTAATTTCTACAATGGGGGTACACATGGGTGGGTGCAAACTTGTAAAATAAAGTCACCTTCTCCATCCTTTTTCCCCCTTTCCCCCCCTCTTCCTTCGTGATAAAAATATAGACTAAAAAAAGTTCTCATATTCTATTCGTACTTGTTGCAAAAATTCCACATGTTAGGTCTAATACGTGAATTATTTAGTGTTTGTACTTAGTTTTTTTCTTTGTTTTTCTACTCTGTCACAGCTAAGTTAGAGTATATTATAACGATATAGTGTAATCCAATTTTAATCTTTTTAAAATTTATTTTTGTTTTATTACTTGAGGAACTTTGTAGTTTATATTTCTCAAGGGTTTTTTTTTAATAACATATTTTTTGTTGTGAACATGTAAAACTAAAGTGGAAGAACTTTGTACCCCTTTTTAAAAAAATTTTACATGTAACATGGCAGCAAGTTGAGACAAGAAGACTTGAGCATGGTTAAGGACAAAAGGCCACAAAAGCTGGCTATATTCAATAATGGAAATCCCAACGAGGTCAATAATGAATTATATCTTCCCATTGCATGTAATAGGTAATTCATACGTAGAAAATGAACAATAATGTTATCACAAGTTATTTAAATTCAAAAAATGTGAAATCATTGCATAAATGTTATGACAGAGGAAATAATAATAATAATAATAATAATTGTCCATTTATTTAACAAATTACTGCAATGATACATTTATTTATATTATTTATGGTTATATGAATTATGGTTTACTCAAATAAAAACTGATGGCAAAATAATTAACTTATTAAAAACAATTATTGTCTTAAATTCAGCACCGCAATATAATGGCAAAATCTTTCAAAATTTTTAAAAAATCAGTTACATTTCATTTACCACATACCATCTACATTTCCACAAGTTTATATGAGCATAGGTTCACAATTGTAGACCTCTCACTCTCTACCTACCTTACATTTCATGAACAAATTGACAACACTAATATGGAATACCAATACATTCAGAATCTCACCACGGAACATGTAATTGGTTTTTAAATGTTTGTGTGGTTTGTCTCTGGGATGTTTTCTGTAACATCTCCATATAACGTAATAGGAAATAATGAAAACGTCATCGGGCAAACTTTTATTATTTATAGCCTTGCCCCTGAATATTTTAGAAAATGACATTTAGGTCCCTATATCAATAGGATTAGTAAAATAAGGTTTTAAACGAAGCAGAATCACGTAGCGAAAACGTAGAAACCTAAACCTCGGCCGATTGAGCCACAAAGGTATCCATATATGAAATGATATGTGATGCCCCTAGAATTACCCATAATTACCTAGTCATGAAAAACAGAAAACAAAAAGGCCATCAATTTGCAAAATGATTAATTTACACCTTTAATTGATTAATTTGATTTTAATGGATAAGTAAAGCTAATTAGAAATTAATTAGAGATTAATTAGGAGCTAATTAAGTGTTAATTAAAGATATTAGGATTAGAAATAATTAGAATAGAAACATATAAAACTTCACAAATTTCTTTAAAACCGATTTACCGATTTAAAGGAAATCGGTAAGATTACGGTATTTTAAACTGTCGGAATCGAACCAATAGAATTTCAACTCATCAACCCTACTTTAAGTGGCTGAGCTCAGCCACTTAACCCCTAAAAGTGGCACAAATAAGGCCACAAGAAAGGACGAAGCTTGGCTGAATTTCAGCCTCTTGTGCTCTAACCAATCACATTGCAAGAAGCCAACCCCACCATCATTAAATCAGATTTTTTTTCATCTTTCTCCACCCAATTTTTGAGCTCCCTCTTCCAGCAGCCTTCCTTTCCTCTTCATCTCATTCTTCCACTTTCAGCCTCCCTCAAGCTTCTTGCATCCAAATCCTTCACTAGAACTTAAGACTAGCTAGTTGTTACATAAAAATAAAGGTAGGATTCCAATTCTTGTCTTGATTTTCTGATTTGGGTGGCTAGTGGTGGTTTATTTTCTCAATTTTTGATGTATTGATTGAATGATTATGATGATATATAGCTGTTTTATTGGCTGTTTGTGAGGTTAAATTTGAATTGGAAGCAAGAAAGAATGAAAATAGGAAGAGCTTAAGGGCTGGAGAACCAAAAATCCTCGGCAGTTTGTCCGGCGGAGTGTACGGCTCTGCCTACTGTCGATTAAATTCAATGAAACTATTTTTATATGAAACTAGACATCTAGGGCTTTCCATACATATATCATATAAGGCTTTTGGATTAGTATTGAGAGAGTTATGAATTTTTGAATTTCAACCTAGGTTTTTGACTTTGATTCTGGGCAGACTGGGTTGTTCATGGTAGAACTCGCCCTATACTATTTGAAAATGAATGAAACTAACTTTTTTAGAAATATTACACATAGGAGAATATCCCATAAAAATTTCAGAATTAGATAAGGTCCCGTTTGTTCCCAGTTATCCAAGAAAGTTTCCCTATGTCCAAACTGGGCCAGAACAGGGCAGTTCAGGAAGGTTAGATTTCAGGGCTTGTAACTCGAGCCCTACTAAGGTAAATGGAATGGAACTTTTTGTAAATGAAAGTTTGTCCTGTTAGCTTTAATATGAGACCAAATTTCATATGATTTGAACCAGTTTTAGATTTTTGGTGGATTTTTACTTTTAAGTGTTTGATGCTGGCTAGCCACAGGGCAGGTCGGGATAAAACCTAAACGACTTGAGCTATAGTTATCAAAATTGGATGGGACCAAAGAGGTAGACACATAACACTTTAACATATCCAAAATTGAGGTCCAAAGGAATTAAATAAAAATTATGGCTTGATTGACAAAAACCGAATTGAATGATTATGTTGAGGCATTAACTCTGCCTTAATGGAACTAATGCTTCAATGAGTTCAATGATGAATGATGAATGCAATGTTGTGACTTCTATGAGAAATTGGTGTTCTGATGTACTAGCACTATTCATGGAAAAGCGGGCACGTTCTGTTATCCTGCCAAATTTTCGGCAGAATTGTAAGAAGGTTATGAGCATTTATATATTATGAATATGTATGTGGAAATCATGTATGCAAGGATATGTAAAAGTAAGTGATGAAGCATTCAGCATATCTATGCATGATTTATGTATGAGAATGAAATGATATGAATATATTGAATGTGGGTCCCTTCACCTGGAGGTAGTTACGAGATCCCTCCTTGTGAAGGCAGTTAAATAAGATAAGTTGTGGGTCCCTTCACTTGGAGGCAGTTGCACTTTGAATCCTTCCCTGTGAAGGCAGCTAAAACTATGAGATCCCTCTACCTTGGAGGCACGTGGTCAGCTGAGATCCCTCTACATTGAAGACACGTGGTCAGCTGAGATCCCTCTATTGAGGCATGTGACCAGAAGAGATCCCTTCAATTTAGAGGCATGTGACCAAAATGAGATCCCTCCAAGACTAGAGGCACGTAAGTCCTCTTATGGGACAGTCTGTGTGACGTTGGTCACGAGTTGAGCTGACGAGCTCACTCCTAGATCAAACTACCCAAAGACAATAAAGACTAAAGATTAAAAGATATGCAAGCACCCCACTCACATGAGGCATGACATCGACCCAGCTAGTGTGAGTATAGGGGACAGGACTTGCACGAGGCATGGCATGACCCAGCTAGTGTAAGCAATGAAAAGCTATGGTGGCAACATCCATGACATTAACTCATTACAAAGCAAAGAAAGTTAAAGAAAGGCATCAGTGCATTTGCATGAATTCAAAAATATGAGAATTTGCATAATGACATCTCATGTTTTATTGATGCTAAAGCTGTTCTATCTACGTATGCTGTGATTATTCTCTAATATGAAATATTGCCAATGTGACGTAAGTGCATGAATAAAATGAACTCTGCTTCAGACAATATATTTTCAACCATAAAACTGAATAGTCTACTTAACATGCTCACAGTTTTCATAATAAACCGAAGCAGCTAGAGATAATAACGATGACACTACGTGTGATAGTTTAGAGAATCCTACTGAGAATTTAAAATTCTCACTCCTATTTTCCATGTTATCTCCAGATAGCTCGCAAGATTTCGAAGACCGCTGAAGTTGCTATGAAATAATGTCCGCTCAGGTAACAGTAACAACTTGTGAGTGTGATGCTATGACTTAAGCATAGTACTGTACTTGGGAGAGTGTTACATTTTCACACCACAAAATCAACAAGATCTGATTCTCATGGAAATGATATTGCTAGATGAACAGGTAATACTCTTTAGAAAAACTATAGCTTTTCTTACACACATTTAACAGAATATTATTTCACTCTTGCATGCCTTGCTACAAAAAATCATACCTCAATATTCAAATATCATACAATATATATATATATATATATATATATATATATATATATATATATATATATATACACACATAAAACTAAATTTTTCAAACTTATTCAAATTGTTAATCCTTAATAACACCATGCCAACAAATTGATTCTCGGCTATACCAATGCCAAATATTTTACATGTCATACTTATATGATTAGTTTGTGATTATTTTGTCCTGTAGAGTGATTGTCTGACGAATCAATGAAAAAGATAAATATAATGTTCAAACTAATTAAGTATGCACTAATACTAAATTAATTTTCTAATTTGTTATTAGTATACTAGGATAACGCCGAAAAAATCAGTGTCTGTAGCTAGTTAGGACATATATACCATGAAGGGAACTGAATCTCTATTTCTGCTTTATATATATATATATATATATATATATAGTAAGCCAAATCTTGTATACATAAATCTAGGTCCATAATATATAGTATATCATTCTATATAACTTTCTCTTTAAGTAAAATGGTTATACGAACCTTTAATTTATTTAATAAAAAATCAAAATGTTTGAAGAATATGATATTTTCATATCTTCCTTCCCTTCGATTTTAATAACCCATATGTTTATTAAAATTCAATAAAAAATATTAATAACTAAAAATTATTTCAGATGTGAATATCTAAATTATATACTTACAAGTCAACAACGGTTTTCATTTTTTCAGTTAAAATGTAAATATTTAGAGGGTCAACTACAATCAGAATTTAGTTAAACATATTAATATACTGGTGTTTTAAGTATATGCATGAAAGACATTGTGTATTTTTAAAGATATTATTATGAAAATGCTTTAGATGCAAGCGATTGGGACTGCAATAAAATTCAATAATGAGCAAAAAAAAAAACTAAAAAGTAATAATGGTATAAGTCAGGACTTAGTAGGGCATAGATGTAAACTATAGATTTTGAGTGAAAAAATTCTCTCCATTCACAAGATTAGGGCTTATTAAAAATAATGATTATACCGTTCATATAAAAACTATTTTCTTCAAATACATAGATCATGATTTAGAATTGATAAATTAACAAACAATTTTGTTTTGGTACAGTGAGTCTAGAAAACATTTCCAATTCGATTTTTCAAGTATCCCTTCTCCCATTGAATTGGACAACTTTAAAAGGCAAAAGTTAACACAATAATATTATATATTTAAAAAAAATTACAAAGACTTCAAAGTAGGCCTTACATTTTCTTTTTATTATTAATTATGAAGATATAAATCTGCATTTAAAATAAAAGCATGTTTTTATTTACACACTTCTCAGAAATTCAATCATCGTCATTTTTTAAACATTTTTTTTAAAAAAAAAATCTCATCTAAAAGTCCCATCACTTCTATGGGAAATATGTAGACAAATTTTCAGTGGATGCCACAGGTGTAATAAATGGAGGAAGAGGGAAAAAAAATAAGAGAAAGACATGGTATGTATGTTATACAAGTTACAAAATGCTTTCTATGTTTGTGAAAATTAATCAAGGAACTTAGTAGATAACATTTTATGGCAGTTTTTCTACTTTTACCTTTTTCCCCTTTTTTAGTTACATAGCTTAATATAGCCATTAACATAATAAGAAAATGGTGCTCAGTTTATATAATTGCAAGTTATAGTGTACAATCAAGTAAGATTTACCACAACTATAAATAAAAGCTTCATATTTTATTTATGGAAATTATTTTATTATCCTTTGCTGTTTGACACAAGAAGTATATGTTATAGGAAAAAACTTACACATAAACAGATATATGTGCTATAAATATTACATAATGCTTGCTATGTTTGTTTAAATTAATCCATAGATTTAGAGGAAAAAATTTCATTACAGTTTTTCTATTTATACCTTTTTCCTCCCTTTTTTCTTTACACAATTTAATATATCGACAATTATAGAAAAAAGGAGTCTTAGTTTTTGTACTTGTGAGATATACTGTATAATAAAATATAAATCTACATAGATGGCTTTATCCTTTATTATAGCTTATTTTTAACTGATTATCTAAATATAAAAATTAACATGATGGTAGCACCATTGTAGAAAATCTGACATCGCTCAACTAAAACTAAACATTCATATTTAATGTATGAAAATTATTTTATTAGCCTTACTCATTACTCATTCTTACTCAATCAGCACCAAAAAAATTCTTATTCATTCACAACATTAAAAACATTAAAAAATATGTACATTACATGTTTATCACCTAACTCACTCTTTTATCCATATCTCTTGCATAATTATACTGGGAAGTCCTTTGCACGCAACAGTATGAAAAAATTTGTTTCAACATTTCAGTCATATGTTGCAAGAGGGGAAAGTTTATATAATTAGAAATCTGAAAATAGACTCAGCAAATAAGAAGTATAAATCAGTGGAAGGAACAATAAGAGAAATTTTCCTTCTAACAACTACTCTGAAGGAAATCAATGATCCCATTATCAAAATTCTCCAACACTACTTTGAGTTTGCATCCTTACAAACCCTCGCAGAAAAGAGTGGGAGAAAAAATGATATTAACAGGTAACCTCATGAATATTAAAGATATATTATGATAACATACCCTTCTCACAAAAAGAAATAAGCCTAACAAAATTACTTCTTTTTTTTTTTTTTACAGATATCATTGAAAGACTACCTGCACTAGCAGATGAATAGCAAGTATTTGTCAATGGCAATCCAACAACAATACAGAGAATGGAGTTGATACTCAGAGTAAATCTAAATTACATTTTACATATTGCATAACATATCAACTTATTTACGAAATACCAATATTATATTCAAAACATTTGCCTTTCCACAATCCAATAGGGTAAATGTTCATATGTCATTTTTTTTTTCAAAAAGAAGGAATTTATAGAAATGTCATGGTGAAAGTCATCATGTGGAGAAATATAGCTATTCAAATTGATAAAACATTGATAGACCAAAAAAAAGGCCTAAAGATTGTAGTCATCACCTCTACTTTGGTCAACAAATTCAGAGGTACACTTATATTACAACAAATTTATAGCAATACAATTCCAACCTACCAATCCTAATCATCAACATAATCATCACTTACATTTATGAAAATATATGCAGATGAGTACTCCATCAGTTTTACTTCAAGTACAAGGATGTATGTCAATTTAAACACTCAGAAATTTGTTGAATTTTCAAATGGGTAATTAAAACTTAATGTTTTTACAACCTTTTTATCTTTTAGTATAACGTTTAACATCTGCATTTCAATCCAACTCTTAAGTAGGAATGCACTAGAAGACCAAGAAGTGAAGGATATCATCACAAGAGTATGCCAGTGTAGATCCAAAAAAAAAAAGGATGCTTTTAAATCGAAGAAGTCTACAAGAGATAATGGCTTTGAAATGGGAATCAAATAACCAGGATTAACATACAATTCATCACATTAAACTAAATTCACCACAATAGGAAAAGGTTTTCACAATCTTGGCAACCATGAAATCGATGACACATGTGGTTGGAAATACATTAGATGTGAAATATGCATAAAGAAACTAATACAAGAAGGGGAAAACTACTTTTGCAAAGCATGTCAAAAACAATCCAAGTACCCAATGATAAGGTAAAAGTACAAACTTAGATGATTATTTTAATTTGTTATCAAATAAAAATACAATTTTAGCATCATCATTTACTACAAGTTCAAGATACAATTGAAAGTTTCATACAACACAGCTGCAGCAACATTAACAATCTTTGATCGAGATGCCCAAAAGCTATTGAACATAACAGCAATAGAACTACAAAGCCAACAATATGGGCACAACTGGGAGATACCTTCAAAATTACAAAACCTTTGCGACCACACACTTATATTTGAAATAAAGCTGACAAATCACAACTTGAAAGAAGGGTCTCACAACTACACTATCACAAAGACCTTTGTCCCAATTAGCATCTTGGAGCCCAACCACTCTTGAAACAAATCAAACAAGTTAGAAGAGCCATCAAATTCATTTTGCAGTTTTCTTATTCCAAAATTACATAATTAAACAATGTTAAAATACCTACATTCATGTTAAGTAAACAAATTTACCTCTTTAACATTTATCTATAACAATACTATATATAGGAACCACCCTCACCAACAACAATACCATGAAACAAAGAGTCAGATGAAAAGCTCATATCTATACCAAACTCAAGGAAAAAGTATTACAAACAAATAATAGATACAACATCATCTGATGAAGATGTCAGTTACAACGGAACAAGGAATGCAATATAAAAAATGGAGCAAACACCAACATCAGATGATGAGTCAATCCTAATCTAAAGCTTCAAAAAAAAGCAAGCCCAACCTAAAAGGAGAAACGAGTGCAGAAAAGAAGACATACAAAAGGAAACATATTTGAATATCAAACATCTATGTGCTTTCAATTCAATCTAGATGCCAGTAAAGGACATATGTCTTTGTTTTTTTCTGAAAAAATAATTACCAGACTTCCACTTAATCATAAATGATTTATATTTTAAATTTCATTGTATAGTCATTTCAATTTAAATTATTTCTATAATATTTACTAGTCATTCTTATAGTTTATTAGCTCCACGCAATGCTCATGTCTTTATCTAGTTCTAAATTATTTCCCAGTCCTCCCTTCTTATAACGTACCAACTTCGTCAGACAAGTAGCAACGCGATTTGTAGAATGTACTCTTTTTGGAAAAATGGAAAAAAAAAGGTTTGGGAAGGCACTTTTTGTGACGCGATGAATATGGAAAAAAATGAGACAAACAAAAAAATGTTTGGATGATAGGTTTCATATAAGTATTACTACTTTTGTTCAATTTTTTCTTAATCAGAAATTTACTAGCACAAAGTTTTGTATATATATACAAAACTTACCAGCATTATATTGTTTGCACTAATAAATTTTTTTTTAACAAAACTTACCATCATAAATAATGCAACGCTGGTAAGTTTTGTGTGTGTATATATATATATATATATATATATATATACTTGCCAGCTTTGCACTATTTGCGCTAGTTTTTTTTTAATAAATTTCACTATCATAAATAGTGCAACGCTAGTAAATTTTGTGTGTATATATATATACACAAAACTTACCAGCATTACACTATTTACATTGATAAGTTTTTTCTTTTTTTATAAAACTTACCAACGCTTGCACTATTTGCGTTGGTTTTTGGATAAAAAAAATTGAACAAAAATAGCAATAATTATATGGGACGCATTATCCAAGCATTTTTATCATTTTTCTTACTTTCAATATGCATCGCATATGCATCTACTATTTATACGTCCCCCTACCAGTTCTCAAAAAACAATTCGTGTTTCACACTGTAGCTGCTTTTCACCATTTTTAAATTTTACTTTTCAAGTATTACCAAAAATTTACACCTTGATTAAGAGAAAGGTTGATTATGTCGGCTTTTTTTTTTAACAAAAAATTAATTTTTTAATTATTAAAAAAATTATTGTTTACAAAAGTTATTCATATTAATTTTTATTTAAAAGTTAAAAATAATATTTCTAATGTTTAAATAAAAGTTAAAATAAATAATTTTTATAAAATATATTTAAAAAAATCATTTTTTTCATGAAAAACTTAATCAAATACACTCTATATTACTTTTTGGATTTTTTTTCAAAAACAATTTGAGATATCTTTTAAATATTAGTTTTTTTTTTTTTTGAGTGGTCGGAAAATATTGGTACTCCCTGAAATATGTCTATGAGAGCGTTGAGAAAGTTGTCATCCTGTTGGCCCTCGCGGACCATAGGAAATGAGAGGATAATAACAATCCACAACGTCTAAAGACTTGTTTATTCTGGTCTAACCTTTTTTTCTAAAAATCGCGGTCTATTTTAAGGATCTAAACAAAGGTTCTTAAATTTTTAGAATATTGTGAGTATAATTTTTTTTCTTTCATTAATTTAAGGACAAATTACACTCACCTCCCCCAGAATTTTCCAAAATTCACCTTGACTCCTTTCTATTTTTGAAATTTGTTGGGCAGGTTCCTGGCTTTTCAAATTTTCACACTGATCTCCCCTACTAATGTTGTTCCATTAGTGAAATTAACAGAGATGTTGTTATGTGTGATGCACACGATTTTTAATGGTATTGTTGTAATATTATAAACACTTTTAAAAATTCAAAATGACTATCTTACCCCCATTAGTGAGGGTTAGAAAACCCACTTCTCCTTACTTGAAATCACAGTCGATGAGAGCAGATCCTCTTGTTTATCTTTAAAACATGACAGTGTCATGTGTGCAATCCAGACCATAAATGACAATTAAATTACATCAACGGTCATGAATGACAGGAAAAATTTACCCCTAGAAAACCATTTCCCAGCTTCCTGCAAAACCATTTCTCCTTCCTACTCTCCTCTCCTTCCATTGATGAAACCCATTCTTCTTCCCCCACCCACTCTTCTTTCCCTTCTATTTATGAAACCCATCCTTCTTCTCCACCATGATGCTACAATGATGCTGTCGTCCTCCTTTATCCGAAGTTGCATCATTGATATGCACATATGAACAGAAACTACTACAACATGATCTTGAAAGTCATTGTAGAAGAATATGCACGGACACTTATACTTGGAGAATCAAGAATTGGCTTTAGTGTTGTAAGATTGAATGATTTGTGTATTGTACAATATGTTTTTTTGCAAAATATGTATATCCTTTTCACGTGATAATATAGCCAAATAGAAAAATTTACTAGTGTATTGTATATACTTACTAGTATTTTGCTGCAAAATTACCAGTATTTGAAAAGAATTATCAGTGTCTTATAAATTCTTCAAAATCTAATTTTTCTGGAGAATAAGATTTAGTGATATATTAAATTTATTCATTTAGGTGTCTTTACTCAATAATTGTCACAAAAAATTGAAAAAAAATATATATAAACAAATAGCCAAATAGAGAAAGTTACCAGTGTATTGCATATACTTATCAATATTTTGCTACAAAGTTACCAGTGTTTGAATAGAATTTATCAAAGTCTTATGAACTCTTTAAAATCTGATTTTTTGAAGAATAAGATTTAGAGATATGTTAAATTTATTCATTTAAGTGCCCTTAATTAATAATTGTTACAAAAAAAATTGAAAAAAAATAAACAATTAGCCAACTAGAGAAAGTTATTAGCATTTTCTAAGAATTTATTAGTATCTTATGAACTCTTTAAAATTTGATTTTTTTGAAGAATAAAATTTAGTGATATATTAAATTCATTCATAATTTTTTTTATAATTTTGTAATGTTTAAATCAAGGAATTAAATTGGATTTTATACATGTTTACATAATTATCAATGTCTTTGTTTTTTTCTGAAAAAATAATTACCAGACTTCCACTTAATCATAAATGATTTATATTTTAAATTTTATACTATAATCATTTCAATTTAAATTATTTCTATAATATTTATTAGTCATTCTTATAGTTTATTAGCTCCGTGCAATGCGCAGGTTTTTATCTAGTTGTAAATAAAAACCTAGGGGTCGTTTTTAATCTGTAATTTTAAAACTAGGAGTTTCAAAGTGTACAGCCTATTTAATATATATCAACAAAAATTAAAAGATTATAAATTTGTTATAAATAAAAAAAAATATTTTCTCATATCCTGATGTTTTCATCTTCATTTTTCCACGCTTTTCTCACTCCTTGTTTTCATTATCTTTCATGACCATCTCCTCATTATAATATGAATAAATTTAATATATCAATAAATTTTATATATTAAATCAAGGATGTAATAAAAATTATCAATGTAATAAAAAAAAATTTAGTAATGTTCACATAATTATCAATGGCAGCGTAATAATTATGTAAACATGTATAAAATCCATGATCTATTTTTCACTCAAAATCTATAGTTTACGTCATAATAAAATATGAGGATGGAAGCATTAAAGTATTTTAAGAAAAATTAAGATAAACATACTTTTGTTTAAACTAATGCGTATTCTTTGCCCTCATAAGTCCTTACTTATACCATTATTACTTTTTAGTTTTTTTTGCGCATTATTGAATTTTTATTGCAATCCCAATCACTTGCATCTAAAGCTTTTTTATAATAATATCTTTAAAAATACGCAATGTCTTTCATGCATACACTTAAAACACCAGTATATTAATATGTTTAACTAAATTCTGATTGTAGTTGACCCTCTAAATATTTACCTTTTAATTGAAAAAATGAAAAATGTTGTTGACTCATAAGTATACAATTTAGATATTCACACCTGCAATATTTTTTTTATATTAATATTTTTGATTGAATTTTAATAAGCATATGGGTTATTAAAATTGAAGGGAAGGAAGATATGAAAATATCATATTCTTCAAACATTTTGATTTTTTATTAAATAAATTAAAGGTTCGTATAACCACTTTACTTAAAGCGAAAGTTTTATAGAACGATATACTATATATTATGGACCTAGATTTATGCATACAATATTTGGCTAAAAAAAAAATTGACAGTAAAAGAAAAACCAAAAATAGAGATTCAGTTCCCTTCATGGTATATATGTCCTGTCTAGCTACAAACACTGATTTTTTCAACGTTGTCCCAGTATATTAATAATAAATTAAGAAAATTAATTTAGTATTAGCGCATACTTAATTAATTTGAAGATTATATTTATCTTTTTTGTTGATTCTTCAGACAATCACTCCGCAGGACGAAATAATCACAAACTAATCATATAAGTATGACATGTAAAATATTTGGCATTGGTATATCCGAGAATCAATTTGTTGGCGTGGTGTTATTAAGTATTAACAATTTGAATAGGTTTGAAAAATTTAGTTATATATATATATATATATATATATATATATATATATATATATATATATATATATGATATTTGAATATTGAGGTATGATTTTTTATAGCAAGGCATGCAAGAGTGAAATAATATTGTGTTAAATGTGTATAAGAAAAGCTATAGTTTTTCTAAAGAGTATTACCTGTTCATCTAGCAATCATTTCCATGAGAATCGGATCTTGTTGATTTTGTGGTGTGAAAACATCCCAGAGGCAAACCACACAAACTTTAAAAACCAATTATCACACTCCGTGGAAAGATTCTGAACGTATTGGTATTCAATATGAGTGTTGTCAATTTGTTCATGAAATGTAAGGCAGGTATAGAGAGTGAGAGGTCTACAATTGTGAACCTATACTCATAAACTTGTGGAAGTGTAGATGGTATGTGGTAAATGAAATGTAATTGATTTTTTAAAAATTTTGAATGATTTTGCCGTTACATTGCGGTGCTAAATTTAAGACAATAATTGTTTTTAATAAGTTAATAATTTTGCCATTAGTTTTTATTTGAGTTAACCATAATTCATATAACCATAAATAATATAAATAAATTTATCATTGCAATAATTTGTTAAATAAATGGACAATTATTATTATTACTATTTCCTATGTCATAATATTTATGCAATGATTTCACATTTTTTTAATTTAAATAACTCGTGATAACATTATTGCTCATTTTCTACGTATGAATTACCTGTTACCTGCGGTGGGAAGATATAATTCATTATTGGCCTCATTGAGATTTCCATTGTTGAATTTTGTGGCCTTTTGTCTTTAACCATTGCTCAAGTCTTCTTGTCTCAACTTGCTGCCACATTACATGTAAAAAAAATTTTAAAAGGGGTACAAAGCTCTTCCACTTTAGTTTTACATGTTCACAACCAAAAATATGTTATTAAAAAAAAAGCCATGAGCAATATAAACTACAAAGTTCCTCAAGTAATAGAACAAAAATAAATTTAAAAAGATGAAAATTGGATTACCCTATATCATTATAATATACTCTAATTTAGCTATGACAGATTTGTAGAAAAATAAAGAAACAAAACTAAATACAAACACTAAATAATTCATATATTAGACCCCAACATGTGGAATTTTTGCAGCAAGTACGAATAGAATATGAGAACTTTTTTTAGTCTATATTTTTATCGCAAAGGAAGAGGGGGGAAGAGGGGGAAAAAGGAACGAGAATGTGACTTTATTTTACAAGTTTGCACCCATCCCATGCATACCTCCGTTATATAAATCAAACAAAAGTAGGCATATGTCCACATAATGTAAATCTGATTGAGCAATTGCTGACATTGGAGGTGGCATTTTAGGGTCAGGATGTTTGGCAGGGGAACTCATAGCTTCTCGCAACCAGTGGGGGAAGCTTGTTTTCTAAATTACTACTTCCAGCTACATCCTTCCCCTTTGAGCATGCAAGATTAGGTCCAATGTGGGAGACTCATTTTTCTTGGCAATTTGTCTCTTTGTGTAGTACGAAGCATAACAGAACAAATAAATAATAATGTAATATAAAGAATAGAAGTAAGTGTATGGTAACATAAAATATGAAGAGTATAGGCAAATAGATGAGGAGGAAGAGGCTTGTGTAAGAAAAGACAAAATTAGAAAACGCCAACCCTAACAAAATGATGATGTGGCAAAGTTTTAGGTCATGTGAGATGGCAATAGGTCAATATGCTATAACCTTGGTCTCAAAATTAATATATTATAATAGACAGATAATAGATAATAGATGGTGATGGTTTTGTATTTTGTGATTGCTTCTTCCTTCTCTTTCTTGGTTGACAACAAAGGGATTTGCCAATGGCCCTCGCTTTTTTTTAAAAAAAATATTATTATTATTCTCCTTGAATCCTTCACTTTTTTGGTACGTGGCAAAGCTGTTATGTTTTCATGATTTACAAGCATATGATGGTGCTGTGCATTTCTTTTGACAACTATTTTAATTTTAGACAACTTGAATTTTTGACTGATGTTAATACATAGCATATGCTTGTATACAATATTCGTTCTTTTGACCTTCTGCATGTTGTTAGCTTTGAGAATCAACACTATCAATTTACAGAATGTACTTGATGTGCTTGTTATGCCTTGATTTGATCATGTTCAGCGGTCTTGCTTTGTGGAATATTCCTTCTGCAAAACATGCATGAATTTTAAATTATTTTTCATGTGAATCTTTATCGACAAAGCAATTTTTTATGTGGAAGTGAAAGTGATTTCTTTATTGTAACATGGTTTCTCAATGCAGATAGAAAGAAAGCCTTGTTGCTCGCTTGAGAAAAATCAACCAAATTCAAGTTGGTTTACATACATGGCGCGAAAATTAGTCATCATTGCTGGAAATAGAAGAGAATACAGTGAGTATGACTAATATGTGTGATTTAGTATTTCATTAATTTTTAATCTTGGTTTTTCTCCTTTGGACCATTTTGTTAATGACAAGTCATTTGTTCTTCTATTTCCAATGTTTTGTTGGCAGTATTAATTCATGCTTGTTACTTTTATCCTTTTTTTTTTTTGTTTTTTTGGGGGTATTTACTAACATCCGTGTTGATGTCCTAACATTGTATATGTTTACTATGTTTGACTCATGCCTTTTGTTCTCAAAGGTAAGTAATCAAATTGAAATCTTAGTTCTGGATAATCCCATATTCAAAGAAGTATTAAAATGTGACGGTGGGGCCTTCAACAAAAATGAGAAACCTCAAGACACTGATTATTAGATATGCTCATTTCACCAAAGGAGCCAAATATCTTCCGAATAGTTTAAGAGTGTTGAAATGGTGGAAGTATCTGTCAAATTCTTTACCATCTGATTTTTCATCCAAAAAATCTTCCCATATTCAAGTTACCTGGTAGCAATTTAATTTCAGTCAGGTTTCTCAAAAAGTAAAAGGTAAGTAATAAGTTGTTTTCTTTGGTCTTATATTTTTTAACATAATACATTTTAAGATTATTCATTTGATAATTTTTTTTATTTTCTTTTTCACAGTTAATGAACTTGGCAGTTCTACAACTTAACTTCTCTAATATAGAGCACATACCTGATGTATCTGGTGCCCCAAATTTAGTGGAATTATCATTTAATTACTGTCAAAATTTAACTAAAGTTCATGAATCAGTTGGATTCTTGGATAACCTTTGTTCCTTGAGTGTTGGAAGTGCGGGAAGCTTAGGAGTTTTCCGCCCCTTATGTTGTCGTCTCTTGAAACACTCGATCTTTCATGGTGCTCAAGTCTAGAGAGTTTTTCAAAAATATTAGGAAAGATGAAATTTATAACAGAGATTCGCTTGGAGGGCACTCCGATAAAAGAATTGTCATCTTCTATTATAAATCTTATCGGGCTTAGCTTCTTTTCTTTGAGTGGAATTAAAATGCTTCAGTTTCCAAGTATCAGTTTGCCAGATCCTGATGGGTTGGATCTTTTGACATTCGAAGGGGTGCGGTTTCCTAAACTGGACGAAGGTGAAGAAGAAGGGAGCTCAATGGTTTCTTCGAATGCAAGACGACTTTTCTTTAAACACTGCAATATATCTGATGAATCCATCCCAATAGTTCTCTCTTGGTTTCGCAATGCGAAATACTTAAGTCTGTCCGGGAATAATATTATAGTTCTTCCTGAAAGTATCAAGAACTTCGCTCTTTGAGGTCACTAAATTTGGATGATTGCAAGGAGCTTCAAGAAATTAAAAGAATTCCACCGAACGTAAAATATTTCTATGCAAGAAACTGTACATCCTTGACTTCCGAGTAGAAGCATGTTATTTGACAAGGTACGCATTTGATTTGATAATTCATAATTGATATTCAGGTTTATTCATACTATACGTATATGTGTAGTTAAACTTATGAATCATATTTGATTAACAGGAATTGCACCAGGATGGAGACACATGGTTTCATTTGCCAGGAAGTAGTATCCCAGAGTGGTTTGAGAACTGCAGCAAACAAGATTCAATTTCTTGCTGGATTCGTAACAAGCTCCCTGCGCTCCTTCTATGTGTTGTTGTTGGGCCTGTGGGTCATGATGGTTGTGAGCGTGATGGTTATTTGTACGCGGTTGGCCTTGAATTGTTCATCCATGGCAAAAAAATTATTCATCCTTTGATTATTGGTTCCGCACGTCCCCATCTATTAGCCGATCATATAGTTATTATTGATACAAAAAGTATAAAGTCCTTTTATAAGGTGAATAACGTGCTTCCAGAAAATAAATGGAATCATGCGGTGTGTAGAGGTAAGTATAATGATGCAGGGTTATCGGTTATCAAAACAATTGGGATCCATGTACTCAAACATAAAAGTAACATGGAGGATATCAGATTCACTAATCCACTGTTTCATAAAGAGGAGGTGAACCTGGGAGATTTTCAGAGAAACATGCAGCAGCAAAAGAATGTGGCTTCATTGGCTATATTAGAAACACGACAGGAAAAGTAGCTTTCATTACATGTTCCTCCAGCAGTGAATTCATTGAATGATAATGTGAATTGGGATTCAAATTCAATTGCATTAAGACCAATAACTAGCACCAATGTCCAAGGTAACTTACATTTGCGACCAATTTTTTTTTTTTTTACTATTATCTTTTTTTATGTGTGGCTTTCACTGCTATTAATTTTACTTGCCTTGTAAACTTTGCTGCTCCAGGCAGATAGAAGGCACTAAAATTGAAGGAAAAAAAAAGAGAAAAAATGTTAACGATCAGGAAGAATAAAATTTTAATTTTAATGGAAATAAAATATTTAAATTACTAAAAAGATTATATAAATTTTATTTAAAGGGAACAATCATTAAAATGTATATAAATAGTAGTGCTTTTTCATTTTCAATGAGTGTTATAAATAAATTTAAAAATTTGAAGTTAAGCAGAGATTATGGATGTCTATTGCTTTTCTGTAGTGGTTATTTGCTCATATTGGGGTTTACATATGCCTATTGCTTTTTGTTGATCAGTTATTTATTTTTAGTGAATGACTAATGATTATAAATGATTCCGTATAGAATCCATAAAATTTAGAAAAGATTTATGAGCAACTATTGCTTATTACTAAGAGCTCGATTATTCTTACTGGATGGCTAATAATAAATATAATAAATAATACTCATTGTATAGATACGTGAGGTTATGGCAAATTTATTATTCTTTTATAAGTGGTTATTTGTTCCAACTAAGTGACTGATAATGTTAATTAAAATTTTATTTTTGATCTACGATTAAGAAGAATTTGGTAAATCGACAGTGATTGTTATTAAATGGTTGTTTGTTTTCAGTGCGTGATTGATATTAATAAATAATTTTTTTTAATAATTGCGATATACTTAAATATATTTTTAGTTCTTTTAAATTTTTTTCTCGACTTTTGTTCTCTCTCTTTTTTTTTTGTGTAATGTTAAGTTTTCATCTCTATAAATATTTTAGAATATGCATGTAATTTTTAGAAATATTGAAAATTTTGTATTTAGTCCTTATAAATAATGTAATTAAGCCTTTGGAGATGAGATTAGGACTAATTAGCTTTTTAACATATTATCTCTCTCTCTCTCTCTCTCTCTCTCTCTCTCTCTCTCTCTCTCTCTCTCTATATATATATATATATATATATATATATATATATATATATATATATATTTTACTAGTATGGTACCAATGCGATGCACAGGACTACTTTGATATGTACTTTTCATATTCATTTATACTATGACAAAAATATATTTGAGCATATAAATTAAGTAATAACTATATCTAATAGTATAGTTATGTTAGGTAAAACATAACTAAGCAAATTTGTCTACATACTACAACAAAATAGCTAAATGAGTAATGAGCAATGTTCATTCTTCATTGTATTGCTTTAATCTTCTTTATTGTCAACTTCTTCAAGCATATGAAATAGAACGTGATTCATCTAATGATCATCTCCTAAAAGGCAATAATGTTTTGGGTGCAAATAAACCAAATTATATCTTATAAAAATTTTGTTTTGACTGAGCAATGGTATGACTATTATCATTATATTTTAGCATTTTGATGGTATTTTATAACATAATGCATTTTTTATAGCAATAATATTTATCCTTTTACCACATTTTTGTTTGTAATTAAATCAGAAATTCCAATTTCATTAAACTATTTTAAAACAAAAAATAGAATTTTCAATTTTAGTGTTGCACTGTTGCTCCCCATGCGATAGTAGAGCACATGCAGTGGAATGCGGAAGTGGGTTAGGAGTATTTTCGATTTTCGATTTCAGTGTCGCATATTGCTCCTTACTCGAGGGCAGAGCACATGTAGCAAAATGAGAAAATCAAAGAGAGGGGGTAATAAGAGTTTTCGATTTCTGATTTCAACATGTAACACTGAAACCTAAATTTGATTGGAAGTAGAATGCTGTAGCAGAGCACATGTAGCAGAATGCATAAATAGGACGGTGGGTTAGGAGTGTTTTCAATTTCTGATTTTAGTGTTGCATGTTGCTCCCCAAAGCACATGCAACCAAATAAGAAAATCGGAGAGTGGGGGTATGCAGAGTTTCCAATTTTTGATTTTAACATGTAGCACTAAAATCCAAATTTGATTGGAAGCAGAATGCAGAATGTGGAATGCGACAGTAGACCACATGCAGTGGAATGTGGTAATTGGAGAGAGGGGGTAAGGAGAATTTTTGATTTCCTATTTCAATGTTGTATGTTGTTTTTTATTATCATTGTTAATCCTTTTCTTATATACATATACATTTGATAGATGATAATAAATTAAGAGAAAAAAAAGGTGGGAACTAAATAGATGGGAAACAAAAGACTGGGGGAAAATAATGGCGCAATGATGGTTTGAATAGAGAGGATTAAAATAAAGAATTGTTGAAAGTATATAAGTTTAATTTTGATATACTAATAGTGAAAAAGATTTTTATACAACCAACCAATCATTTATTTCTATTTGTATGATAATTCAAATAATGGGTGTGATGCTTAACAATATTTATTAATGTGACAAGATATGATTAGATGACAATGTAAATAAGTTTTGCATTATCAGTGTATCAGAATTAAATTCAAAATATATAAATAAATAACTACTAATATTTAATAGCATATAACATCTTGTATAAATTGCAATTTTACATAATAAAAAATAAAAATGTTTAAATTAATTATAATTGAAAAATATTAAACATGTAATAGCAATATTTATTTTCAAATTAAACTTCACTTGTGATTGGAATTGTTTGTGATGAAGAGAGGATGATACTATTTGTATAATACAGTATCTTAAATAATGACATATCAAACACTGCATACTATTAAAAATTTAACATTTAACAAACCTTATATTATTAGTTCTTATTCTATCATACTTACTAAGTGAGCCTTAAGTACACTGTTTTGTTTCTGTTTCTATTTTTATTTTTTGTTTTTAAATTTGACTAAAGATGTCACTCTTATATTTGCTTTAAAAATCATGCTTTAAATCGTTATTTCTCACATTGCAAGTTTGAGCTATTATCTCAAGGCAAAAATGTTTGTGTCGAGAAAGTTTGTAGGATCTTTTTTATTTAATATGGATAGAAAGAAAAACATGTTGCATGAAATGGAGATACTACTGGTTATTCTATGTTGAAAAAAAAAAAGTGGAAATAATAGAAACAGATTTGGTCTGGTTCTGGTAATAAGAGGAAACAAGTGTCATACATGACTAAGCTTTCTCACTTGAGATTTGAGAAGGACGAAGGTCATTCATGACAGTTTATCCTAGCTGATTCCTTCAAATTTTGGTTCTGAGAAATTATCCTTTTGGTTTCTTTACTTTCTCCCTCTATCCACTTGTGTCGAAATATACAATGCAGAATTTAAATGGAGTAAAAATTTAGAAATGGATTTTTTTTAAATGAAAACAAAAAAAAAACTATCCTTGAATTTTCACCCGTATAACAATTTGATTCTTAAAAATAGAAGCAACACTTGAACGTAGGCAGTAAAACCTATGCCAAAATCCAGAAAACGGCCACCATGCAAGCTGCAGAATCGAAAGGAGAAAACATCCTAATGCTTCAAACTCCTTTATTCTAACTGGTAAAAGCTGAAGAAACTTAACTGACAGAAACATTCATAGCTAATCAGGGAGTACCCACTATTTCTTCCAAGAAGCATGACAAGGACTCCGACGTAGAAGTAGTGGAAACAACCACTGTTCCCACTGCCATTTCCGAAGTAAACCATCCAATCTTTATTTTCTTTGCTTATATTCATAATTTCCAAATACTGACTTTTTTTAATTTTCAGCCTTCTCCTGTTAAAAACAAAGGAAAACAAATTGTTTCCTCCATCCACTCTGAAAATGTTGACCAACCAGTCACTGCCTTGATAGAAATTCAACCACTTTCACCACAGCCTTTGGACCCTCTTGCTGAACTTGAGAGAGTTCTTTTAGGAAGTTATGATCTTTCTCCGGAATCGACTTTTCCCACTGCTGCCTCGTTCTGAGATCATTTTGTAGAGTTTAGAGGCTGGAAACAGGCCAGGTTTAGGGCCTGGCCCAAAATTCAATCCTACACCCTTGACCTTACCATCTGTTACTTATACCACTAAGTCAAACTTAATTTTTATATCTATTAATATATATTTAATATATTTATTGTTTACTTCTTTTCACAAAATTTAACAAATCATTAGTGACTATTACTGTTGCTTGGGTGATTAAATAGAAAAAAAAATAGAGAGAAGAGAAAATAAAGAGAAAAATCCATTCTCTCTCATTTTGCTTGGATAAAGAGAAAATAAAGAGAAAAAAAATGAGAAAATTTTCTTTCTCTTATTTGATTGGAGAGAAAAGTAAGAAAAAAGAAAATGCATTTATAATAAATTACTTTTTTAACCTATACAATATAATATAAATATTTTCTTGTATTTATATATGGGTTATAATAGTAATTTTATATAAAATCTCTCTCTCTCTCTCTCTCTCTCTCTCTCTTTAGTTTTCTCACCTATTATGAAGAGAAAATTTTTTTGTATATCCCATCACTTATATTTTCTTTCTCTCCTATTTTCTTCTCACATCTAAGTAGAAAAAAACCTCAAAATCTCCCTATTTTCTTTCCTTTCTACTTCTTTCTTTCCCTTTTCTTTTGAAACAAGGTGAGTGATACTTGGTCCCAATAAGTTTGGGATTTATGTTAGTCCCGATAGTTAAAATTGCAAAATAAGCCCTTTTTTATTGCAGAAAGGCCCTTTTTGCTAAATATTATTAGAGAAAGCAGAATGAGAATGCTAGCTGATACTGTATTACTATTGTAATGATAAATACTTTACTAATCACACAAGTACATTCAAAATGAAGAAGAAAGAAGGAAAGTAGGAATTTAGACTTGCATCAAATTCTTGATTAGAAACTGAGACAAATAGATGCAAGAGATTAGCTTATTCGCTGTTAGCAAATATTATTGTTATAGCAAAGATAGAAGGATTAAGTTGAAAATATAGTGATTAAGTTTTTGTTCAATCGATTTTACTACCAAGTTATGTCTGGTCAAGCCTTAATCATCACATGTACTCTATATTAATTTATTTCTTGTTCCTTACTACAATTTTGATTGAGAACAATGGCCTCTCTTATGGTTCGTTACTTAATTTGTATGAAGGAAATTTTAACTGTATCAATGATCTTTCTTTTTCTCATAGATGTTGCTGCTGATGAGTATTCCAAGGAGTTAGAAGAGTCATCATCGAGATATTTTAGTTCACTATGATATACATAAAATGAAATAATTTCTGTTGTTTAGGACAAGTCGTTAAAAAGTAATAATGCCCAATTTTTCATATGGGCACAAATATATGTTGAATCTCCGTTTCCCCATACCCTGCAGGACAAAAAGAATGTCCATAGAAATTGGACCAAGCAACTTTGCCTCAAGAAAGAAGAAAAGTAAGAAAAGCCACCAAACATTAATATATGTTGGTAAGTTTAGTTGGAGAGAAACTTTTGCAGGACAAAACTTTAACAGCTAATGCATAATTAAGGTATGTCAACACAGGTCATATGCATTATGATACAACGTGGATCTGGGTACGACAAAACATTTTCCAAATGAATTGTTTCTTGTATCAAGCAGTAGATGTGTGTGACAGCAGCATGAAACTGAATTATTTTGAAATTTTTGAATGTTCAATTTAAACAAGCAGTCAGTCTAGGTCAAGCGCATTTTGTGTAAAATTGTAGTTTCATAAATATAGTTATGACCCTTGACTGGACGCTATTCTTTGCTATGGTAGGCAGGTGGTGATTTTTTTTTATTTTGTTTTTAATTAAGCATTTGTTTTATGAATTCACCATTCTTGCTATAATATTTCTTTATATCAGTTATATTTTTTACTCTTTGGACCGAATAAGTTTATGATTGTTAATGAGTTAACAAGCCTTACCCCCTTAGTAGCTATATTCTCTTATGTGATTGATCCATACGTTCATTGAAATGGTACTACAGGCAAGGGCGCTGGTGGTACTGTGTGTGGTCCTTTTGCTAAATATTGTCAGTATTCCCATTCTGACAAAACCCAAAAATCATTGCATTCTAAGGCCCTACATCTCTAACAGGCATTTCTGCAAACACCTTGCAGGCAGCATCTAAATTGCAAAACTGCGAATATAAGTGGATCAACCAGGCAGCCACAAATGCATCATCCTCAAAACCCATCTTCACAACATAGCAATGTTTCTTCCTCCCATCAGCAAGACTCACACAAGCTTTCAACAATGGCGGGAAAGTGTAGAAATCAGGTCTCGGACCAGACATCGACAACAACAACTCATTGAAACAATTCAAGGCTTCGTGATATCTACCACTACGAACATATTGAGATACCATCGAGTTCCAGGCATAAATGTTCTTCCTCCGAAGGTGGTTGAAAGTGGAGCGACAGAACAAGAGGTAACCAAGAGAAGCATACAAGTTAAGGAGCTTGGTGGATAGAACAACCTGTTGAGCTTCTCCCGATACTAGGAGGAGTGCATGAAGCCACCTCGCGGCATCAACGTTGGTGCACAAGTTCAATAAAACATTGAAATCGAAATTGAAAATGGAACTTGCAACTTCGTTGTTCTTGTTGTTGAAGCATAGGGAAGTTGCAGCTGCTCACCTGCGATCTTCAATCGCCTTTTCCTCCATTATGAATCAACGTTTCCCAACCTACGTTGCCATATGAATAGGCTTCTACTGCTTCCACAATCTCCAACAACCACTTTTATGCACCATCTTCTCAAAAACGCCTCTACCTTCCTTCTATTACTCACTCGCAGCCATTCCACCTACGCCAGAGATACACTGACCCCGACTATGACAATGTCATTCCAAGGGATTTATCAACAAATACTCACCCATCAGACCTTTTTAAACAAATTACCATCAAATTAACACATACATCAATCAAAGCCATCTGATCAAAATAATTGGTCATCCAATGGCTATAATATAAAATAACTCCACATTCCAAAATGGGACTAACATAAGTCCCAAACGTGTCGGACCAATTTATCACTCACCTTGAAACAAGCAAAGGGTTAGAAACCCCCATTTAACAAATCAGTATCACAAATTTGCAAATCCTAAGAGAGACAAAGTTTCTTTTATAGAAACCCCAACCAAAGCTGCTGTCTCCATTCTCCAACCTTCTTCCTCAGACCAGATCACCGCCATCCCCACCTCAAAGCAACCACGTCACCTCCATGCATGACGTGTCCCTTTCTTCCTTTGATTCCACTCCACCCTACGTATAGCTCCTCCACTACGCTGCGTCCAGCTCCATGATGTCGTCTAGCTCTTCGACGCCATGTCTACCTCTGCCACTACGTCTAGCTCTGCCATCATCTCCCCAGCATGCTGCGACCCCAGGACCTTCGATCAGCCTCAGATCAGCTTAGTTGTCAATGAGTTGAAGTGATTTTCACAAATGTATGTGTTGGAAAGTGATTTTTAGAGTGCATTTGAATGGTAACATGGAAGGAACTTTGTTTTGTTGCTTCAATAATATAAATAATTTCCTCTTTTTTCCCAAGGTACTTGAGCTTCAAGAAGAAGAGGAGATCATTTTGAAGATTTGATGCTTTGTTGATTCATTGGATGTTGCACTTTGACTTAGTTCGATGATACAATATTACTAGATTGTTGTTGTTGATTGTTCAACTTTGCTGAATTGTTGAACTTTGTTTGAATTGGTGCACTTATTTCTTATTTTATATTGTATTGTTGTGAATTTGTGGACTGTTAGATTTTAAATTTCTCTTATTGTGAACTTATGATTTAGCACTTTAGACTTGTGGTGATATATTCATAAGCTATGGAAATTGTCTTGATGAATAGTTTAAAGGTTTCGTGGTGGGATGATGGCATAGTATAGGTGATGATATATCATTTTTATCATTTAATCTTTCTATTTTAGCAAATTTTTTATAGTCATTGTGAAGGTCTATTTAAAGTTTGTTTGTAGCGTGTTCAAAGGCCTAAGCCTGTTTAGGCCTACATGCTAGCCTATTAAGAGTGTTTTTTTTTGGAGCAAGCTTTGTTAACAGGTTTCAGGTCAGGGCACTCAAACAAGCGAGGCCAAGTCAAAAATAAAGCTTTTAATAGGTAATAGGTCAGGTTCAGACCCAAAATTATGATACAAGCTTGGCCAGTTTAGAGCAGAACCTGGCCTGACCTATTTCCATCCCTAAGAGCCATTGCTCGATAATCCACTAGAAAGTCTAATTGCTGATTGAGAAATAAAGCAGCAGATGCTGGATTGCCTTTCCAAGCTTGTGCAACTTGTAGATCATATTCCAATTTCTATGCAATCAATTATTGCACAAGTCAGATATTTTCATGAAGATTTCATCCTTAACTTTCCTTCAATCCAGCAGACTTCGGTAGATTATTCATGCCCCAAAGAAACAAGATCCAAATTTTTGGAGTCTTAAACAAGCAAAGATTAAAAAAAAAGCACGGATCAATGCCGAAGTCTCCCGAGAAAAGCATCTACTAGAGGGGTTGGCCAGCTGAGATTGCTGAGTTAGAGCTAAAATTGAAGGCTGCGGTGGAAAAGCGGACTGAACTTCAGTTGGCATTGCAGAATGGCGAAGATGACAAGAATAAGATTTTGGAAGATGCATCTGTGTGGTTGTTGGAGAGCAAACAAGTTATGAAAGATGAGAAGTTCTGAACATGCTTATAGAGAAGCTCAGAGTTCTAAGACAAGACCTGAAGGACAACTGGCTACGCTGAAAGAAGCCTTTGCTGCAAACAAGCCTTAATTTGTAAATTCTTGTGTTCTGGACAGTTAGTTTGACTTTTTTTCACTGGCTTCTTCTAGTTTGCTTCGTATTAACATAAATTAACCCAGAAGCTTTGCCAGAAAAAAAATTAATCAACTTGGAGGATTTGTTCATTGACTTCTGATGTTGAAAAGCAGACATGCAATGTTTTTTATGTTTAGATTTTATTTTTTCCCCTTCTGTTTAAATTTTCATTTTAGTGTTTTCTTGCTCATGCATATATATATCTGCATGACTATTGCGGTGTCTATTTGCCTGGTATACAACAGTCGATCTTGTGATTAGGAATTACAATAAGTATTATATTGGGAAGCATGGCTGCTTTAGCAGCGCAGATAATAGTAATGGGAAAATGTTAGTTGTCAAAATTATGTTGGAACATCCTAGACGTGAGTTGTTGGCATAGGCAGAAGTGCCATTGAATCCCAATATATTTTTATGTCTAATACTGAAATTCCAGCATTCACATGATTTCGTAGGCAATTCATATTATCGTGGAATGCCATTGGCAATGCCTACTTTTCTTTTGTACATGAAGTTGTCTACCTTTTTTTGCTATGAGATCAATATTTGCTATGTGTCTGCTTCTAACATCAACAATTGAATCACCGAATGCCATGTTAGTCCTTGTAATGGATTTAGCCTTAGTTTTTTTCAGTTAATCTATTGTTATCTGACAATATTTGTAAAAAGATGGCTGATGGTCATGAGCAAGGTTTCATCAGTGGTCCAAAAGAACGTCAAATGCATGCAACATCAATTGATTTGTTTTTCAAATCATTAGATCTATTAGCGCTTGTTCTTCTGTTTAATGGAACAGCAGAACTTTTGGTTTTTGATGCCTTTAGTAAGTGTTTATTCTGAGCCTGAATCCTACATATGCTTAAAAGTAGTTATTTCTTAATTTTCTTTTTGAAATTTTAGTTTATTAAATCTCTGGATTGTATGAACATTTGCAGCATCAACAAAGTGTCAGGTTTGGATTCTGTTCGGCCGATGCTTTCTAGCAAAGTCATCGGAGCTGAGTGAAGGGTCTTGTTGACTAGCCTTGGTGATAGTGGTTAGAAAAAGTTGTTATGGTGTTGTAAATGTTTATTGATTGTTGCCGTCTGTAGTATGGCAATTACGGGTTGGACTTCTATGTCATTGTTTTTTGCTACTATAGTGTTTGGCAACATGTGTCCCACGTTCAACTCTTGCTTTTAGATCTTTGTCAGGTTGCTACTGTTATAATGCCATTTGATATTTGGCAACCAATAACATATTCATACCATGCTTTGCCATTTTCTTTTTTTTTTTTTTCAAACATCTGTATTTTTAACATAAAATCCAAGTAATCAAAAGATGGTGCGGAGTGATGCGTATCGTACAAAATTACAAAGAGATTTTATTTAGCTGTTAATTAAGTAGCAAAGTTGTAGATTAGTAAGAGGAGTAGAAGACGTATAATGTAGTAAGGAAAGGAAGTCTTACAACGTACCAAAATGGTAGTTGTCTTAGACAGACAAACACCAATGCATGCTGCAGACAATGTTCTTTCTTTATTCCCTGAATTTCTTCTTTTTATTTGTAACATTAAGCTCTTTTGAAAAAGTTCTTATATTTTTGTTACCAAGCTTCTTGTTTTCACACTTTAGTTTGCTTTTCAATAATTACGAAGAAGTTACGATAAAGGAAAGACGCGAGGTTGCCCCACACGGATGTTAGAAAATTGAAATGCAGATTCGCAATCCGTAGCAAAACTCGTTTTGTTTTTTTTGGAAGTATTTTCGAGCCCTGAAAAAATTGGTCTTTTATTGTCCCAAAAACATGTTTCGTACATGGCCACCGAACCTTTTTCCTTTTTATAATATGAAATAAAAATTGCTAATTTGTTTTGAAAGCTTGTTTCAGCTTCTTCTTTTTTTTACCAAAAATTATTTTTTTAACAAAAAATCACTTCTCATATATTTAGATAAAATTTTTAAAATAATTTTAATTTCAAAATATCTATTTTTAGCTTTTTTCAGTTATCAAAAAATTTCACATTTTATAATTAATGATTTCTATGATATTAGTTCAATTTGATAAAGTTTAAAACCGTTCTCATGCGACCCAATAGTTATGAGCCATGTGTTTTAGTAAATGACCATATAATTACTTACACATTAGGCCAAATATCCAATCAATTTTGTAATTCAACCCTAAAGGCTTTGCTGAAAAAATTACAATAATTTCCAATCAGGCTCTTTCTCCTAATTCTTCATCATTACAGTGCATTCAACTGACGTTGTGCAAACCATGGATCGTTTAAACTCATAGTTGCTTCTGGATTCTTTATCATCTAAAATGACATGGCACATAAAGGAAATTATCCATTATTTATGGTGTGTTTTGGAGGGTTGTAAATTACAAACGCTAATTAATCATGGTTTACCCACCACCGTGGTTGGTGTTTGTCCTTGCAATGGATTCAATGCCAAAGAAAGGCCCTTGGTTAAAGGAATATATGTAGCATACAGGGCAAATAAAAACCACGGTAAGTCCATGGGGTGGTGCTGTGTTGGACCATCCATCAACATTGAACCAAAGACCAAATCCCAAATTGCAACCCTAATGGTCTTTCTACCCACCAAATTCATTTGCCCACCAGGATTCTCATATGCCAGTCAAACACCCGTAAGCACTATAGAGGCGAACTTCCACTCCTTGAGTGTTGGGAGTTTAGGATTAGGACCTATGGTGTCGTACAATGCTATATATAATAAGTGATTTCTTTAACCATAGATAAAGTTTTGGACAAGAGGAAAGACAGGTAGCGAAATAGATTGAAATGCTGCATCTATTCGATAATGGAGAAATGGGTTGATTGGAAAATATTTTAATTTTTTTAAATAAGAATTTGGGGTTGAATTACAAAATTGATAGGGATTTGGGCTTAAATATAAAATAATAACATGGACATTTATTAAAACACATGGCTCATAATGATTAGACCAGATAAAAAGGGTTTCAAATCCCTTTAAACTAAAAGGATACAATAAAAATTATCTTTATAATTACTTGTTTTAACGGCTAAAACAAACACATCCTAAGACAAGGCATTCCCAAAATGTTTTGAATTGAACCAAAAAAATCAAAACAAGAGGCCACTCATTATATAATTTAGAGTAATGTTATTTCTCTCATTTTTTGGAATATTATGAGATATCATTCAATATTGATTTAAATAAAAATTAATGTTTATTCTTGATTAATATTTAAAGGATACTTCATGATATCTCTCCAAAAACTCAAAAAGTGAGATAAATAACTTTTTTTATAATATAAATTTGAAAAAAAATTCTCAATTGTAGAAATTATTAATTTTAACAACTTTGAAAATTTTTTAGTCCTTTTTTTTTTAATTTTTGTTCTTTTTAATTTAATATAATCCGAAGCTAGGACTATAAATATGTTTATTTGGTACAAGTTTGAGTAAAAAATAAATTTGAACTAATTAAATTTAATTGGGTAGATTTTGTTCGATTTTTAAATTTTTTTTCCAACAAATTCAAACCAAATGAATGATTAAGATTAAGTTGGTTTGTTCAGGTCATCAAATTGAATTAAAAAATAAATAATTATATTTTTTAAAAAAATTTCACTCTTACAATAACTAATAATAATTTAAAGGTTGATTATGATATATATTTAATAATGGTGTAAATATATAAATTTTTTAAATAAATATTGATAAAGAAAATAAAAAGTTAAATGCAAAACTTTGAAAATTAGTTGATCAAATGATCGAGTTGAGTGTTTGGATAATGGGCTGAAAATTCATAAATTTAAAACTAAATCAATAATAATTAGTTTGGTTTTGTTCTACCTCACAATGAACCAATTACTTAAATGAATTTGAATTAATTCCATCAGTTTGATTTGGATCTTCGAGTTTATTGTATCAATTATATCCGCCTTACATCCGTATTTTAGCTATTTGGTATTTGTATTAATTGAGACTTATAAAATCAGAAGAATAAAAAAAAAAAGATGACTGTTTATTTTTTTCAACACATCCCCTCTAAGTTGAAATCAACAGTCCAGTTGCTACATTTTGGTTCGTTGACTTACACTAGTCATCAGTCTTCTAGGCTTCTTCTTTACTCCATTAGTCTTCAACTCTATCAGTTTGATTTTCGAGTTGCAAACACCAAGCTTCCTTCTCATTTCTCACGGCTCTGAGAGCTTCCTTTAGCTCTTCTTCTTCTTGTTCTTCTTCTTCTTCCTACTTCAGCTATGAATGGTCAAATTGAGATGAAAGAGATGCTATGTGTGCTTATATGAAAGAGTTATTAATGTACATAGTTTTGAAATATGATGTTCAAATAACTATTTTGAGAGCTGCCCAAAATAAATTTTTTTTTTTTTTTGAGGGAAATAGAGGCTTGTTGCCACTACAATGCCTTCTAGGCTGAACATTTTGTAGTGTAAACCAATGGCAATAGTGATTCATGGGGACAAAAAGCCAGAGAGAGACGAAAAGGGTCCACTGCGATGGAAATCTCTGTTCATCGATATGTTGAACTTTCAAAACGCAATATAAAAGCATCCTCGTCTTTATCTTTGGACGCGTTCCATTGCTTATTTAGCTAGAAAAGAGAAGGAAAGAATTTGGACGCGGAGAAAAAGGACAAAAACTAGTGTTTTCTAATATTTGGAATGTCAAAGAAAACAGTTAAGAAAGAAAATCGATGGTGGCCCCACTGGCAAAAATATTCTTCGCATAGCAGAGAAGAAAACAGAGTGCCTATGGTTTGCAATAAAATTACTGTTCTAGCATGTAATATTTTGTTCTCAACATAATAGATAGTTGTCAAAAAAGATGTTTTAATATAATCATTTTTTCTCCTCATTTTTCCTTTTTATTAATTAATAAAAGGGAAAATATTTATATTTTAATTTTATTTTCTCTCTATTTTCTTACTTTCTATTTTCTCCCCCCAACCAATCAAAGAATAAGAACCGCAAGTTGATCACCACACAGTTCTTTTTGACCCAATGCGTGTAAAGGTAAGTGTTCTTTGATTCTTCACATTGTCTTTTGCATAATGCTAATAAAATAATCGAAAACAATTCATATTATCATGGAATGTCAATTGCAATGCCTACTTTACTGTGAAGATGTCTACTTTTTTTGTTATTAGATCAATACTTGCTATGTGTCTGGTTCAAACATCAACAATTGCATCACCAAATGCCATGTTAGCCCTGTGTTGTATTTGATTTAGCCATAGCTTTTTCAGTTAATATATTGTTAGTTGACAATACTTTGTGAAAAGATGGCTGATACTAATGACTAAGGTTCATCAGTGGTCCAAAAGAATGTAAAATGCATGCAACATTAATTGATTTGTTTTTCAAATCATTATATCCATTAGCACTTGTTCGTCTGTTTGATGGAACAGCAGAACTTTTGGTTTTTGATGCCTCTAGTTAGTGTTTATTGTGAGCCTGAATCCTACATATAGTTGAAAGTAGTTATTTCTTAATTATCTTCTTGAAATTTTAGTTTATTAAATCTGTGGATAGTATGAACATCTGCAACATCAAGAAAGTATCAGATTTGGATTCTGTTCGGTCTATGCTTTCTAGCAAAGTCATTGGAGCTGAGTGACGGGTTTTGTTGACTGGCCTGAGTGATAGTAATTAGAAGAAGTTGTTATGGTGCTGTAAATGTATATTGATGGTTGTTGTATGTAGTATGGTAAGTACGGGTTGGATTTTTATGTCATCATCGTGTATTGCTACTACGGTGTTTGGCAACAGGGTCCCATGCTCAACTCCTGTTCTTAGATTTTTGTGTGACATCAACGGCAAAGAAAGAGAGAAATAAAAAAAAAAAGGCAGTGGCAATTTTGTAATTATGCAACAAGTATTAAAAGGGGGAAGAAAAAAAAAAGAATTGCATTTAAGCATACCACAGTGGCCTAGATATGTAAATGGATTGATTTAGATCGGATTTGAATAAAAAGACAAATTTGAACTGATCAAATTTAATTGAGTTGATTTGATTTGGTTTTTAAAACTTTTTTTCAACAAATTGATCCGATTAATATCGGATAGGTTTGGTTCAACTCTTCGAGTTAAATTAAAAAAAAAGAATTGTATTTTTAAAATATTTTTATTCTTATAACAACTAATAATAATATAAAATTTTATTATGATATAATTATTAATAGTATTAATAGGAAAGTTTCTTAAACAAATATTAACAAAAAAAGATAAAAAGTGACTCTATTACTATAAAGTTAAGTGAAACATATTGAAAAATTAGACATTTTTTTAAATTAATTAATAGGGTGATCAGGTTCGGATATTTGGGTGATTGAGATGAAAAATAAAAAATCTCAAACTGAACCAATAATAATTTATTTGGTGCAGTTCTATTTTAAAATGAACCAATTAATTGAGCTAATCTGAACCAAATCTATTAGTTTGATTTAGATCTTTAGATTTATTGGATCAATCTAATTTGCTTGCCCCCTCGAGTAGCCCTCCTCAATTTCACGTCCCTTGCTCTTGTTTTCCTTCCCCTATTCTTTCCTTCGTCTTCTTCTCCTTTGGTCCTATTAAAGCTTCACTTTTTCTTTTGTTTTGTTACAAAACTTTGACAACCACTGGCTTCTAAAAATTGAGGTATGTTGCTAATCTCCAACTTACCTTTTATAAGAAAACTCTAGGATTTTTTTCTCAAAGCTAATGAGTAGTAATAAAATGATGGGTGAGTAAACGTTTGAGGTTTTGATTAGAAATCTAGTGGGTTAAGAGTTTTGGCACCAATAAATTGTCAAGGGTAAGCCAAACTTTGATTTCACTCTTGTCCTTAGGAGCCTTAGATCTCTCAAATTGGGGGTCTTGTCCAATAAACTCGTTAATTGTTAAATTGTCTTCAAATAAATGATCTAAACTTGTCAAAAATATTTGTGATGGTCAAATCCTTTGGAGATTGTATCAGTTACTTCTTTCGAAGCTATTGAGTAGTAGCTCAGTTGATTCTTTTCATAACAGCAATAAGATATTTACTTAGTAGTATATTTTTAAATTTGCTTTTATGAGAGAAACTAACTCATTAAAGTCAGTGATTTTAATTTATAATATTTGGTTTATTTGTTTAGTAATTTTGATTTGATACTTTTCTTATCTATGAGAATATTTAACTTACGACTTTGGCAAGTAGTTTGAAACTTTATCAGCTACCCTTGTTATTTTGTTTATAATTCCATGATATTGATGTATTTTAGTTCTCTGCGCTAAAATAATTTGTAAGAATTGTTGCTTTAAAGGTTGAAATCATAAATGATATTGATTTATAAATTTAAGCGTTGAGTTTTGATATAAGTTGTTTTAAGAAAACTATGTTGGGTTCTAAGTTAGAACAATTGCTTGTCATAGTGAAGAGATATAACGCCGCAATGAAGAGATATAATGGCACCATCGCTCATTGCAGCAAAGAAATATAAGTTCTTATGTACATATTATATATTCATTTGAGATAAAGGGTGAGAGAACCCTAATTATGAGGATATACAAGGTGAGGAAAGTCTCTCGGTTTGAGATATCATTAGACTTGTGATTTGATAGGTTGAGATTACTTTCTAAATGATTTAGTTTTTTCTCTGCAACCCTCATGGAGTATTTATTTAAGTGATGAAAGATTTTATTTTGTGTTATGTTGAGGAGAATGATTTATGAAAAATATTGGGAAGACCTATTGAGCTTTTATTTATGAGTCTCTATTTATGAATAAGACATATGAATGAGTTTATAGTTGTAAAGATATCGCGAAAGCATAGAATTGATGAATTATTATTCCCACTAATTTTTTTATAGTGATTGTATGATTGCTAAGTTACTTTCTCTTATTTTAAAAGTTTGTGCATGTTTTGGTTTTTTTCCTCCAGTCTACTTTGTTTATATACCGTCACCGAATCTATGTGACTCACTTTATATATATATATATATATATATATATATATATATATATATATATATATATATATATATATATGTAGGGGCCATTTTCAAGATTTTGTTTAAATAATTAAGATGAAATTCATTAGATACGATCCTTTAAATCTTGGAAGGTTGTTTCTCATTTTCGTCATCAATATATGATTGGAGTAATAGAACAATCATCAAGCATTGATAATTTTGAAGTTATATTCTTCCTTCTTACACACTAACCTTTCTCTTGAAAATTACATCAATATTTTGATATTTCATCACTAAAGTTACATCTTAGAAACTGCAAAAGAATGAGGGAAAAGATGATAAGAAATATCCACAATGATGAAAAATAAAGTGAAGCATCTAATAAAATAATTTAAAGAAAAAAATCATAATTTTTTTCTCATGACAAGAAAAAATATCATAACTAACATTAATATTAAGAAACTCCCTCATGGCCTCACATTTTTTTTGTGCCGATAGGTCCATGACTTCATGTTACTAGAATGAGATTGGATAAAATGCAACAAATATTAAAAATGTGATAAAAATTGTATCTTTTTGCCAAAAATTAGTTCTAGAATGTGTAGAAAAGAAAAGAACATATAAAAAAAAAAGCATAGGCATTGAAATTAGTGTGTTGTCTTTTTACTATGTTACCACTTAGCTTAGCTATATCTATCGCAAGCCCTTTGTTTCTATATGCACGATACTCAGGTTGCACAATCATACACGGTTTGCTTTTCTTTAATTGAGAAAAAAAGCTAATGGGCTTTAACATATTAACAACTAAGCCTATTTACTAGACAACCTTTTTATATATATTGGGGAATGGTCCCCATTGTCTTAGTTTAGCTCCGTCTCTATATATATTATCATATTTGCATATTATTGGTTGTGTTTTGGTTATAACTTGTCCAATTGGTTGATACAGTCGGTGTGCTTCCAAAATATTTTGGATGTATATTGTCGCTTTTGATTTTTAGGGTTTGCAAATATAGATTATGTTTTAAATTGTTCTAGTTGTTTTGAAAAAAAATTAAGAATGTTAAGACTATCTAGTAATGATAATAAGTTCCGGATTTAGAATTAGTTACACTTATATCTAAAATGTTGGTATTTGATAAACATCTTATCTTATCAGATTAATCAAACTATATTAGATTTGATATAGTCTGTATACCGATCATAAACCTTAAGATGGATCGTGACATTTTGTCAGGTTACTCTTATCCTAAAGCCATTTGGTATTTGGCAAACAATAACATACTTTATACCATGTTTTGCCATTTTCTTTTTCTTTTTTTTTTCCCCCTAAACATCTGTATTTTTAACATAAAATTCAAGTAATCAAAAATGGTGCGGAGTGATGCTTATTGTACAAAATTACAAAGAGATTTTATTGACCCGCTAAGTAAGGAGCAAAGTTAAAGATTATTAAGAGGAGTAGAAGCGTATAACCTGGTAAGGAAGTCTTACAACATACCAAAATAGTAGATGCCTAGTCTTTGCTTGGCAAACGCCAATGCGCGCTGCAGACTATACTCTTTCTTTATTTCCCAAATATTTCCTTTTATTTAATAACATTACGCTCTTTAGAAAAAGTTCTTATATTTTAGTTACCAAGCTCCTTGTTATTATATTCTAGTTTGCTTTTCAAGAATTATGAAGACGTTATGATTAATTTCTTTTTGATCAAAACCAAGGTATTTACCACCAAAAGCAGTGACTAAACCCCTCATTACAGAAACTCTCTAAAGAGGCAAATAATTAATCACAAAATGCGCTCCATTCCTATGAATGAGAATCGAACCGCCAACCTGATGATAAAGGGACGAGGTGAGTTGTCACCACCTCACATCTCGTGGTTAAAAACATTATGATTAATGAAAAGACGTGAGGGTGGCCAGCACATAAGTTAGAAAATTGGAGTGCCGATTCGCATTCATAGATTCCGCACAAACTAATTTTTTTTTATAAAGTATTTTTAACCCCAAAAAAAAATTGGTTTTTTTTTGTCCAAAAACATGTTTCGTACTGCACATAGAGGGGTAGCTCAGTGGCTATATGCCTCGCCTCTTCTAAAGGTGCATCTGAACACCTCAGGGAGCGTGTTCAACTCGCACCTGGGGCAGAGACCGCTAGTCCGTCCTCCCTAGGCCCCACTAGGGGCAGACCCACAAAAAAAAAAAAACATGTTTCGTACATAAAGATTGCACCTTTTTTAAAAAAAATATAATATGAAGTAAAAGTTGTTAAATTTTTTGAAAGCTTGTTTTAGCCCATTTTTTAAACGAACAATTACTTTTTTAAATAAAAAATCAATTCTCTTGTATTTAGATAAAATTTTTAAAATAATCAGAAACTTAAAAATGTCCATTTTCAACTTTTTTAACTTTAAAAAAATTTCAAGTTTTATAATTACTTATTTTAAAAGCTAAAGTAAACACCCTATTCTCAACATATTTTGAGTTGAACCAAAAAATCAAAACAAGAGGATATTCATAATATATTTCAGAATAATATTATTTGTCTTATTTTTTAGGATATCATGAGATGTCTTTTAATATTGATTAAGACAAAAATTAAGAGTTCTTCTGTATTAATATTTAAAAGACACTTTATGGTATCTCTTAAAAACTCAGAAAGTGTCATAAATAATTTTTTTAATTTGAAAAAGTTATCATTTGTAGAAATTATGAATTTTTAAAAACTTGGAAATTTTTTAGCCCTTTTTTTTGTTCTTTTTAATTTAATATAGGGGTATAAATAGATTGATTTTATTCGAATTTGAATAAAAAATAAATTCAAATCGATTATTTTCCACCAAATCCAAGCCAAACCAACTTGATAAAAATCAAGTTAGTTTCATTCAAGTTATTAGGCCGAACTAAAAAATAAATAATTGCATTTTAAAATTTTTTTACTCTTATAACAACTAACAATAATATAAAATTTGATCATGATATATAATAATAATAATAATAATAATAATAATAATAATGGTGTAAATATGTAAATTCTTTGGACAAATATTAATAAACAAGATAAAAAATAGAGCTAGCAAATGGGCCAACCCCCAGCCCTGCCTTATCCCACCGTAGGTCAAGCCTTAAACAGGGTAGGGGTGGGGCAACCCGTGCACAGTAATATAGGTTGAATATGTCAACTGCCCCTACTTTTGTGCGATTTGGCTAGTTAGCAGGTTGGCTCGTCAAAAAAATAAAAAAAAATTTATATAAATTAATTAATCTATTTTTTTTTTTGAAAAAAAGATAAACAAAATTTTTAACTAAATACATCAAAATAACATCCATACAAAATTTAAAAAAATTCATAAATAATTGATTCAATATCAAATTAAAATAATATGCTATCAAAAGATATTATTTAACAATTCAATGCCAAGTTGCTGATAATTATAACACATATCTAGCTACTGCTGCCATTCTTAATAAGAATGACATATTCAAACCAAAATAATCACAATAGAGATGTTTGCTGACCAAGATTTAAATCCAAATATATTAAAAAATTCATACTTCACAAATTAACTATGTTCACAACTACAACAAAGTATAAATTTATAATTAATAATATAGTTCACAAAGCATAAATATATTTAACTAAGTGTCTTTTGTGAAAAAAAAAAGAAAATAAACAAAAAGAAAAAGGAGGTGACCTACAAGCTAAACCCACCCTGCTTCGCCTTGCCCCGCTTCAACCCACGGGTTATGCAGGGTGGGTTATGCTAGTCAAATTTTTTTGCAGGTTGAAAATGTCAATCTATTCTACCAAAAGATACTGGTTATGCAAGTTGACCCGACGGGTTCAACCTGTTTTGTCATTTCTGATAAAAAAGTGATTTTATATTGAAAAGTTAAATGCAAAACTTTAAAAAATTAGAAATAAATGAAAAATTAGTTAATCGAATGATCGAGTTGGTGTTTAGGTGATCAATTGAAAATTCATAAATTTAAAATTGAATCAATAATAATTGGTCTGATCTAATTCCACCTCAAAATGAACTAATTATTCGAACCAATCTGAATTAATTCTATTAATTTTGTTAGTATCTTCAAGTTTACTGCATCAATTATATCTGCTTACAGCCCTACTTTTAGCTATTTGGTATTTGTATTAATTGACATATTTATAAAACCAAAAGAAGAAAAAAAAAATCAAAGATGACTGTTTATTTTTTCAACATACCTTCTCTTAAGTTAAAATCAACAATCCAATTGCTACTTGCTTTCTAGTTCGTTGACTTACTCTAGTCGTCAGTCTTATAGTCTTCTTCTTTATTCTATTAGTCTTATGCTCTATAGTTTGATTTTCCAGTCGCAAACACCAAGCTTCCTTCTCATTTCTCATGGCCTTTTAAGCTTCCTTCCCTCCTCTTCTTCTTCCTCCTACTTCAGCTATGTATGGTCCAATTGAGATGAAAGAGATGTTATGTATGCTTATATGTGCGAATTATTATTGTACATGGTTTTGAAATATGGCATTCAAATAACTTCAAATTATTTTTGATAGCTGCCCAAAATAAAGATGTATTTTTGAGGGAAATAGAGAGTTGTTGTCTTTAGAATGCCTTTTAAGCAGAAAATTAGAGTTGTTAAAATAAGTCAAATATGTTAGATTAATTTATTTACTTATCAAAATTAGATGAGATGAGTTTAAAAGGTAATTATTTATTTAAACTACTTATTTTCAATCAAATCCATTTAATCTGTGGATTAAATAGACCAATCCATTTATTCATATTTTTTAATAAAAAATAAATATAAATTTAGAATATAAAAATATAATTTAATAATTAAATTAATATATTTTTATTTTTTAATAAATAATAAGAATTTTTATTTTTTTATTATCAAAATCAATTAATAATATGTATAATCAAATTTTTAGAAATCTAAATAACTGAAAATTTATTTCAAAAGAAAAAGATAAAGGGTCCAGATTATCATAATATGGCCCGCAGGCTGAACAGACTGACCATTTAGCCCACTTATTTCACGAACTTTGACGGGTCGACCTGGCTTCAACGGCCCTACTGAACATTTGGTAAACCAATGGCATTAGTGATTTATGGAGACATAAATCCAGGAAAAGAGCCGGTGGAAATCTATGTCCATCCATATGTTGAAAATGTAAAAGCAACGGCGTCTTTATCTTATCATCTGACACGTCCCATCACTAGTTTCGCGTAAAAGGAGAAGGAAAGGACTTGGAATCAGAGAAAAAGCATAAAATACAGTGTTTTCTATTGTTTAGAATGTCAAAGAAAACGGTAAGAAAGAAAACAGGTCGTGGGCCGTCACCGACACCGGGTAGAAAAGAAAAGAGTTGTTATATACGAGCGAATAAAAATTATTTGATGTATTATTAATTTTTTTAGTTATTAATTTATTTAATTGAATTATTAATTAATTATAATATAATATTATAAGATATTTTTATATTTAATTAATTGATAACACATTAAAAATGTACCCTAAATACAAGTTAAAATACCATTATTGGAAGGAAAATAGGCCGTGGGTTCCGCTGACGAAAATACGGTGGAGAGATTAGGAGTGCTTATGATTGTCAATAAAATTACTATTTTACTATAGAGAAATATTTTTTGAATATATTATGTATAGACATAATACGAGATATAGTATATTTATGCGAATATGGGTAAACATCGATGTACATATGTATCGAGATAAGGTAATAGATTGTATATTTATATGAGAGGGTATTATATTTGGATATCCCATCTTTATATACAAATAACATACCTATTTACTATGTAACATTTTGTCCTCATTATGAAATATAGTTGTTAAAAAAAATATTTTAATAATCACATTTTTCTTCTCAATCAATTAATAGAAGAAAAAATAATTTTTTTTTTTTAATTTTTTCTTCTCTCTATTTTATTTCTTTTTATTTTATTTCTTCTTATTTCCTTTTCTCAACCAATCAAAGATATCGAATTTATCTTTTTATTTGTTTACAGTACAAGTTGGTCACGATGCGATTCTTTTTGACCCAATGCGTGTAAAGGTATGTCTTCTTTGATTCTTCACATTATCTTCTGCAATAATGCTAATAAAACAATTGAAAACAATATGTTTCTTCATCTTCGTGGAAGTCTCCATGCCTTTAATCTTCAAATGTTTGATGTCTCTCCCTGTTCTTTATCTAAACTAGGGGCACAGTCATCCGATTTTCTCTTCTTAATAATAATTCTTAAAAAATCAAAGAAAAAACAAGGGTTAATTGACTGCCTACGTTACACTTTATAGTGAATTATTGCATTATCAGTCCCAAGTTTGGATAAAAGAGAAGATTTGTGAGACATTTGATAGTTTATGTAGAATTTGTCAAATTATTATGGATATGGATCAATGATGTGTTAAGGACATAATGACATTGTTTGATCCACACATCAAACTCTACTTAAAAGAAAAAGACTCGACAGTATATCTATTTATGTGTTTTTATTATTAATTATAAAAATCTCACATTATTTCTATTCTATTTTTTATTTTAAGATTTTATAAAAAAATAAAACAACAGAATTTTATTTTTATTACTACCTTTAAAAAAACTTAACAATAAGTACAATGTAAATAATATAACATTTTATATTTTTTATAAAAATATATCAGCATCAAATAAAAATGAAAAATAAATCAAACACTACCTAACAGTTTGTCTATTCATTTATCAATGTGGACAAATTAAACCTGGAGTCTCTGTCCCTGTTATCTCTTTTTTTATTGATTGTTTCTCCTTCTGCTAATAAAAATTTGGCCATAAGATATTAGTTTTTTTTGGTGTCTTTTTTAATGTTATTGTTTTCACACTGGTTGGCTTTTCACCATTTTTTAATATCGATTTCTTCAAGAATTACCAAAAAGTTACATGATAATTAATGAAAAAAAGGGGTTTTTTTTTTTGGGGGGGCCAGATCGCGAAACTATTGCCCCACACACGGAAGATATAGGAAATGGTAACAGAGTTTTGCAATTCACACAACTGCTTTCTTCTCATCTTCCCAATTTTATTAAATAATCATCGCCTTTTTAAATAAATTCCAAATAAAAGTCCTTAAATTTCTGGAATATTATGAATATAATTTTTTCCATCCAATTCAATATATGCCAATTAAATTTTTTAATTATTTTGTATGAATTTAATTTATACCATCATTTAATCAAATATTTATATTTATAAAATTTTTAAAATAATAGATGGTTGCTTAACGCTACCACACTACAATGCTAGCAATTTACACCATTAATTTTGACTGTAACAAAGATACACATGGACAAAATAATACCCAAGCAGCAGCCAAACCTTCAGTTACCAGATTAAATTTTGCCACCACAGAACTCAACCCTTTCACTATGATATACAGCAGATTTCCCCAACTGCTAACATCTCCAAATCCATTTATATAATACAGCCATCAGAGGATACACGTGCCTCCTTTAAGCAATTTACTCACTGGTGCTACCTTCCCCTTTCCCCAGATCCTCTAACAATCCCATTAAAAAAATAAAAATAAACAATTTTTAAATGATGACTACTTTCATGAATTGCGGGGAAGTTACATGATGGTTAATGACGACACTCCAGGGAGGTGGAGGAGGTCGTGGAACTGATGCAGTAATGCCCCACACAGAAGATAGGAAATGGGAAGACAGTTTCCCAATCCACTCAACTGGTTTGTTTTTGTCTATCCAATTTTTTTAAATAATCACCGCCATTTTAAATTCCAAATAGAAGTTCTTAAATTCCTAGAATACTATACGGTAACTGGCGCTTCACGAGGAAATAATTTTTAAAATTATTATTTAATTTAACTTTATTTAATATTTTATTTTATAAAATATTAAATTATTTTTTTAATTTTATTTTTGAATATATTTATTTTTGTACATATTTGTTATTAGATATTTGTAAACACCATATTTTATTTGAGATAAAAAAAATAAAAATGGAAAGACAGAATAAAGTTTGATTTGGTATTATTGTGATCTTTTAAAAGTTGTTGAGTTCTTTTAACTCTTTAGAAATTACTTTCAAAAAATTATAATAGTATCATTTGGTAAAATAATGTAAAAATTACTCTTAATAAGCGAAGTTATAAAAGTAATATTTGATAAAATTATTCTTAATATCTAAAATGACTACAATAGTTATAAATAGTAAAAAGAATAATTTCTATTTTTAATAAGATTATATTAGTCTTTTAAATTTTCAAGAAAGCCTTGAAGTCAGTGCTGAAAAGTATTTACATGAGAACGAGAGCGCTATACTTAAAAGTCGAGAGCAAAAGTACCCAAACTTTTTGATTTACCAAATATAAAAAATTAACTTATATTTTTCATAAATCAGAATACTCTTTTAAAGAGTACTACTAAATTAAGTCTAAGAAGAAAAGAAGAAAAAGAATTAACTCATTTATTTTTGAATAGAAGAATAGTCCAATCATAAAATAAGAAAAGATAGTGAAAAAAAAAATCAAGTCAAAATAAATGAGAATAAAATCTAAATAAATCTCTTAATTTTAATATTTATATCCAAATTAAATCAAATCTATCAATAATCATTAAAGCCAAATTTTCAAGTAAAATCAATCAAATTTAATGTTATTTGATCCCTGCAAACACTTATAAATAGATCAAATATTAAAAAAAAAAGGGATATGTTTGGAAGCAACGACAATAGAGATTACGAACAAACATTGTGTAGTCCACTTTCACCTTCATATTTCTCATTCATTGAGATACACTTGTCGGTAAATCCCTTCCTCACTTTGTCTCAACTAGTTCATTCCTTACACTGACATTCATTTGCACATTTTCATTCCACACTCACACGGACACCGTCACTTATACTTTTGCATTTGTTATCATAACATCGTTCTACACTTTCTTTATCATTTTTGCATCGATTTATTTTGTTCTTTCAACGCAACAAACAACCAAAAAAAAAAAAAACCAAAAACAGCAGCCACCTCCTTTGCAACCACCGCCACTGTCCCTTAACCAAAACTGCCACCAGCAGCACCGCCGTCCCACGCCGCACCCTCGTCCATCCTAACCATCACAGCACCCTCACCCACGCACCCACATAACCACCACCAACACCCAAAAAAAAAAAGCCAACACTGTACCTAAACCAGAAAAAACCTCAATCCCTTATGCCCAAAACCAAAGAGCAAACAAAAAGAAATCACAGCCACAAACAATTCCAAGCCGCCGCCGAATAACCTCTTTGGTCACCATTAAACCACCACCGCGACCTCCGCCCAAGCCCACCTGCATCCCCTGTCACAGCCGCCGTCGAACCCATCACCACCGTCACAGAGATGAGGCGCTTCGCGAGGCATCACCTCATCCACAAGGATGCCAGCGCCACCGCCTAACTCTGCCGAGCACAGCCGAAGACGCCGCTGCAGTAGAAGACGGCGCCGTGAAGCCTGACGACGTGAAATCCCTGCACCTCTCTCCCCCCCCCCTGTGTTTTTGTTACCAAATGACTCTTGCAAATCAACACTTTCCTCTTCTGCTTCTTTTGTTTCCTTTTCATTTTATTTTTTTATTTTATTTTTATTTTGCTTTTGAGTTCAAATCAAATTTTTGCTGTTCAAATTAAGGTTTTTTTCTCTTCCGTTTGTTTTCTCCGTTGTCGTTTTAAGATGGCCCGTATTCTTGCTGATTGTGTTGGGCTTTGTTTCCTTTTTGCTTACATGCATATGAACACCAAGAATTTTCAAAAGAAAAAATCCTATTGAAATTTTTTGCTGAGTTTACGTAACAATATCCAATATTGATATATGGTTCGTCCGTTATCAAGAGTTACGAGAATTATGAGGGTTTATTGTATGGCTTGTACTATCTGAATTCTGTACAAATGTGATTTTTTTCTTTTTTATTTAAAAAAATCTTTTTCATAAATAAAATAAATATATTAGGGATGTAGTGGGATTAAGTTTCCACCATTCCTTATGCATAAATAGACTCTCAAATCTAATATCTTTAAAAGACTAATTTTTTGCAAAATTGAAAGATTTTTCCGATTTTTCCCATAATAAAAATTAGTGGCGACTTCATTAAATTATTTTCATATTTTTTATTGTCTCTCATTACTACACCATCCGGGTACGTTGTGCCATTATTACAAAATTGTAATTATTTTAAATTGTAACAATAATATTTATGCATATTATGATTATCCAATAATTGTGCATAATTATTCGCCTTTAAGAATTTTAATTAATCAAGACAAATTATAGATATTGTGTTTATCAAGTTTAATTTAACATATATTGAACCAATATATAATATAACTATATTAAAAATATAACATATATTGAACAAATAAAGAAAATATATATATATATATATATATATATATATATTCTGTGATATGATTAAATCTGATTAAGTTAAGATTTTAAAGTTATAATTATAAAGTAAAGATCTAAAACGCTTAAAAGTAAAAAAAAAAAAATTCATGGATAATATAGCAAAATTATACTTATTAAATATATTTATACATTACTAAAAGTAAAAATATTTGATATATATATATATGTGTGTGTGTGTGTGTGTATGTATATTATTAAAATTAATACATGTGACTAAAAGTGTATTTGTTTCAACTTTTCAAAAGAATTATTATAAAATATGAACTTTTTATTTCCTATGCACTAGGATTTTTTTTTTAAAAAATGTTGTATTTATTTCTAAGGTATTTTTAAACAAAGTATCTATTAAACTAAAATATTTTCCTTTGCACACAATCGTTTCACTTACACTACTCCTTTTTTTCATTATTTTCCTACCAAATCAACAAATACTTAAAATATGAATTCATAAGCTTTTTTAAATTCTGAATATATTAATTTTTTTAAAAAAAATCTATTCTTTGTTTTTTAATCTACAAATATATAGAAATTAATTAATTGAAAATGTATTTGATTTTGTACCCAAATAAAATAAGTTTGATTTTGTGCCCAAAAAATATTTTGGAAAGGCATAAATTATGGAAAAATTGAAAATTTTGGGTTTTAAAAAAAAAAAAAGCTGTCAATAATTGATGGAGAAGCCTAAATTTGGTATTGTAGCTATTTAATGTAAGTCTTGAAAAAGATAAAAATAAAAAATATTAAATTAAAAGTATTAATTAAAAGACTCTTAATATCCAAAGTATAAAAAGTCATAATGTTACCATAAGATATAGATATATAAGCATAAATATAATTTTTTCCATCCATTTGAAAAAATACGTTCGTCACGCATATATTAGCAAGCACTTAAAATTCTCCCTTGTCAAAATTAACCCAAAAAATTTGGAAAAGATGATACTTGCTCTTTCTAATATAACCATTTTAGTTGTTTTGTATTTGTATTGATTGACATATTTATTAACTCAGAAGATTATAAAAAAATATGATGACTGTGTATTTTTTTTCCTTCCAATCAACACATCCTTTCGAAATTAAAATTAATAATCCATGTGCTACTGACTGTTTGGTTCATTGACTTACTATACTAATAAAAGCATCATTGGTCTTTTGAGTCTTGTTCTCTACTTTTATCAGTTTTCTATTTGTTTGATTTTTCATACGCAACCATTATTCTCACACTAAGCTTCCTTCTTAGTTCTCATGGCTCTGCAAGCTTCCTCCTCTTCCTCTTCCACCCACTATGAGTTTGATGTCTTCCTCAGCTTTAGAGGTGAAGACACTCGCCATGGTTTTACTGGCCATCTGTACAAGGCTCTTTGTAGTCGGGGAATCCACACATTCATTGATTATGAGAAGCTTTCAAGAGGGAATGAAATCAAACCGGCACTTGAAAGCGCCATTGAAAATTCCCGGACTGCCATCATTGTGCTCTCTGAGAACTATGCTTCTTCTTCTTTTTGCTTAGATGAACTTGCCACAATCATGAAGTGTGTTAAGCAAAAGGGCCAGTTGGCTTTGCCAATTTTTTATGATGTGGATCCTTCTGATGTGAGACATCACAGCGGGACATATGGTGAAGCACTAGTTACGCATGAGAAGAGGTTCAAGGATGACAAGGAGAAAGTGCAGAAATGGAGACAGGCTCTACATCAAGTAGCTAACTTAGCCGGCGAGCATTTGAAACTTGGGTACGCTTTCTTCTATCACATATTTTGTTTCCTTAATTTTTATTTTTCGAATCGTTTTATGTTTAAAATTAACAAGTGGAAGAAATTGCTTGTACATTTTGAGCAAGTTAAATTACTGTGTATCAAACAACATGAATTGCAATGCAATAATACAATTCTCAAGTCTTAACGTATGGTATACGATGTGACTTATTTGATTGGATAGGAATGAATACGAATATGTCTTTATTGAGAAGATTGTTAAAGAGATCTCCAAGAAGATTAGTCGTGTTCTCTTGCATGTTGCGGAACACCCTGTTGGACTGGAGTCTCAAGTGCTGACAGTAAACGAGCTTCTAAATGATGGATCAAATGGCAAAGTCCATGTAGTAGGGATCTATGGAGTTGGTGGAATAGGTAAAACGACACTTGCTCGAGCAGTTTATAATTTGGCTGGCAACCAATTTGAATGTTCATGTTTTCTTGAAAACGTGAGACAAAATTCAATTACACTTCTCCAAGAGATACTTCTTTCTAAAATACTTGGAGAGAAGGATATTAGGCTGGCAGGCGTCGCTGAAGGAATTTCAATAATAAAGTATAGGTTCCAGAGCAAGAAGGTTCTTTTGGTTCTTGATGATGTTGACAAACTTGAGCAACTACGGGCAATTGTTGGAAGTCCCGATTGGTTTGGTTTTGGTAGCAGAGTCATCATAACAACTCGAGACAAACATTTGCTAGCAGCTCATAAGGTTGAGAGTAAATATGAGGTGGACAAATTAAATGAAGAAGAAGCACTTGAGTTGCTGGGTTGGCATGCTTTTAAATATGAAAAAGTTGATCCAAGTTATATGGACATTTTAAATAAAGTAGTGTCTTATGCTTCTGGCCTTCCATTGGCTTTGGAGGCAATAGGTTCCAACTTGTTTGGCAGGAGTGTGGAGGAATGGAAATCTGCATTAGATGAGTACAGAAAAATTCCTATTGAAGATATCTATAAGGTACTTAAAGTAAGCTTTGATGCTTTGGGGGAAAATCAACAAAACTTTTTCCTTGACATTGCTTGTTGCTTCAAAGGATATGAATTGGCAGATGTTGAAAATATACTTTGCGCTCATCATGATGCAAACCCAAAACGTGATATTCATGTTTTGGTTGAAAGATCCCTCATAAAGATTGACGAGAGTGGTTTTGTAACATTACATGACTTGATTCAAGACATGGGTAGAGAAATTGTTCGTCAAGAATCACGAAAAGAGCCTGGCAAACGTAGTCGGTTATGGCTTCCCAAAGATATCATGCAAGTTTTACAAAAGAACACAGTGAGTATAACTTATAATGGTGGTTTGGTTTATCAATAATCTTTAATCTTGATTGATCTCTTTTGACCATATTTTGTTCACAATAGTCATTTGTTCCTCTATTTCCAATTTTTTGCTGATTTTGTTTATTTATCCTTTGTTCCATACTAAAACATCCTTTATTTGTGTAGATGTCCTGACATTAAATTTATGCACTGTGGTTGACTTGTTCTTTTTATGTTCAAAGGGAACTAATAAAATTGAAATGATAAATCTGGAAGCTTCCATGTCTGAAGTAGTAAAGTGGGATGTACAGGCCTTCAAGAAGATGAAAAACCTCAAAACACTTATTATCCGAAATGGTAAATTTTTCAAAGGTCCCAAACATCTTCCAAATAGTTTAAAAGTGTTAGAATGGCCAGGGTATCCTTCACATTCTTTACCAGTTGATTTTCATCCAAAGGAGCTTGCCATACTCAAGTTATCTGATAATTGCTTTACATCTCACAAGTTGGTCAGGTTACTAAAGGCAAGTATAATAAGTTTTTAATTTTTCTGTGTTGATAAATTTAGTTTAAGATATATATATATATATATATATATATATATATATATATATATATATATATATATATACTTTTTTTCTTAAATTTTGCAGGAGTTTGTGAATATGACAGTTTTGGATCTCAGTGGGAATAAATGGATAACACATATTCCTGATGTATCACGTGCCCCCAATTTACAGACATTAGACTTCTCTCGTTGTGTGAATTTAACTAAAATTGATGAGTCAGTTGGACGTCTGAATAAGCTTAGAATCTTGGATCTTTGTCGTTGCATAATGCTTAGGAGTCTTCCTTCCCTTATGTTGCCCTCTCTTGAAAGCCTCGCACTTTCATTCTGCTTTCGTCTTCAGAGTTTTCCTGAAATACTAGGGAAAATGGAAAAATTAACAAGTCTTGGTTTGGCTTTCACTTCCATAAAAGAATTGCCATATTCCATTTGTAATCTTACTCGGCTTCAACAAATACATATGTTTGGTCCATTGGAGCCTCTGTCTTTGCTATTACCAAGTAGCATTTTCATGTTCAAAGAACTTAATAAGTTGTACTTTCTGGGTCTTGAGTGTTTGCTATTACCTAATCAAGACGAAGGTGCGGAAAAAGTGAGTTCGGTGGTGTCTTCGTCCACAAAGGAGCTTTATTTGAGAAACTGCAAACTATCTGATGAACTCCTTCAAATATTTCTTCCTCGGTTTTCCAATTTGGAAATATTAGACCTGTCACGTAGTAGTTTCACAATTCTTCCTGCATGGATCAAAGATTCTCGCTTTTTGAGGTCTCTTGTGCTGGATGATTGCGAGAATCTTCAAGAAATTGGTGGGATCCCGCCCAACATAGAACACTTGTCTGCATATGGCTGCACATCCATGAGTTGCTCGAGTAGAGAGCTGTTATCGAATAAGGTATCTCTTTATTTTTGGTGGTACGTGTGATGATTAATATGATAATTCAGGTCAAATCTGATTAAGACGCTACATCTATGTATCTATGTGTTGTTGCAACACTAACTAACTACGAACCATTTTACGACTAACAGAAATTGCACGAGGAGGGTGGGGAGAAGAGATTTAAATTGCCGGGAACAAGGATTCCAGAGTGGTTTGAGCATCAGGGCAGTGGACGATCAATATCTTTCTGGTTTCGTAACAAGATTCCTGCCATATCTGTCTGTGTTCTTTTTAACGAAGCGAGTATTGAGCTATATCGACATACCCTTGTAATCCAATTGACCATCAATGGCAACTATAAGCGTAGTCGCCTTCTGAATAGTAATGTCCTCGTTGATCGGCTTGATCATACATATATTTATGATGCAGAAGCTGATGCGGATGAAGAGCACTTAGAAAATGAATGGAATCAAGCGAATATTTCCTTTAGACCTGTAGGTCTCGAACCCCCGATGCTGAGGGATCTGGCCAGCATGCAATTTGGTCTCCATATAATCAAAGAAAGAAGTAGCATGGATGATATCCGATTCATCCGATTCACGGATCCGCCGTTACAGAAAGAAGAGCACGGACCAGTGGACATGAGAGATTATCACAAACACCATATGCCGCAACAGCAAACAAATTTGCCTTTTATGAATGGGGATTCAAATTCAAAGCTAATAAGTAGCTCCACCACTATCACCGTCCAAGGTAAACACTCTCAGCTATGGCCACATTTTTCTTTGGCTGGTTCCTCAGAAATTCGGCTTTTATGAAGTTTTCTTTTTTGGTTTTTGTGATTGTGAGTCACTAAGTGTGTTTGGATTAACAAAATTTTAGAATTGGTTTGATTTAAATTGAATTGATTTGAATTGATTTGATTTATAAATTAAGTTTTATGTTTGAAATGATTGTGTAAAAATAGGATTTGAATTGATTTAGAAATCAATTCTTATGTTTATAATATATTAGATTGTGTTTGGAATGATTAAAAATGGAATTGATTTGATTTATACTTAAATTTTAAAATCAAATCAATTTCGATTAAATCCTTTCAATTTTGATAGGATTTCGAATAGAAAGTAGTTAAATCCGGTGGTAATTAAAAATCACTTTATTTTTTATTTTTAAAACACCTAAACACAAGATTTGATTTCTAAATTAAATTATTTTTATTTTTTTAACATTCCAAACACACTCTAAATGGTCTTGACTGCGCTTCTCTCTAGATTAGCTCGCTTAAGATATGATTGGTTGCGATTTTTTTATTTTGGCAAAAATTTTGTTTTTTATAAAAAAATTAATTTTTATATATTTGAATAATTTTTTAAAATAACTTAAATCTAAAAAATATCTATTTTCAGTTTTGTTATAAAAGATGAAAAGAATAGTTTATAAAAAAGAATCAATTTTCAATTTTTCAGTTATATATATGCATTTGGGTAATATATTTTTGGTAAAAAAAAAATTACTTTTTATGTTAAAAAAATCACTTTTTATATATTTGGATAAATTTTAAAAATTGATCAAAATCTAAAAAAAAAGTCCTTTTCAGTTATATAACAAATTTTAGTTTTAAAATTATTTTTTTCAAAAATTAAAATAAATGCACCATGTTACCTATATATTTTTTAGGCAAATTTTGTTGCACAGAATATGTGCTATTAAAAGCAAAGCAAATTACTGAAATGAAAATTCCAGACTTCATATATATGCTTACTCAGACTGATAAATTGAATATATCATCACCTAAGTGTGTCTTAACTTCTGTTTTTGTTTTCTAATTTTATTTTTCTTCCTAAATTTTGGCTAAGTCTACCATTCTTTTGTTTGCATTGAAAATCATACTCTAAATCGCCATGCCTCATTTAAAATTTGATATTTTACATTTTACAACAACACAATAATACATATGTTGAGTAAATAAATAGAAAAAAAAAAGGAATATATACGTTGAGAAAGTTTGTTAATTCTCTTTTTTTATATGCATAAAATGAAAAATATGCAATATGAAATGGGAGAAGCAACATAGAACTCTATTTTGGGATAAAAAAAATTGAAATAAGAGAATATTGCATTAGATCTACTTCGCCATCGGAGTAAATTCTTAATTTGTAAGCTTACCACTTCTACTTCGGTTTCTATTTATATTTATTGAATTTGGCTATAAATACATCATTTGTCCGTTTGCATTTAATTTTATGGTATGAATTGTTAAGTCATACATTTAGTACTTATACATTAGATAAAACTTTGAACATGTATGTAGAGAAAGTTTCTAAATTCTCTCTTATTTTCAATTTTATACACAGAAAGGTATAGAATATGATATTTCATTGCGTAATCAGTAACTGTATGTTGATTACTTCTCTTTAACTTAACTTTGGTTTCACTCTATTCACTTTACTTGTCTCTTTACCTTTCTGCTCTTGTATATTCTGATTTAGATCAAGCAGCTAGAGAAAAGGCTCCTGGTGAATCTTGTCATACCCCAGGTTATGCGGAGACTCAAAGTATTCAGGCCCCAAGTCCCACTTCATTAAGTGGCAAAGCTAGCGAAGAAGAACTTTATCTAAAATCCAGTTGCACTGCGTCATCAACATCAATTGACAAATCTTTGAGAAAAAATGAAACAAGTGATGATGATGATGATGATGATGATGATGATGCAGAAATGGATGCATTTTATGCTCCTTCTGGTGCTGGCATCCCTATGCTTTCTCATTCCCATGTTAAATTGGCCACCACTGCTCCAAGTGAAAAGGCCAGGGAAGCATTGAGATCAGTGCAGTACTTCATCTCCAACGATGCTTCAGTTTTGTTGGATCCTGAGCAGTGCCGCAACACGAAAGCCAGCTTAGATTGCCTCTCCAAGTTATCTGCAGATGATGGCATATCAAGAGAAATGGGAAAATTGATGTCAGAAGCTTCACGGTTGTTGACTCATTGGAGGAGGGACTACGTTGAAGCAAGTAGGAAAATTGACTCTAAAACATCCGAGTTGCAGAGAGCTGATGAGTTAGAAATGAGTCTGGAAGGTAACAAGGAAAAGCTTAGGGAAGTTGAGCATCTCAGTGCCACTAAAGCTAACATGTCTGTTTCTCAATCTGAAAAAAGCATCACTCGTAAGAGAAAGCGAGAGATTCTTGAGGAAGGGAAAAAACTTAAAGCTCGACCGGATGACTTCAGGAAAAATGTGCCACAATGGGAACAGGAGCACATTTCGGCAAAGAAAGTTCAAGCAAAAATCAAAGCTGAATGGTCAAAAGTGAGAGAAAAATTTAATAAGATGGTAGAAAAGTGGAATTTATAATCCTGGTAGAGTTTTGATCATATATTAAGCATTTAATCTATTGTACACGACAATTTAAATGATTTTCTGTTAAAATGGATGTTGCGTTATGCCTCATTTTCAATATAAGTTGTGTTACTATAATGTCAATTCTGCAGAAAATGTGTTTAGATTTGAGACTAATCGAATAAGTTGGATGTCATTGTCCAATTCCAATCGATACCAGTTTTGACTTGTTCAATGGCACAACTCCATTAATGGAGTTACTACCGATGGCAAAGGTGAAGGTACGATGACGTTTTTCTCCAAGTGATTTATTAAATAACAATGTCTTAATCTTAATAATTTAATGCAAATTATCAAGAATTATGAGTTTAGGATTGACGAGGAAGAGAAAGAGGTATCTAAAAATAATAACACTGAAAATATTACCAAGAAGATATAATGTGAACCTGTAGACTCTGTCACCATTTTCCTTATTAATTCATAGTTTTCTCTTTCTGTAATCAAAATTTGGGCATAAAATATGAGAATTTTGTTTTTCAAATTCACTTTTTATCTTAATAGAAAGGAAGTTAGAAAGTTCAAGCCTTATTCTGGATTTGCCACTACTGTCTTTTAAGTTATACCTACACGTAACAGTTAAATGCTTTACATTCAATGCATAGGATATAATAAGAAGTATAGTTGACTACATTTTTTAACAAACAAAATGTAGTGCAGGTTTGATTCTGCTTTTGTAAAATTAATTCTAGATAGAATTGATTTTATTTGAATTGATATAGTTAAAATTAATTTTAAGGTAAATTGATTTATATATTTGGTAGTTTCTCTAAAAGTGATTCTAATAGAAAGTAAAAAATTTTCAATTCTCCTATAATCAATTTTTGATCAATTATAAAGATAAGAATTGATTCTGACTTTTCATAACCAAACATCATCCAATATGCTTAAAATCAATTGTTGGGTCTCACAATAGATTTTAGCAGCTCCAATCGGGTTGCCAAACACACTATTTGTTGTTTACATGTACATTAATCTAACCATCTTCCACTGAGTATATTCTTAGTAATTAGTTCGTCAAATTCAAAACCTCCTACAATGGGTTAATAGAAATTTGCCGCCGGTTGTAAAGGGATGTTGGCTCATTTGTTTGGCTCTTTATATTTATATTTTGCGATGACTAAAATTTGATGTCTAGATTCTCTTTTTGTAGGTACCGTTTAGATAAACCCTTCATGAATGCATATATGTTTGTGAAATTTGCGCCTAAATTTTTGGTTAAAAAGAAAAGAAAAGAAATGCCATACTGCACTATTTACAAGTGATTTGATTGGTGATTTAATTTTTGTATTTCTTTTTTTTTTTCTGTTTCTCAAAGATATTTAGAGATAATCTTATTTAAAGCATGGCATGAATACCAAAATATGGGCACTTCTCCAAACAAGATTTCAAACCGTGATTCACTAACTATCCCTCCATTCCATTAGACTCAACGCTCATTAGTTATGGTTTTTCTTTTGTTGAAGCAAGTAATGACAATAACTTTGGGAATTACTTATTTATTTTCCAGGTCATTATCTTTTTGGTGATATCAGAGCTTGGAAACTCCCTTTCTTCGGTTCAGCATGAGACATACGTCTTTCCAGTTTTACAGATAATCAAATTGATAATACCTGCTTAAAGTAATGGAATATGTTCAAAGTACTCAACAATGTGATTTATCCGATCGTGATTCCAATTAAAGCAGAAAAAAAAGAACGTGACAAATCTTCTATTCTATGCATTTGGGTTTGCTTTGAAAAAACAAAATGAATTGTTCTTTCTGAATAAAGAAACTGGTATTTCAGAGGCCATAATTCGACAGCCAAAAAAAAAAAAAAAAACACAGATGCTAAATTTTGGGGAGTTAACTATGGAATCTTCTAGCAATATTTTTGTCAACATTTGCTTTTGTATATTTATTTATCATTTATCATGTAAGATCTATTCTTCCTGGCAATTGTCACGACCTGTCTTGGGGATCGTGATTATGTCAAATTATTTCTCAAATATCAATATTTCTCATAAAAACATGGCTAAGGGTGTATTTGTTTAAGATTTTTTTGACAAAAAAACCATTTTTTTTCATCCAAAAAATTAGTTTTGGTATATTTAGATAATTTTTAAAAAATGATCAGAATTAAAAAAAAAAACTATTTTTAGCTTTTTTATAAAAGCTAAAAAGAGTAGCATCTAAAAAAATTAGTTTTCAACTTTTTTAGTTATATATAAATTTAAGCTTCAAAATCATTATTTTTTAAAAGTTGAAACAAGCGCACTTTAACTCTTTGGATGTGTTTGTTTTAGCTTTTTAAAAAAGTAATTTTGAAGTTTAAATTTATGTATAGCTTAAAAAGATGAAAATTGATTTTTTTCAGAAGTTACTCTTTTCAACTTTTACAAAAAAGTTGAAAACAGATTTTTTTGAAATTCTAATTATTTTTAAAAATTAATTCAAATACATAAGAACTGATTTTTTGGATGAAAAAGTGGTTTTTTGCCCCAAAAAATCCAAACAAACACACCCTTTATCTCAAACTCATTATCATTGTTAGAGAATGCTTACATCACAAATTTATCTAAAATAACTAGAATAAGTCAACACAGACTTTGGAATCAAAGCTGGTAGTATTCACCCTAGACCATAGTGGAGGCATACCAATAATATCAAATAATTGAATAAGTCATGACCAAATCCAATGAACAACCTGCAAATATGATATTGTATAAAAATTGAGTTATACAAACTCAATGATAGTATATCATACAAAGTAGATAGGATAAGGAAACCATTACATGCATGAGCATTTAACATAAAACTAAATAATCTAACAATCATACAATTCATTGAAAATAATTGATGGAAATCACAATGCGTAAATTTTGTGCCTTCTCAACATTTCATAAGTAGAAACTCATTCATATCTCTCAGTAATAAATAGAAGACTCATAAGTAGGAACTCAATATTTCTCCATATGCCTTCTCAATATTTTCATAATTCATTCTTCTCAGAATAAAATCAAATTTTTTATCAATTAACTAAAACTCCCTAAGGGTTATATAAGAAGAAGTAAGGGTGTGTTTGGTTTATCTATTTTCTATTTCCATTTTCACAAAAATAGAAAATGCAATGAAAAACATGTTTTGTTAAGCATTCTCATTTTCAATTTTAGGAAATGGGCTCTGAAGTTTTGGAAAAACTGAAAATGGAAAAAAGTCATGTTCATTGTTTTCATGTTGGGATAGTGGCATTTTTGTGATTTTAAAAATGTTGTTTTCTTTTTTCTTTCTTGTTTCATGCATCACCCTCCCCCTTATTCAGTCGTCCCGCACCTTGAAACTTAACCTCACACAGCCCACATTAACACCAATTGCTCCTTTATCAAGCAAGTTGCTGACTTCTCCGTCCCCCAATCTTGCACCTCCAACTTCCAATCTGACCTCGACAATCCGACATTGTGTCATTGGCGCTGCTGTACACGTCAGCTTCATACAGTTCCAAGTTCAACAAAGTAGGTGCTATGGAGTTTAGGTCAATTGGGTCTTTGAATTTCGATAGTCGCAAGGAGGAAATGACCTTGTTTTGAAAAGAAGCCCTCTTACATGGGATTAGGATCCTCTACATGTGTTCTTTGCTTCTTTGATGAGAGACAAGCCAAAAAATAAAATTAAAAAAATAAACATGTTTTTAAAAAGTGAAAAAATGAAAACATAAATAATTTTTAAGAAATGAGAATAGAGAGTGGAAATAGGAAATATTTCCATAAACTAAACACACCTTAAATTATTTGGAGAGTAATCTCAATCCATTTAATCATGAGTTTTATGTTATCTTAAGCCTAGGGTTTCGCCTCTACAATGCCACAGCTTTGAAATAGGGGAAGGGAAAAATTAAAAAGGGTGAGAGTTTCTTTGTCTTTGGGGTGTTAAATTTTTTTTTTTTAAAGAAGATAAAGATGAGGGGTTGCTGTTTTTCGATGAAAATAGCTACACACCCTCTCATTTCTTTTCCTTTCTCTGGTTCAAGCCCCACCCCATTTCCTGTTCCTTAGTTTTTTTTCTCTATTCACATCAAGTTTTTTTCTTTTATTTTATCACAAAAGCTTGACAACTACTAGCTCTTAAAGTTTGAGGTGAGCCTCTAATATCAAACCTTTTTCTTATGGGTAAACTCTAAGGTTTTTCTTAAAGTTAGTGAGTAGTAATAAAATAATATATGAGTAATATTTGGGGGGTTTTACTCAATAATAAGCTTGCCAATTGTTAGATTATTTTCAAATAAATTATCTAAACTTGTCAAAATTAAAACGTTTGTGTTGATCAAATCCTCTTGGTACATTGTCAGTTAGCCCTTTTGGAGCTATTGGGGGGAAGCTTAGTTGATCCGTCAATATTGTGAGTGGATATTAACTTAGTGACAATGTTTTTACAATTTATTTTTATAAGAGAAACTAACCCATTAAAGTTAATAATTTTATTTTGTGCTATTGATTTACTTGGATATTTATTTTTGCCACACCTATCCCTTTTATGATGATAATTAAATTTTGTTGAATTTGGCAACTAATTTAAGAATTTTGATTAACCTCAGTATTATTTTAAAACCTCATGATGTTACTACTTCTTATTTTATTATTTGCTTATAGTGATTTATAAAAGTTTATTACATGCAAGAATCAAACCTTACAGAGGTTGATTTATTGAATTTGAGCAAATTTGAGTATTTTATTTTAAAACAAGTTTATTTTGAGAAAACCATGATAAGTTCTAAGTTAGAATGTCATTCGTTGTTAGTGAAGAGATATAATGACCTACGTGTATATAATATACCAGATGTGATAGTACTAGGTGAGGCAAGACCCTCGGTTTGCGATGAGCTCAGATTTATGATTAAATGAGTTGAAATCACTCCCCACAAAACTTAGTTCTTCCGATGTAATCCCCATAGAGTATTTAATTAGTTGATGAGGATTTTGATCTTATTTGGAGAAGATTTATTCATGAAAATTATTGAAAGGCATATTGGGCACTTCTAAGTGGCTATCTATTAGTTTTTGCCTATGAATGAGTTTGTACTTAAGAAAATATTGAGAAAGGCTTGGAGTGATGAACTATTTCTTCCACCAGTTGCTTTTAGTAATTATATGACTGCTAAGCTATTTCTTTTATTCTAAAAGCTTGTGCATATTTTAGGTTCTCCTTCATTTCCACTTTATTTTTATGCTCTCACTTAGTTTATGTGAGTCACCCTATTTCCTTTCCTTCTTTTTCGATTCACAAGGTGTTGAGTAGCTAGTTTCTAGGATTTGCTTTTCTATCCAGGAGAATCATTTTGGTAGGCCTCTATTGCTAGAAAAGGCTCTTGTTTTGTTGACTCTAGTATTTTGCAGCTGTAAGGTATAGGATTATGTTTTTGGGTTATGTATATAATCACAAAGTGTATATGTGCTCTTTTTGTATAACTGATCTTTGGATCCTTATGAGTGCTACTTTAGAAATATATTGGTTGTTGATTTTGGATGTTATATTTGGTGTTAAATAGGTTTATTTGGTATATGAGTTGTTTAATTGTTAGGGAGAGATTGCCAAATTTTCAATAAAATTATTGAATACTATGAAGAGAATTCTGCCATTAGGCATGCCAGTTTAAGTGAATGAGATTAGCTGTGCATTGGTCATAGCCTAAGCTTAGGTCCTAATTCCGGTATACTCTTATAATTAGGGTCTTCTCACCTCTTTATCTTAATGAATATACAATGTATACATCGACCGTAATATCTCTTCGCTACAGCGACTAGTAGCGTTAAGCGACAATGTCATTGTATCTCTTTGCAACGGCGAGCAAAAGTTCTAGCTCATGACCCATCATGGTTTTCTCACGAAAATATGAAAACTGATACCATAACTTAACCTTCAAATTCATAAATCAATTTCATTATGATTCGGATCTTAAAAGTAACAATTCTTGCAAATCACTTTAGCACAAAACAACTATGTCATCACCATTAGATGACAAAAATAACAAGAAAGCTAATAACGATTTTAAACCAATCATCAAAAACACAATCTAAATATCCTCATAGATAAGACCAGTAGCCAATCAAAACTACAAATCAAATAATATAAAATAAAATCATTAACTTTAATAAGTTAGTTTATTCCCTAAAAATCTATTTAAAATATTGCCACTAAATAAAGCGGAATCAATTGCTTTTCAATAGTTCCGGAAGACGTAACCGGCCTAATATCCAAGCAATCTCAACTAGTAGAAGCCAGTGGGTGTCAAAGTTTTGATGACAAAAGAAAGAAAATTGAGCTTGATCTTAAAGGAGAAGAAGAAGAAAAGAGACAATGACGACGAGTGGCGTGGGCTTGTACACGGGAGGGAGAAAAGAAAATGAGAAGGGGATGGGAGAAATCTCGATAAATAAGGCTGTTTCTCGCTTGGCTTTTTTTTATTACTTCACTTATTGATTTACAAAACTACCCCCACTTCAATTTTTCTCTCCCTTCCTATTTTGCTATGTTACGGCAAACTACCACAGCGTTAGTATCAATTACAAAACAAGTTAATTTCATTTTGTTTGTGATGAAATTAATGTTAAGTCATGTTTAAAAGCTTTTATGACGCAGCCCTGTTGCATACATAATTAGGCCATAGATCTTTTTAGTCCATCTAGTGTTAATTGGCTTGTTAACTGGAATAACTGTTTACAATATATTAGAGAGTAGTGTTTCGAGTTCTTTGCGAAACTATTTTTGCGGCCTAAAATAGCTGTGTAATAATAAGCAGACTTTATTTTTACAAAAGAATGTAGGAAGCACATCACATTACTCATTTTATTTTTCAAATTATCATATCTATTCGTGCAAGTTGTTCTTATTCCTTCTTAATAAACTGTGAGCTACTTTATGAGTTTAATAGAATAACTGAAATGGTTTCAGCGTGAACAATGATGTCTGGCTATGTGATCTAAGACTTAAATTTTGTTTGGTCAAGGGTGAACTTTGAGGCATGTCCATATCAACACTTGAATCACCGAGAGATTTTGTACCAAGTAACAGTGGGAGCACCATATATGTTACTGTTGGGTCGTGTAGATTGTGGAGTTCACATGTACAAGCAAGGCACCAACATGGAAGATACCTACTTCACAAACTCTAATCCTCAAATTTCAAATTAAATGTAGTATGCATGAGAGAGAATTTAAATTTAAACTAAGGAAAATTGCAGCTGAGAACACTGATGTCTTTATTTCATTTCATCTTTGTAACATGTTGTAGCTGTGGAAGACGCTAGGCTTTTTCCATTTTTTTTTTTGATAATTACTGCATATTGGTAGGCATACTTGTTTGCGCGATGCTATGTAGGCAAAGGTGATTTGAGGTGATAGGAGAAAGTGGAAGGGTTAATTAGAGGTGACAAAGGTAAGGGAGTGATGATGGCATTTCTTTATGTGCCTATATTTAACTTATTCTACTTTCAATCATTAATTAAATAAAATTGCATAATCAATACTAAAACAATGAAAGGGACCACAAAGGATTAACATTTTATTATTTATGAAATTCGTGTTGCCACAAATGTTCGTTTCTTAACTTTGATCAATTACTGGAATAGCTTTCTACAGCCCGAAATTCGAATATGCAACAGCTGAGCAGAGTTTTGCATAGTGTTCTCTTAAAGATTCTAGCTGTTGTAGTTACGAATTGGTATTTATGAACTCAATATCTGTACACCATTATTTACTTGCTCAAGATTTCTGGCATCAAATGACTATGACAAACCTTCCAACTGTTGGAAATTGCACTATTCGTCTTCTTTGTGCAACTCACATCAATGTTTATTTGAGTAACTTGGTATATAATCTAGGTGTATAATTGTGGAGCGTGTATTATTTCAGATAGCCAACGTATTACATTGGTGTAAAAAATTTGTGCAATAGTGACAGTTCAAGAGAAGTTTAAGTTGAATCTAACTTTCAATGAATAACTTACAATAATGAAAATGTAAATTTTATGAATTAAATATGTGAAAACAACACAAGTTTATTTTCCATTGCGTCCTAACACTGTCCCAGCTTGACATCGACTACTTGTGCATATAAGGGCTTTATATGGGCTTGCCAGCCTTGGCTTGACCATTTTCTTCTGGATATAATTTTTGGAAGATTGTTTGTGACTCTGTAATGGGTCCTAAATTCCGGAAAGGATTGTTTCTTATTGTGCTTAAAGGAATCAGGAAAAAACAAAGTTATGTACAAATTGAGAGAATTCTGCTATAAGAAAACTATAAGAACTTTGGTAGTGTCGTCTAGAAAATTATTTTATCTTTTTTATTTTTTTCCCCCTCTTTTGTCCTACTGAATTTGGCATTTATGCAAGCTCATGTTGTTTTTCAACACAATGGGAACAAGAAATGCCCATTACCGTGCATATTCCTCTGCATAGCATGGTAGATGCTGCATTTTGTCAAGCTTGGAAAGATAAATGCAAAGTCACCGACTATGACCATTATGCTTTGCATCAAATTGAGTTTCAACACCTTTGTAAATAAGGTAACATGCGTGAGTTCCACTGTCATGGAATTCCTCCAAACAAACAATTCTTGAAGCAGCATAAGGAACGGTCTCCTGACCATGAATTTTCTAGAGACAACAGGGAAGTCAAAATTTATAGGGCAACTATAAAGCATGTTCCTTATTTATTGAAGTGGAATCTTATATATCAGGTAAGATGGACATCCAAGCCTTGAACATATACTGTATGCAATGTTTGTCTTAATTTATTTGATATTCCAATTACTTCATAGACATAGCAGATGAGATGAGGACTAAGGGGATCATGATATTATTATATGATTAATATTTGGCAAATATGTATGCGTTAATACAAATTTTACATCCCGAACACTCTAGTGAGAATATGATCAAATTGAGGATGTCAGCTATAAAGGAAAGAGCTAAAGTTACCTTTTTTGAAAAAAAAAAAAAAAGGAAAATTGCAAGTGTTTGTTGATTAGATATCTGAACTATTTAAATCATATTTTAAAATTATAAATATTAAGATTTAGACGGGTTGAGATGTAATATAGACTAGGGTTCACCTTGAATCCGAGTATATATTATCATTTTTCTATTGATTATACAAAATAGAACCCAAAAAAAAAAAAAAACTTAAGAGTCAAAATTGTTGCCTAAATTAAGTCGTTAGAATAATATGACATACTATTGACTCTTGGATAAATGAATAAATCCTACCACTTATTCTTATGACTGTGTTTGGAATAGGAAAAAAATAGGAATTGATTTGATTTGTAAATCAAATTTTGTGTTTAAATATTTTAAAAACAAGAAATGATTTTATCTGTCAAAATTCATGGATTTAATTGCCTTATATTTGAAATTCTATCAAAGTTAAAAGGATTTGATAATAATTGATTTGATTTTAAAGGTTAAGTATAAAGAAAATAAAATCAATTCCATTTTTAATCCAAACACTATCTAATATATTTATTTCTAAATCAATTCAAATCCTATTGTATGTAATTATTCTAAACACAAGATTCAATTTATAAATCAAATCAATTCAAATTTTAATTTTAATCATTCCAAACACTATCTAAGATTTTTGTTAAGGATTATGGCAAAATTGTTTGGCTAAGTAACATTTCTCACAAATAAATTCCCTGATGCAAATACTTCTTGTAGACTTGTAGTGTGATTGTATGCCATTCTTATCCTGAGGTCAGAAATCACTCGCTTAAAGGGGAGTAGCTTTCTTACAACTCTCAATCTTTTAAAGTGATATTTTCTCTTGCTGCCAGACACTTGAATGGGAGGGAAAAAAAATTGGAAAAGAAAAGAAAAGATATTTTCCCACTCTGACGAGTTGAGTTGAACCCAATAATACACCGTAATAGATGAATGTTGAATGTTACTATTGGCGTTTGAACACTTTTTCTTCAGCTACTCTAAGTTATAACCCCATTGCATCTTTTAAAAAGCAGATTTTACGAAAGATAATTGCAGGGAAGACACATTACTGCTTACTAGCCACAAAGCAAGATATTAGTGAAAGATGAAGTAAGACAGCTTTTGTTTATGGGATCATGTTCTAGCTTTGCAAAAGCTGTTTCTCTAAAAAGAACTTCAACTTGATTATTGCCCCTCCCCTGCTTTTGTGAAGTGTGTTTTTGCTCAAAGCTAAAACATCTAATATTTTCAAGGTAGACATATACTGCTTCACAATTGTGACTCACTAGCTCTTAATTTGTTGTAAGCTTGTGGTGTCATAATTTCCACCTTGAAGAACTTCTCTTTTTCACAAAACTCCACGTGTGTCAATAGCATTTTGGTCGGTTACCTCATGCATCTTCCCAGCTTCACCATAATCAACTTGTTTATTGTGAACACCATATTTTGTCCGATACAAAAACAAAAAAATAAAAAAATAAAAAAAGAGAAAGACAGAAGAAGAGAGAAAAGAAAAAAGTTGATCCATTTGCTTTTTGGAATAAGATAATAGCCCAATTATAAAATGTTTAATCAAAATAAATGAGAATAAATTTGGTCAAATCTCTTAATTTTAGCATTTGTATCTAAATCAGATCAAATTCACTAATTACCATTAAGGCAAAATTCCAATTAGAATCAATCAGGCTTAATTGCAATTGAGAACTTTCCAAATTCAATTGAAAACTTCAATGGTCTTGAAGAGTTAGTGTTGACATCTTGCAAACGTTTCGAGGATCTACCAAGTAACACTACTATGTTTCAGAATATGGAAGAGCTTAATGTAGAGGGATGTCCACAACTTCCAAAACTCTTACGGAATTCATTAGAGGACAGGACTAATTGGTTCCCAAAGTTAAGGAGACTGACTCTCCAAAATTGTGATCCATCAGATGAGGATCTTGAGTTAATTCTCGGTTGTTTTCCACAAGTGAAATGGTTGGTCCTATCGGACAACAACTTTGTAACCATCCCTGAATGCATTGAAGGTCTTTCCCACCTCCTGCTCCTTCATGTGGATAACTGCAAGCAACTTAGAGATATTTCAGTGCTTCCACCATACCTGCAATACATAGATGCAAGTAATTGCATATCATTGACACCCCAATCATCAGATGTAATATTTAGTCAGGTTTATATTTCTCCCTTCTCTTTCTTGAACTTCATCATTGACATCTTGTTCTAGCTGCTAACAGTGATCAATGTCATTTACTTAGAACAGGCATTTCTGGAGGTCGAGTACTTAGATATTGTGGTGCTTAGGACTAAAATTCCAACTTGGTTTGACCATTGCAGCAAATGAGGGTCTGTGGATTTCTGGGTTAGCAGAAAATTCCCTGCCATTGCTCTATTTTTTTTATTAGAAGGTAAAGATGAAAAGAAAACCGATCATACTTGCGAATTCCACTTGCTCATCAATGACCACCAAGTATTCCAAGGAGAAGGAGAGTGGCCGGTTGATCATGTTTGGCTGTTTGATCTGCAAGTTCACGTTGCAACCAGTGAGTGGCACAACATCAATGAACAAATAAAGTCTGGATGGAATCACGTGAAGATTTCATGTGCAGTCATGAGTGAGCCAAAAAATGTAACAGTTACATGCTGTGGGGTCCATCTATACAAAGACAGAATGAACATCCACCATGTCTCCTTCATAAATCCTGATCTCCACGGCTCAAATACCGCCTATGATAACATAAACAATGATTCATGTATCTGTGATGAAACAAGCCATGAAGTTGTCTTCCCTACACTACTAGCTAAATAATTTCCTAAGAATATAGTAGAGCTCTTGGGAAATCTTCATTCTGGAAAAAGAACAGGTGATAATTTGTATAACTTTGATGAGCAGTTGAAACTAGAAAGTGACACTGACAACCAGTACATGGGAGAGGAACAACATTCAGCTTCCATCAATCATCAAATCCCGGAAAGCTGTGAAATGGCAAATAATGAGAAAGAAACAGGTATACTAAGCAACATCCCTAAAATATCGTCTTCTGTCGATGGTCAAACATGGGATTCCATGATGTTAGAGTAATTACAATTTTGCTACTACTCTAAGTGCAATATCATATTCTGGTTTCGTATATGACAATTCCCACCAAATATTTGTGTCCTTCAACTGGAACACAAAGAAGCCTCTGTTACAAGTATCCATGAGACAAAGGCAATGCTTCAGACACAGAAGAAAGGGAAATTAAACAAGAATGTAGATGCCCCGGCAAGCCTAAAATTTGGTCGTTTTTGCAAGTTAGACATGTGAAATGGTTTATCTTTTATCTTACCATTTCATTTTTGATGCTCTCAGGAGTCAAGTACCATTGTATCAACAAGAAAAAACAATAGAACACAACTGGGCGATAAAATCACTTCTGGAGTACAAATCAATGATTCATCAGAGCCTCATGCTTCTGACAATGTTGGCCTTAACAAGATCAAACAAAAGTCAATTATTCAAGCTGAACCAAATGCAGAAGCTACTGATCAATTCAATAAAAATCAAGGAGAAATTTGCCATACTCATTTTCCGGCCAAAATAGATGATGGTCAATAATCAGTGCCTCATGCAGAAGTATATACAAATATTGTTGAATCTACCATTAATGAGGACAATATGGAAGCATTTTATGCTTCTCTTGAAGCAGAGAACACTTCTCAGTCTCATCTCCAAGACAACCAACGCAACACTGTATCTGTCATAACTAGGCCTAGTGAAGAAACCATGAAAGCATTGCAGATTCTGTGAGACTTTGTCACAAAAAAATTCTCCCTTTTGTTACACCCTGGACGTTCTGGATTCATGAACGATACTCTAAAGTATCTCCTCAGTTTACCTCCTGAAGACGGAGTTTCTCTGAGAACAAAGTCATTGATATCGCAACTTTCGACATGTTTTACTCAGTGGAGTGTGCATTATAACAATGCAAGCCTTAAACTTAGGTCAGCAGCTGCAGAGCTATCAAGAGCTGAGAAAGTGAAAGAGGAACTTGAAGCTAATGTTAAAGACTTCAAGGAAGTGGAGATGGTGGAGAAGATTTTGTGCACTCAGTTGGCATCTTTGGAGGAAAAGAAGAGAGAACTTGAAGAGAAAATCAGTCCCACGAAAGCTGAGATTGCAGATTTTACAGCAGAGAGAGACACAGTTGTTAAGAGAAAAAGAGAAGTGTTTGACAATGGAAAAATGCTGAGAGATGAAAGGGATGGCTCGAGGAACCGAGTGCCAAGCTTGAAAGCTTGAAAGCTTGAAAGCTGCACAAGGAACTTAAATGAACTTGTCAAGATCATGAAGTGCTCTCAATGTCATGGCCAGTTTGTTTTGCCGGTTTTCTATAAAGTGGATCCTTGTGACGTGGGCATCAAAAAGGTAGTTATGGGGAGGCACTGGCTAAGCGTAAGGAGAGGTTCAAGGATGACAAGGAGAAGGTGAAGAAATGGTGGGCTGCTATGCAGCACGTAGCTGACTTGTCTGGCTTGCATTTCAAAGGGTACTTTACAATATTTTGTTTCTTTGCTTTTTATTTGTCCAGTTATTAAAAGTTGAATTGTAACAATAAGTATAGAAAACGTGAAAATGGCGTGCATTAGTATGACTTAGCGTAAAGTTGTCTTATAAGAGCTCATTTGAATTGGTTTTTTTTTTCAAAAAAAATGGAAAATACTTATTTTTGGTTTTAAAAGAGTATTTTTATAAAATTTTAAAAATATTTGGATATAACTTTTTAAAAAAGTACTTGTAATAAAAAAAAGTTAATTTATAATTGTTTTTAAAAAAATTAGTAATACCAAACTTCTAAAGAAAGTAAAATAGAAGTGATTTTTTTTTATAAAATTATTTTTCAAAAATATGTTTGATTTTTATTTAAAATCACAATAGATATCCTTCTCTACCTATCCTTTACCAAATCGTAGTTGTCTTTTCTTTTTTGAATTTTTTTTGGATAATTTAGCTATAAAAGAAATATTATTTTTATTTTATATCCTAATACACTTATAAATACTTTTAAGAGTAAAGCCTCATTTATGTTTATCACATTTTACAGCAATTTTAACTTAGTCCCAAAAAACTTTTTTGTTATATTTACATCTTTTTAAAATATCTTAAGTTTGTCATTTTTTCATTTAAATTATAAATAGAAAATTTGATATGAAGGTTCAGTTATAATATTAGTAATAATGTATTTATTACTTATTAGAATGAAATGATATTGTTTACCATCATTTCTCTTCATATTTTTATAGGAATTGAAAGTTTTTCTTTTTAATGTAAACCCCTTTAATGCTTGGTTAATTTTTCTCCTACTAAAACCCATGTTCAAAACTTTTCCTTGGAGAATTGAAGGAAGTAATATCTATTGGTGTTGTTTGGATATTACCAACATTGTAATTTGACTTTCTTATTATTCCTTTTTATTTATAATTTAGATATTGTCTATCAAAAAAGCAAGATTAAAACGTTTTGAAAATATTAAGAATGTAAATCAAACAAAAAAAAAAATTGTTAAGACTAAGTTGCAATCATTGTAGAATGCAAAGGACGTAAATAAGACTTTATCCTGTTTTCAATAATTAAAAATATTTCTCAGATAATTTATTCAAATATAAAATAATTTTTTTAAAATATAAAGCTCTACCAAAAACAATTAGAGAAAAAAGTCATTTTTTATAATTTTATCCAAATGCACCCTATACCGTGCAGGGATGGATATGAATATGAGTTTGTTGGGAAGATCATTGAACGGGTGTCAAGGGAGATTAAATGTGTTGCTTTACCTATTGCTAATTACCCAGTTGGACTGGAGTCCCAAGTGCGAGCTTCCTACTCTTCTTCATTGTTTTCTTCATTTAGCTATGAATGGAAATATGATGTGTTCCTCAACTTTAGAGACACTGATACTCGCTTTGGTTTCACTGGCAATCTTTACAAAGCTCTCTGTCACAAGGGAATCCACACCTTCATGGATGATGAGGATCTTCCTAGTGGGAATGAAATCTCAGGAACACTTATCAAGGCAATTGAAGGGTCTCGGATTGCTATCCTAGTGCTCTCTAAGAACTATGCTGCTTCTTCTTATTGCTTAGATGAACTGGTCAAGATCATGTTGTGCTCTCAATGTCGTGGCCAGTTTGTTTTGCCAGTTTTTTATGATGTGGATCCTTCTGATGTGAGATTTCAGAGAGGGACTTATGCCGAAGCACTAGCTAGACATGAGGAGAGGTTCAAGTATGACATGGAGAGAGTGCAGAAATGGAGGGATGGTCTGCGTTGTGTATCTAAATTAGCTGGCTTTTATTTCAAGGGGTACGTTACAATATTTTGTTTGTTTTCTTTTTATTTGTGCAATATTAAAAGTTGAATTGCAATGAATAAATATAGAAAATGTTGACATTGTGAATTGTTATGACTTAGCAAAGTTGTCTTACATTAGGCAGGGATGAATATGAACATGAATTTATTGGGAAGATCATTGAAATGGTGTCAAAGAATATTAAACATGTTGCATTTCAAGTTCCTAATTATGCAATTGGACTGGAGTCCCAAATATCAAAAGTAAACTCGCTTCTATTTGACTTGGATGATGGAGTTGGTGATGGAGTTGGTGATGATGTCCACATGGTAAGGATCCATGGAAATGGCGGTCCAGGCAAACTAACACTAGCTCTAGCATTTTATCACTTAATTATTGACCATTTTGAAGGCTTACATTTTTTGGAAAACATGAGAGAAAATTCAGATAAACATGACTTAGTATATCTTCAGAGTATCCTTCTTTCAGAAGTATTAGGAGAGAAGAAAATTAAGTTAATAGATATTCAATAAGGAGTTTCAATGATCCGGTATAGGTTCAGGCTTAAGAAAGTTCTTTTGATTTTAGATGATATTAACAAATTAGAACAGTTACAAGCTATTGCAGGAAAACCCGATGGGTTTGGTAGTGGAACTAGAGTCATCATTATGACACACGACAAAAATTTGCTAGCATGTTATGGGGTTGAAAGAACGTATGAGGTAGAGCATTTAAATTGCGTAGGTGCTCTTCAATTACTTAGCTGGAAAGCTTTTAAAACTGACATGTTAGTCCAAGTTATAAGAATGGCTTTTAAAACTGATATTTTTAGTCCAAGTTATATAGATGTTTTAAACCATACAGTAAATTATCCTTGTGGACTTCCATTAGCTTTGGAAGCAATAGGTTCCAACTTGTTTGAAAAAAGTATAGATGAGTGGAAATTTGCATTGGATCAATACAAAAGGATCCCTAATAAAGAGATCTAAAAGATACTTAAAATATGAACTTTAATTTTTTTGCAAGTTAGATATTTGAAATGGTTAATCTATTATCTTACCATTTCATTTTTCTATTCTCAGGAGTCGAGCACCATTGCGTCAATAAGAAAAGAGAATAGAACACAACTGGGTGATAAAATCACTTCTGGAGAACAAATCAATGGTCCATCAGAGCCTCATGTTTCTGAAAATATTGGCCTTAAAAGTTGCAAACAAACGTCAACTATTCAAGCTGAACCAAATGCAGAAGTCACAGGTCAATTGAATGAAAATCAAGCAGAGATTCGCCATACTCATTTTCCAGAAAGAATAGATAATGGTCATCGAGAAATGCCAAATGCAGAAGCCTTCAGAAATATTGTTGAATCTAACATTAATGAAGACAACATGGAAGCATGTTATGCTTCTCTTGAAGCAGAGACCACTTGCCAGTCTCATCTCCAACACACCCAACCCAACACTGTATCTGTCATAACTAGGCCTAGTGAAGCAACCCTGGAACTAAAGTCAGGAGCTGCAGGACTATCAAGAGTAGAGAAAGCGAAAAAGGAACTTGAAGCTAATGTTAGAGAATTCAGGGAAGTGGAGATGGTGGAGAAGTCTTTGTGCACTCAGTTGGCATCTTTGCAGGAAAAGAAGATAGAACTTGAAGAGAAAATCAATGCCATAAAAGCTGACATTGCAGATTCTACAGCTGAGAGAGACAAAGTGGCTAAGAAAAAGAGAGAAGTGTTTGACAATGGAAAATTGCTGAAAGGTGAAAGGGATGATTTGAGGAACCAAGTGCCAAGGTTGAAAGCTGGGCAAGAAGGGCAAAGGTAACACAGGCCAATATTGAAGCAGACTGGTCAAAGCTTGGAGAACAAGTCATTGGAAGCAGTAGTTTTCAAGAGTGGATCTAAGAAAGCCTTGACAATATTCCAGGTTTATGTTAGCAAAAATGGAATGGTTACCAAAAAGTTTTACGAGTACTGTAAGGAGCATATCCTATAGGAGTAGTCGAGTGCCAATTATTTCACTGTGGTCTGTTTTTCATTCTCTAATTCATTTTCAATGTGCATCGTAGACATAGAACTTTCTATTTTCAAATGCATGGATACACACGAAAAGAAAAATAATAATGAAGGAGAACAAAAGCTAATTTTTGATGCATTCATATTCATCGACTAAATTGGTGTATGTAACCCAACACGCTCGCCATCTCTGTGACGCCGAAATCATTGACCAGTTGTGCAGACGAAAAGAATGAAAGTAGGACTCACAACCAAGAGACAAACAAATTATCGACTTTTAATCAATTTACACCACCATTGCTTTGCAGAAGGAAGGAATTATAATTTCGTATTTCTCCCTTTGAAAATGTTGTATTAAAGAAACATATAAGAAAGAAAAAAACACATGTAGTCTATCACACAAAACGGTTTAAATTTAAAACTCAGCCCTTCAGAGAGTTTCGATATTAATCATCCTCTATGTAAGTGCTAACTAACTACTAAACCTAATATGAATTTATACATGGTCATCCGTTTAGGCCTAATAAGCAAATAAAGTGTTCGTCCACTTCAAAAAATAAATAAATAAGTGTTCGTGCACTTCAAAAAAAAAAAATGTTAGATCCAAAAATAAATAAATAAAGAGTTACTACTTACTTGTAATAAAAGCTTCAGAAATATTCGCAAACACAATGGTGGGACGACATGATGTAACTGAAAATCGAATATCACTGTTGTCCGATATGAAAGCTGTATCCCACAACCAACAATGTTCTATCATCCAAGAGGGGGAAAAAGTTTTTTTTTTAAAAAAAAAAAGATAAAAGATAAAATGGAACATTGGAATAGCTTTTCTTTGTAAGCCAGCCACAAATTCAAATAAAAGAACTGTTTGTTGAATAATCCCTTACACATAGTTTGGATTGGGTGATTATGGAAAGAAACAAAAAGGGTGGAAAGAAAATAGGGGGATTATGCTGTTTTCTCCCGTTTGGTTGACACGAAAAAAGGGAGAGAAAGATCAAATTCATATGTGGGGCCTATCTCTAAATTTTCATCCCACCACTGCGAAGAAAACTATCATCGATAGCCAAAAATTGGTTAAATAATAATAACACTCTCTACTTTAAATCTAATCTCAAGACAAAAAGCTTGAACAATGATTGGACGATTTATTGACATACTCTATACCATTTCTTGTTGAATAATAGTGCTAATAAACTCAAGAAAAAATAACAATGTTAATAAATTCTCACCAAAAAACAATGTTAATAAATTAATCTAGTCCTGTTTATCATTTTTTGTGACCATATTTAAGTTAGCATTTTTTAAATTTAATCTATGTCTTAACTAATCCAAACAGTTCAATATATTCAATTAAAAAATGACATTTTTTTGAAAAATTAGGACAGCTTTAATTAAAAATTTATGCTGCAAATTAAATGTAGGTAATTTTATATATAAAAATATCATAAATTAAATTTATATTATCTATATTTTTATTCAAAAAAGTTTTTAATCAAAATTTATTATTTAAATATTAAAAAATAAAAATTTAATTATTATTATAAAGTTATTTATTTAAGCAAATTACTAAAAATATTAAAAATTAGATAAACATAACATGTTTATATTTTATCACAACAAAGGCATACATGTTATTTGATGTGATTATAATTTGCTTTTTCTTTTTTTTATATAACTCTCATTTTCTTTCTTTTAATTTTCTCTATATTTTCTTTTTATTCAAACATATGAAAAGAAAACATATTTTTCTCTTCATTTTTTTTCTTCTCATTTTCTTTTCTCTCATTTTCCCTCCGCATCCAAACGAAGCATTAGTGAGTGTCCTACAATCTGTTTATTCGTTGACTAAAGATGTATAGTATAACGCGTTGGCCATGTGTGGCCATGTTCCGAGTCTCTATCTACAACTTTTGTGCCTCAACACAGTCAATAATAAGTTAAGAGCTTCAATATCTGATGAATAACATTGTTGCAGTTTGTTCATAGCCTTGTTGCTTGTGTCTTCTGTTACTTGCTGGTTGTTGAAAAATATTTGTAGTCCTCCAAATCTCTTTTTCACCTCTCAAAGTGGTATTTGTATTTTTCATAAACAACAAGTTTGGTTCTAACTAGTGGCCATGATGCTCTATGGAGGGACTCCTTCTTATAGCCGTGGATGGACTTTTGATGTCTTCCTAAGTTTCAGGGGTGAGGATACAAGGAGAAGCTTCACAGGCTCTCTTTACCATGGTTTACGCCAGAGGGGTATCAATGTTTTTATAGATGATGAGATGCTTAAGAGAGGGGAAGAGATTTCCCCAGCTCTTCTCAGAGCTATTGAAGAGTCCAGGATTTCTATCATTGTGTTCTCTCAAAACTATGCATCTTCCACATGGTGTCTTGAGGAGCTTGTTAAGATCCTTGAGTGCATGAAAACAAGGGGGCAATTGGTTTTGCCAGTTTTCTACAATGTGAATCCTTCCGTGGTGCGGCATCAAAGAGAGAGTTTTGGTAGAGCAATGGCTGACCATGAAGTCAGGTTCAAGGGTAATGTAGAAAAGTTGCAGAGGTGGAAGCATGCCTTGTTTGAGGCATCTAATTTGTCAGGTTGGAGCTTTGAAAATGGGTATGTAAATATGTTTCTTTCCTAGTTTTTCCTTTTTGCTCATAAATTTGCTTTTAGTTATTATATCATGGTACAATGATATAAAGATAGCCAAAAAAAAAAAAAGGGCATATATTAATATGCTAATATGATATGCAAGAAGAAAGTAGATTCTCCATATTGTTACATGCTTGGCTTTCAATTTCAAAATTGCGGTGAAAAAAAAAAAAATTAAGCATGACTCATTTAGTTTGTAGTTATGGGGTAACTTGTAACTTGGCAGGTATGAATTTGACCTTATTCAAAGGATCACTGCAGAGGTCTCAAGTAAAATAGATCAAACCCTTTGGCATATTGCTGAATACCCAGTTGGACTAGAGACCCGTATATCAAAAGTAAAATCTCTTCTGCATATTGGACCCGGTGAAGATATTCGTGTGATCGGAATCTATGGACTTGGACGTATTGGTAAAACGACAATTGCACGAGCTTTATACAACTTGACTGCTGATCAGTTTGAAGCTACAAGTTTCCTTGCTGATATAAGAGAAAGTTCAAATCAACGTCAAGGTTTAGTACAACTTCAAGAAGCACTTCTGTTTGATATAGTTGGGGACAAGAACATTAAGCTGGGGAATATTTATAAAGGAATCCCCATCATAAAGAAAAGGTTATGTTGCAAAAAAGTTCTTTTGATTCTTGATGATGTTGACAAATTGGAGCAGCTACAAGCATTGGCAGGAGGACGCGATTGGTTTGGTTTTGGCAGTGTAATAATTATAACAACAAGAGATAAGCATTTGCTAGCTGCTCATCAGGTTGAAAAAACATATGAAGTAGAGAAATTAAACCATGATGAAGCTTTTAAGCTATTCACTTGGAATGCCTTCAAAAAGAAAGCACCTGATGCAGGCTATATGGAGATTTCGAATCGTGTGGTGCTCTATGCTGAGGGGCTTCCATTGGTTTTGAAATTAATGGGCTCAAATTTGTTTGGTAAATCGGTCGATGAATGGAAATCTGCACTGGAAAAATATGAAAAGATTCCTAACAAAGAGGTTCAGAATGTACTTAAGAGTAACTTATGACAATCTAGAGGAGAATGAGAAAGAAATTTTCCTGGATATAGCATGTTTCTTCAAGGGGGAGATGGTGGAATATGTTGAAAAGACACTAAAAGCTTGTGGTTTCCATCCAAAATTTGGTATTAGTGTACTTATTGATAGATCTCTCGTAAGTGTTGATGAGTATAATAGATTGAGAATGCATGATTTGATACAAGACATGGGTAGGGAGATTGTAAGAGAAGATTCGCCAATAGAACCTGGTAAGCGAAGTAGACTATGGTATCATGAAGATGTTATTGAAGTACTTACTGAAAATACGGTAAGAGCCTTGTGTATGTCAATATTTTGTTGTTTGACAGAGTTTAGTTAACTTTTACAAGCATAAGTGTTATAGACTCATCAAATTCTAACTTAATGTGGTTTACTTATGCTTTGATATAAAAGGGAACTTACAGAATTCAAGGCATGATGGTGGACCTCCCAGATCAATACATGGTACACTTGAAAGGTGATTCCTTCGAAAGGATGAAAAATCTTAAAATTCTTATAGTAAGAAATGGACACTTTTTTGGAAGTCCCCAACATCTTCCAACCAATTTAAGTTTGCTTGATTGGATGGGATATCCTTCATCATCTTTACCATCTAGTTTTCATCCAAAGAAACTTGCTGTACTAAACTTGTCATGTAGCCGTTTTACAATGCAAGAGCCATTCAAGGTAAGGCTTCATTTTATGTTTTCCTTTGTTTCTTTCTCTCTTCACAAAACTTGCAGTTATGCTAATCATTTTTATTTTTTGGCTTCGCAGTTTTTGGACTCCTTGACGTCTTTGGATTTGAGTGACTGTAAATTCTTAACAAAACTACCTGACGTTTCTGGGATCCCAAATATAACAGGTTCATGACTCTGTTGGATTCCTTGAGAAACTCGTTGAGTTAAGGGCTTATGGATGCACCAAACTTAAGGTTTTTCCGCCTGCCATCAAGTTGACATCATTGCAAAGTCTTATTCTTAATTGGTGCTCAAGTCTCAGAAGTTTCCCGTCTATTCTGGGAAAAATGGACGATCTCATATCCATTTCTATCGAAGGTACGGGTATTGAAGAATTGCCTCCTTCTCTTGGAAACCTTGTTGGGCTTCAAGAATTAAGCATGACATCTTGCTTAAGTCTCAAGGAACTGCCCGAAAGCTTTGATATGTTGCAGAATCTTAGAAACCTTGACATTGAAGGATGTCCTCAAGTTCGAAGCCTTTTGACAAAGTTGGGAGAACTAGGACAATCTAGCCATACCTTCGATAATGTTCAACAACTGAATCTAGAGAACTGTGGCCTTAAAGATGAAGATCTTCCCATAATTTTCTCTTTTTTCCCAAGGCTGGTTAATTTAGAACTTTCAGAAAATGATTTTGTAACTCTTCCAAGCTGCACACAAGACTTTCCATGCTTGAAATTTCTTCACTTGGATGACTGCAAACAACTCCAAGAAGTTCCTGGCATTCCTTCCAATTTACGATACATTAATGCACGAAATTGCACATCATTGACTGCAGAGTCATCAAACGTACTATTGAGTCAGGTTTGCTTCTTTCTTAAATCTTCTTACATTTCTTGTTGCCACCATTTTTACTTGATTTTTCTGTCGTAGGAAACTTTTGAGGCACGCGAGTTAGAGGTTACGGTCCCTGGAGCAAGAGTTCCGGAGTGGTTTGATCACAGTGCCAAATGAGAATATATGACATTTTGGGTACGCCAAAAGTTTCCAGCAATTAATTTATGCTTTGTTCTTGCAGTGGAGGGTGAAATGAAGGAGACTTTAAGCTGTGAGGTCCGCTTCTATGTAAACGGCGAGGAAGTTTATGAATTGAAGGTGTCAAGAAGCTTTTCAAGAATGGCAACAGATCATGTGTGGCTGTATGACTTACGAACTCATCCAACCATCCAATGGGATAGTCTTGATTTATATCTAGTGGATGGCTGGAATGAGCTTGAGATTTCATGTGAGAAGATAAGGGAAGCACCAAATGTGACTGTGAGCTGGTGTGGAGTTCATGTGTGTAAACAAGAAGTTGAGGTGAAGAATATCCTATTTGCAGATCCTGATCCTGATTTGAGTTCAAGCAAAGACTCTGAGGAGATTGATGCTGATTTGGATGCTACTAGTCAAGAAAGCGCAAATTCAATTCAAGATTTCCAATATTGCAAGAGACTAGATGATAACTCTTGCGGCTTCAATAACATGGAAAGTTGTGAGACATCTAATAAACAAATAAAGGAATGGTGGAAAATAAGTAAACAAAAAGAAAATAGTGAAGCTGCATGCCACACTGACATTGATCAGAGTGACGACAAGATTTTATTGCATCCCAAAACATTGGATAGTGTTACTGAAGACTCAATGGCTTCAGTGTGTCTCGGAGGCACTGCTAGTGTCAAAGGTGAGCCTGAGTTCAATATAAATACACATTATTTCCATGCTCCACTATTCATGTTATCTTCAAATGCGTTTATCTATTTTGAAAGTTTGTTGATCCAGCTCTATTTTAATACTGCCACCAATTGACAAAGCATGCACAACAGCTAGTACAAGAGTATGTTATAATGTTTTGTAGGCAAAATAACACACTGTTGATGATCCAACAAAAAAATTATGGTAGCAACCTTGTTGGTAGGATATAAGGCAGATTGCTTCAATTACAATTTCTATGTGACCTTTCTTTTATTTATTTTTATTTTTATTTTTTTGGCACTACTTGAGAAACCTGACCTTTCATTTTGCATGCTGTTCAAGTTGTTAGAGATATAAAAACTAGCTCGGTTTCACAACACACACATGCCAATGGTCTACCAAAAGAACATTCCATTGATTGTCTGACCAATTCCTTTAACTTTCTACTGCTCCTGTAGATTATATATCAAACACATTAGTTGATCATCCGGCAAAAGCTAAACCAAATTCCCAAGTTGCAAGTTTTATAGAGACACCAAATGTTCAGGTACCAAGCGCTACTATATCCCGGGACAAAGTTACCAGAGGAGAACTACCTCAAGTTACCAGCTCCATTATGGTAGTACCAACTACCATTGACTGGTTGACAAATCAAACCAATTTAGCTATGGATGATATTGACATGGAAGCTTTTTATGCTTCTCTGGAAGCTGAGACTTCAGTTCTTCCTCTCTCCAATGACACCACAGTTGTTTCTAAATTGGCCAATAGAATAACAAGTGAAGAGACCCAGAAAGCATTGAAGACACTTCAAGACTTGCTCACTAAAGACTTTTCTGTTCTGTTGGGGCATGATGAGTACATTGCCATGAAAACTACCTTAGACTATCTAACCAATTTACCTGCAGAAGATGGAGTGTCATTAGAATTGAGATCATTGATAATAGAAGTTTCAAGACAACTCGCTCATTGGAGTCGGGATTACACCAATGAAAGTAAGAAAATTGAGGCTACCACAGCCAAGTTATTAAAAGTTGATGAACTAGAAGAGGTTCTTGACGCTAACAAGACAGCTTTTAGAGAAGTCATGTATTTGGAAAATGAGTTGTGCAATGAGTTGGCCTATTTGGAGGAGAGAAAGAAGGAGCTAGAAGAACAAATAAACGCCATTAAAGCTAGCATATCTGCTTCTGAATCAGCAAGGAACGTAGCTACACATAGAAAGAGAGAAATCTTTCGGGAAGCAAAGATGTTGAAAGTCCAAAGGGATGAGCTGAGGGAGCAGGTGCCACACTAGGGAAATGAGCAGGAATTGGCAAAGAAAATTCAGGCAAATATCAGAGCTGAATGGTCAAAGCTTGGAGAAAAATTTAGCAGAAGCTTAAGGTCTGATCTTTGAAGTGTGATATCTGGTCGTGTAAATCAAAGATAAGTAATCTAATATAGTGATAAGATGTCTTGATAGCAAACTTTCACACTGTTATTTATACCTTTCAGTACATCTAGTAAACTTACTAATAAATTACTATATTCCTTTAGTAATTACTTTTTATATTTTAAAAATTAGTTTGTTTTTGTTTTTATTAGCAATTTCAGCATAATGTGAAAAATAAAGCAGAAGTGATGAAATATGCTTTGCTGCTGTGTTATCATCTTTTTTGACCTCGAGTATAAAATCTTATTTTGCATTTCATATTAATTACATCAATACCAGCATTAGTCCAATGGTAAAACTCCACTCAATTAAATTTAGAAGACAACAAAATTTAATAATTTAATTCTCGCATAATTCTAATATCACATTTGTCTATCATATGAGATTAGGTTTAAAGGGAGTGGCAGTTGGTCACAATGTAGGAAATTATAGTTCAAATCTTAACTGGAAGATATGTCTATAATTAATACTGATCATACCACAAATAGGATTGCCTCTAATAAAGGATAACTATCAGAAATCAAAGAAAACAAAAAAAATCTCATATTAGTCTATTATGCACCGAAAATTCATGTTACACCTCAATAATAATAATAATAATAATAATAATAATAATAATAGTCTATTTTAGTACATAAATTTAATAATTATAAAATGTCAATTTAATTCTTCAATACACATATTATGCAAATCTCTCTCAAATGCTGATTAAGTATCGAAACACTAAACTTATAATTAATTTCATGTACAAATTAAATTTAATTTACACATTTAAAATTGTTAAGCCTGTGGCCAACCAAGCTTTACAGCTACTTTGGAGTTCCTTATTATATTCATGTATATTAATGTTTAAATTTGAACTTCCTGTGTAAATTCATGCCAATAATTTTGTTATGAATGAGTGTTACAGTTAGTGCATCTAATATATTAATTATGTTTAAATAAATTGTAATATATGACTGGTTAAACTAGTTAGTAATTAATATTGTTAACAAGTAATTCTAAAGATCTTATTATTATGAGAATCCTAAAAATTAGTATCATATTACCTTAGTCAAGATTAAATCATTATAATATTAATATAAGATAATTATAAGAATTTACTTTTAATATGCTTTAATAAAAATAAATATATATTTTAATAAATTATTTTTTATAAAACTCATAAACAATTATCATTAATTATTAATTATTTTAACATATATGTATTTATCAAAAATACATCTCTCCACGTGGATTATATCTAGCTCTTACAAAATAAATTAATTATTTGTTAGTGCATCTGATATGTAAATTATGCTTCAATTATAAGTTGTAATAATATATGCAAATAACTTCAAAATATATTAAATATGAGAGTTGCTAAACTAATTAGTACCTAATATTGTTGAAAGGTTATTTCTTAAGATCTTATTATTACAGCAATGCTAAAAATTTAGTCTGATAATAATAAAATATCTTAGTCAACATTAAATTTTTATAATATTGATTTAAGATAACCACAAGGAGTTAATGTTAGTATATTATCTACATTGAAACAAAATTAATATATTGTCAACGTAAATAATTTTTTATAGTTATTTAATTATGTATATTGTAGCATATAATAATGTTATTTAAGTTATTAATATATTATTTAGATAGAAAAAAATATAATAAACATAACATTATTTAGGTATATAAAAATAGCAAAAAGTGAATACTAATTAGGTGAAAAAAATTAAAATAATATTTGATATGAGAATAATTAAATTGGTTTTGAAAAATATGTGGTCATCTAACCTCTGCAAGAAGATGTGGAGGTTAACATTCTTTATATATAAATATTATCCTTTATTTTGTATTTTATCCATGCTATTTACATATATTATTGTAATTTATTTAAATATAATTAATATATTAGATGTGCTAACAATGATTAATTTATTTTTTAAGGGATACAACTCACATAAAATGATATATTTTTAATTTTTAATTTTTAATGATAATTATTTACAATTTTTATGAATAAATTGACATTTTATTACATTATTATTAAAATATATTTATTTAGAATATAATTATTTTATTTTATTTAAATTATTATTATATTATTTTAACTAAAATGTGTTATTAATTTCTATAAATATACGTCATTTTGATTTTGCCGTCCTTCCTATTTCCCTTTTCTTATTTTTAATTCCTGTCGCTCTAAATTTTAGTTCTTATAAGTACTTTAGTATATGTATCTATTCTTATAAATATTAGAAATTTTATTTTTTTGTCATTATAAATATTTTCTCTATTTTCTTTTGATCATTATAAATATCATCATTTAACACTGAATCTAAATGACCAGGATCAAAAACTCAATAATGGAAAAAAAAAAAGAATCAAAATGAAAATAAAAATTTTAGAGGGACCAAAACTAAAATAACTTATATTTACAAGAGCTAAAAATATATTTAAATCTATTATTTTTTTAACAATGGAGTAGAGTGTCTATTTTATATGGGTTTGAAATTTGGTGTAAAAGATATATATTATTTAGTAATTTTTTTTACATATCAAGTACAATAATATAAATTACTAATTAGATTATCTGTGCTCATTAAATACTGCATTGTACCATTATTAATTTAAAAAGTATAAATTTTTTAATAACTAAATTAGTAATAAGATTATTAGATAATGTACCAATTGGCTTATGTGCTTGTTACGCCGTGATTTGATCATGCTTAGTGGAAGAACACCTTTTTTTTTTGTGATTCTTCCTGGAAGATTTCTTTTGACAACACATGAATGAATCTATTATAATATATTAATCCTAAGATCCAAATTGTGGCTCAATGAGATATTGACATCTTGGATATTCTACAGTGCTGCCACATCAGCTTCTGATTGAGGGTGTCACTCTTTCATTAAGTTACAAGCCACGTAGGTATAAAAATCCCATATTAACCTCTTCATTTCTCCTCTCCTGACTGTCTTCTCCTGTTTCTCATCTTTATGTTGCGACACTCCCCCAAAAAAGATAAAAAAAAAGAAAAAAACATGTTCACAATAGAGCAGCCACATCCCACACCCCACACCCCACTCCCCTTTCCCTCTTTCCTCTAACCCCATCTCTTCTCCCAACAATAGAAATCTATGTCTTGTGTATGCTACATTCTATCAACAGCTAAAGTTCATGGGTGACGTGCTGTATTGGGCTTTGTTGTTGATGATGATCAAACATTGAGATAGATACTGATAGAGTTGTTAGACGAAGAAAGAGGAAAAGAAAGTGAACATCAATAATGTTGATTAATCACAAGATTCCAAAGTTATTGAACACTTTCTTTGCTTTTCAAAATTCACAATGTTCGCTACTTATGTTGGGTTCAATATTGTTGCAAGATGTAGTTGTATTGTTGCCAAAAAGAACATGATTTGAATGGGCAAAGGATGATGATTAATGATGAGGGCAAGACAAAAGTAAGCAATTATTATCTTATACCTCCTTTCATGCTTAAGGGATGCAAATAGAAGTCTCTTAAGTAGCAGTGGTTAAAATAAGTTGCATTGTTCTTTTGCTTTTATGTGTATCGTGGATACATTTCATCATTCCATAATTATCATATTTAAGAAGCTACTTGGATGCCTAATACGATGGCTTATCATATTTTTTCTATTTTGGATGTGTCATATATGTTTTCTATTCATCACATACTGGATGACAAGGATATAAAACACTATATTTGGTATGAGGACCTTGAAAGCTCTAAAGGTGATGGTTATCAAACGATGCAGAGAAGTAAGCTGTTTACTATACCTTTAAGCAAATTTTTTCTTATACCTCAACTAAAATAAGTGGAAGACCTTGGTGGTAATCCTTAAATTGAAATCCGAGAATTGTTTCACTTTGGCCGCTTATTCTTTATAAGAATGCTCATAAAATGGTTAATATCACATTTTACTAGTGATAGTTATCGAAAACATTATAATTTTGCAACAATTTTGAGAATGCATAAACTTCTGCATATAAAAAAGAGGAAAAGATTAGGCATTACCAAGAAATTTAACTATTTTCCTCTAACTTTTCTATTGATATTTATTAATTATATGCAATTTATTAAAATTTTAAAGGTCCAAAAAATAGCAATTATGTTTCTTGGTATACTTGATAAATAAGTGCAAGTGCAAAACGTAAGTATTACCCTCATCTAGAAACTAAAAGCAGGTTTTCATTCTATTTTTGCAACTTAACAAAAAGTTGTCATTCCATTTTTGCTTGCTATAAATATTCCACTGTTGGGTAGTCTCCTGCTTCCCTTTTGAAATGGGTTCTAAAGAATTATATATCTTTGGATTATGAGTTTTGTTTTTATTGCCTAAATTAAGCTATTATTTATTATAGTTAACTACATTTAAACTGTAGGTATTTCAAATTGAAAAAATGTGAAATCATTGCATTTAAATGCTCAAATATTATGGCACAGTTAATAACAATAATTACCCATTTGTTTTACAAATTCTAGCAATGATAAATTTATTCCTATTATTTACATTATGTGATTTATGGCTTTCATAAATAAAAATTGAATGCAAAATCATTTGCACGTTATATATATATATATATATATATATATATATATATATATATATATATATATATATATATATATATATAGGTTGATTTCCATTAGCACATTATTAAAATAGTTCATTGTCTTATAAATTCAATTTTACAATATGATATAACTACTAAATCATTAAAACAAAAAAATTAAAATCGGTTACATTATGTGTACCACCTACGATGTAGACCTTCATGTTAAGTAATCAAATTTAAGCTTTGACACTTATTCTAAGCATTATTCAAGAACCACAATCAAGGAAACAAATTCACAAACAAACAATAGGTATAACATCATATGAAGCGATCATCTATAAGAGAAGAAGAAAGACATCAATAAGAAAAAAGTGCATATATCAAAATTAGATGAAAAGCCATTCTTAACTCCAAACTTATGGAGAAACATATCTAAACAAACTCAATCTACAAACAAACCAAATAAAAAGAGAGAAACAAATGCAAAAAAGGGGATAGGTGTAGAAAAAGGGTAAACACAAAAATGACATAAAAAAAATGAAACATATTTAAATAACAGAGATCTACATGCTTTCAATATAATTCTAAATGGCCATAAAATGCATATGTTTTCATTTTTCGTACACTATCAAGCTTCTACTTTTTTCACAAAATAAATAATATATTTATTTCTTTACATAATTATTTTATTTTAATTTTTTTTCTATAATATTTGTTAATTATGATAAATTTTAATATGGTCCTTGTTGAGTTATGGACCAAAATGGTCCTTAAATTCTATTCATTAAAAAAATTAATCAATAGTTATTTATTATATAAAGAATATTATATAAAAAATTAGATGGATAGGATTCAAAAACCATCTTGATATTTAGATCAATTTAGCAACATCCGTTAATATTATTATAGTTAATCTATCCTGCATAACACGCGGGTCTTATTCTAGTTCTATATTATTTCCTAGTCCACCCTTTTTATAACGCACCAAAACCGTAGATGTCTTCGTCAGACAAGCAGCAACGCGCATTGCAGAGCGCACTCTTTTTTGGGGAAAAAAAATTCCTGTTTCACACTGTAGTTGCTTTTCTCCATTTTTAAATTTTATTTTTCAAGTATTACCAAAAAGTTACACCATGATTAAGAGAAACGTTGATTATGTCAGCTTTTTTTTTTTCACAAACAGTAATTGTTAAAAAATTATTTTTTTTATAAAAATTACTTATATTAACTTTTATTTAAAAGTTAAAATATTTTTTTAAAAATAATTTTTTCTTTATAAAAGCTTAACTAAATGCACTCTATATTATTTTTTGGATATCTTTTAAAAAATAATTTGAGATATCTTTTAAATATTGATATATTTTCTTTTAGTGGTCGGAAAATATTGGTAATCCTTAGATTATGTCTATGAGAGTGTTGAGCAACAAAAGAGAGAGTCAAAATATGCACAGTGAGAATTTGAGAAAATGATTAAGACAACTTTATTAAAATGCTTGTAGTTGCTTATATACACATCAACTTAGGCAATAGATGAGCCTACTGTCATAACGGAAGAAAAAAATAATTCTGTTACAGCCTAACTAATTCTGTTACAATCTAACTAACGATGATGATACATGTTCTAATATTTACATAGAGAGTGAGTGATAAATAAGCTGAAGAACTGAGTTCATTCATTCATGTTGTTACTACCCACCAACCCCAGCCTTGTGCATGCGTATCGTCTTGAGGTTGGAGCCAGGACATTGAGGAGGCCTAGCTTGGAGCTTGGAGCTTGGAGCTTGGAGAAGTTCTACAGAAAAGGAGCCAGGTGAAGGAGCTTCGTGAAGATGTCAGCAACTTGCAATGAGGTTGAGATAGGAAGAAGGTGGACAAGGCTAGAGTTGATCTTATCTTGAATGAGATGGCTCTCCATCTCTAAATGCTTGGACCATTTGTGAAAAGAAGGATTGTGAGCAAGTTTAATTGTTGATTGGTTGTCACAGAAAAGTGGAATTGGTGCAGCAACAGGGTGGTACAAGTCATGTAGTAGGTACTGCAACCACTGAAGCTCACACACTGTGGTTGCTAGAGCACAATATTCAGATTTGATGGAAGAGCGGGAGATTGTGGTCTACTTCTTTGCCTTCCAAGTTACAAGGCAAGGTCCAAGGAATACATAATAACCTATGATTGACTTAGAAGTCAGGACACCCACCCTGGTTAGAATAGCTGAAAGCTTTCAAGCTCAAATCAGAGGCAGATGGGAAGAAAAGGCCAAGCCTGGGAACTTTCTTAACATAGTAAAGGATCGGCATAGCTGCCTTGTGATGAAAATCAGTGGGGCAAGACAAAAACTAACTCAGTTGCTGCACATTGTATGCAATGTTGGGTCTAGTGGTTGTAAGGTCGAGGCGACCAGAGACACCTACAGCCTATGATATTAGAAAAGGGAGTACCATGGTCCTTAAACAGCCGAGAGGAACCATCCATGGGAGTGGAGAAAGGAGGAGGCCAAGAGACTAGAGCCTTCAAGCAGTTTCCAGTGCATACTTGCATTGGTTGAGAAGGATTCCTTGAGAAGATCAGGTAACCTCAAGACTAGGAAAATATCTAAGCTCCTCGAGATCCTTGATTCTAAATTTGGAGTGAAGAAATGACTTGACCAATGAAATTTCAGAGAAATTATTTCCAGTAAGGACCACATCATCCATGTACACAAGTAATGCAGTAAAGGAAGAGCCATTTTTCTTGACAAAGAGAGTATGATTGGAAGAACATTGATTGTAGCTGAGGGATTTAAGGGCACTACTCAAGATGGAGAACCATTGATGACTTTCTTGCTTTAAACCATAGAGGGACTTGCACAATCGATAAACTTGCTTGGATCCATTTGGCCAAAAACCACGAGGAGCAGTCATATATACTTCTTCATCAAGTTTGCCATGAAGAAAGGCATTGTCCACATCCAATTAGTGGATGAACCATGATTTGACAGTAACCATAGCCAAGAGAAGATGCAGAGTGGTCATCTTAGCCACTAGAGAAAAGGTGTCAAGAAAGTCCACACCTTCCACTTGAGTGTAGTCCCTGGCCACAAGTCTAGCCTTATGCCAGTCAATAGTGCCATCAAGTTTGACCTTGGTGCAAAAGACCCATTTGCAGCCAATGGGAGTTTGGCCAGTAGGAAGGTCAACAAGATCCCAAGTATGATTACATTTGCGGTGCCACAATCTCGACCTACATAGCCTGCTTCCAAACATCAAACATGAAAGCATGTGAATAGGACATGGGGTTAGAGACAGAGGTATTATTAAGGGTAAAGGCTTTGCATTTTGGGGAAAGTGATTGATAAGAAAAGACAGAAGATAAAGGATACTTGATACCTGAGTTACCAGTGAGCCACAAGTTGAGATGTGAAGATGTTGATGCAGAAGATAAATTGTGATGATAATCTTGCAAGTAACCAAGAACCTTCCTAATCCTAGTAGAGTGTCTTAGAACTGGGGCTGCAGGTTGTATGTTAGGTAAAATAGGTGGCGAAGGGCTGTCAATAGTGTTTGGAGTTAAAGGTGAATGGTGTATAGGGTTGAAATAAACTAGGTTATCTTTGAGAAGGATAAGTAGGAAGAGTTATCTGAGGTTGAGTGTCTAAACTGTGACTGTCTAAATTGTGTGTGGTTGAGTGGAAGGGAAAGGTATCTTCATAGAAAATAGCATGCCTAGATATGAATGTTTCCCTTGATTTTAAATCAAACAAAATGTCTTCTTTCATACCAGTTTTGAAACCAAGAAAGAGAGCCAAATACCCAAAGCATATGCAAATCAAGAAGTTTGGCATGCAATTTTCAAAGGATGTCATATGACAAATAGCAGAAGAAGGTAGTCGATTTAATATAAAAGCATAATGTAAAATCGCCTATGACCAAAAATAGTGAGGCAAATTAGCTTGAAACATTAATGCACGAGCAGTGTTTAGTAATTGCTGATGCTTTCGTTTAACTATGGCATTTTGCTGAGGGGTCTCAACACAAGAGGTTTGGTGAAGTACCCCGTTGGAAGCAAAAAATTCTTTGAGTAAAAACTTAGGACCATTGTCAGCCTGAAGGTTTGAATAGCCATTTGAAACTGAGTTTTAGCCATACCAAAAAAAATTTTGAATGAGCTTTGAAGTTTCAACCTTAGATTTCATTAAAAACACCCAAGTATGGCATGAGAAGTAATCAACAATTGTAAGAAAATAGTGGTGACCATGCATCGACATGGTGGTCAAGGGTCCCTATATGTCAGCATGGACCAAAGCAAAAGGTCGATTACTAGTGTTGTTGCTCAAAGGAAAAGATAGATGTTTTTGGTTAGCTAAATGGCAAATATCACAAATGTGTGATTTATTACAATTGAAAAAAGGAAACAATTTTTGTAAAGTAAGCATGTTATTATATGACGTATGACCTAACCTATGGTGCCATAAGGCAGACAAATCTGTATTATTGCTATGAATAGAATGGCCATGCAAAAAATTTATAGAATGGCTGACACGTCGAGTAGGAGGAATCGGATCCCCTAACACATACAGTCCATCTCGAGCTTCAGCAACTCCAATCATCCTTGAGGCACTGGAATCCTGAATGAGGCAAGAATCATGTGAGACAACTATTTTACAACTAAGGAAGGAGGCAAGCTTGGAAATAGAAATTAGGTTGTAGTGAAAGTTTGGTAAGTATTAGTTCATAGGAAGTGGTAAAGTGGATTATGCCAAAATAAAAGCATGATTAATGGTTTGTTCAAGTGTTGTCATTTGCACTAGATCACGATATATATACACTAGTGAGAATGGAATCATACGGATTTAAAAGTTCTTGTATGTATCTCATGTATATATATATATAAGAAAAGAGCTTTTTATCAAGAAAATCTATGATTATAAAATCTCTATCTCAAGAAGCATATCAAAAGGATTAGAATGATGCATTTATATCATCAAAAGGATATCAAGCCATCAAAAGGATCATGAGCACTTTAGAAAAGTGACCTCCAGAAAGTTGATCCATATGAAGTATCTTATATATATCATAAGAAAAGAACTTTTTATCAAGAAAGTCTATGATTATAAAATCTCTATCTCAAGAAGCATATCAAAAGGATTAGAAGATGCATTTATATCATTAGAAGGATATAAAGCCATCAGAAGAATCACAAGCACTTTAGAAAGGTGACCTTCAGAAAGTTGATCTATATGAAGTATCTCACCCTCAAAGCTTATTCTTCACGATTCATGGATTATTCCTAAAGTTCAAATTTGACAAGATAAGATCCGCAAAAAGCGCTGACAATTCTAAAAAGCTTATAGATCCAAACGGCTAGTTTTCTTCTCTGGTGATGATTTTACTTGCTGAGAAAGAAAGCAACCTACTTCCTTCTCTAGTCTCAGACTACTGGATCAAAAAGCTCTGAGCTTAAGGTCTAAAGTCTCAACAGCTAGATTTTGAAGCCTATATAAACTTGGAGGATGATGAAGAAGAGGTTAAGAACTCTACGCATTTGAATATCTATCGAGCTATCTTCTTTCTCAACCTTTTGAACGTCCATAAAGTTACTTGTTGTAACTTCTTATAAAGAAAATCTTCTCATTTCCATTGTATTAGCCAATACCCTTTTACTGAGAGTATTGAGAAGTCACTCCATACTGTACTTAAGTGATTCATACATCGAGTGATTTAGTGTGAGTGTTATCCAAACACAAACCATTCAATCTTATTATTATAAACTAACTTGGTAGTGGTCACTATGAGCTTGGAGAGACTAGGATAAAATACTACTCATTATTAGTATAGAGAGACTTTGTAAAGACTACTCATTTTGTTAACTTGGAGAGGCTAAGAAGAACTACTCTATTGTAAAGCTTGGAGAAGCTTGGACAAAGAATATTCAGATTTATAAAATCTCAACTAAGTTGTTAGGGACTGAACATAGGCACGTGATTTGGTGAACTGGTATAAAAACCTCTTGTGTGATCTTCTATCCTAATCTCTCTTTATAGTTTTCTTACTTTGTGTATATTTCTATGTGCTTATTTTATTTGCTACTTGACTAAGTTATTATGAAAATAATAACTTCTGTTTCTAACTTAAAATGTACATTCCAAGTCCAAAGACTTGAAAGCTTTTCAAAAGTTTCAGGAACACTTAAATTTTTAAGAAGTAGGATTCAACCCCTCTTCTCGTGCTACTTCTACCTTTAGTGGTAACTTATGCTGCTCACCTTCCATCACTTTGAAATTAATAGGTTCTAGCTTGTATTGGAAAAGAAATAAAAGAATGGGAATCTACATTAAATCAATATAAAAAAATTCCTCGTAAAGATATCCAAGAAATACTCAAGATAAGCTTTGATGCTTTGGAGGAAGAAGCACAGAGTGTCTTTCTCAACATTGCTTGTTGCTTTAAAGGATATAATTTGTGAGCTCGAAGATACACTATGTGCTTATCATGATGTTACATGATTTGATACGGACACAGTAGAGAAATTGTTCGACAAAAAGGAAGGCTGGCAAGCGAAGTCGATTATGGCTCCCCAAAGATATAGTTCAAGTTTTAGAAGATAAAAAGGTTAGGGTGACATATATGGATGGTTTGATTTTTCATTTTTAATTTTATCGATCTCTTTTGACTATATATTATATAAATACTCATGCATAGCAAGTCATCTATTCTTTGTTTCTATTTTTTTTTATACTATTAATTTACCATGTATTTTACCATTATGAATTGTAAATATTCGTGTCAAATCGCCTCTATACAACATTATTGGCGTTGACTTTTGCTTTTGTTTTGTCAAATCCATAGTGCATATCATTCGTTGTAAATTGAAATAATATTTCTAAATTTTCATAAATCAAACAAAGAAGTGATGGATTGAGGTGAAGAAGCCTTTAAGAAGATGGAAAACCTCAAAAATACTTATTATTTAAAATGCTTATTTTTCCCAAGGTAAATATCTTTCTAATAGTTAAAGAGTATTGGAACGGAGGGGATATCCTTCACACTCTTTACTATGTGATTTTCATCCAAAGAAGCAGTGACGGAACTTGAACAAAATTCTTAGGGGTTTCATTTTCAAGATTTCATTTAAAGAATTAAGATGAAATTCATTAGATACGATGCTTTGAATCTTGGAAGGTTATTTCTCACTTTCTTCATCAATATATGATTGAAGCAATAGAAAAATCATCGAGCAATGATAGTTTTGAAGTTATATTTGTCCCTCTTGTACATTAACATTTCTCTTAAAAATTGCATCAATTTTTATTTTCATCATTAGAATTACATATTAGAAGCGCAAAGAGTGAGGAAAAGATGATAAGAGGCGTCCGTAATGATGAAAAATAAAGTGAAGCATCTAATAAAATAATTTAAAGAAAAAAATCACAACTTTTATTCTTGTGACAAGTAAAAATATCATTACTAACATTAACATTCAGAAGCTCCCTTATGGCCTCATGCTTTTTTATGCCAATGGGTCCATACTGTATGTTATTGGAATACGATTAGATAAAACACATAACAAATATTAAAAATATAATAGAAATTGAATCTTTTTGCCAAAAAAAAAGTTCCAAAATGTATAGAAAAAGAAAAGAACTTACGAAAAAAAAAAAAAGCATAGGTATTGAAATTAGTACATGTGTTGTCTTTTTGCTGTATTGCCACTTAGCTTAGCTATATTTGCCTCGAGCCCTTTGTTTCTTATTGTACGATACTCAGGTTGCACACATGGTTTATTTTTCTTCAATTGAGAAAAAAGTTAATGGGCTTTAACATGCTAAAAATTAAGCCTATTTACTAGGCAACCTCGCTTTCTATATCAGTATCAATATATGTATATATGTATAATTTTTTCAAAAAAAAAATAAAATTGGGGGTAGTTAAACTCTGCCTTTGTATATAGTATCATATTTGCATGTTACTGATTGTGTTTGGTTGTGACTTATTCAATTGGCCGATATTGTCAGTGTGCTTCCAAAATGTTTTGGATGTATATCGTCACTTTTGATTCTAAAGTCTACAATTATAGGTTATATATTAGATTATTCTAGTTGTTTCAAAAAAAATTAAGAATGTAAGCATTATCTAGTAATAATAATAATGAGTTCTAGATTTAGAATTGATTACACTTGTACATAAAATGTTGGTGTTTGAGAAACATCATATCTTATCGGGCAAGCCAAACTATACTAGATTTGATGTAGTTTGTGCGCCGATCACAAACCTTCAAAATGGGTCATGACACTTTGTCTAGTTGCTCTTGTCCTTAAGCCATTTGATATTTGGCAACCAACAACATACTCATACGATGCTTTGCCATTTTCATTTTCTTTCATTTTTTTTCCTAAACATATGTATTTTTAACATAAAATTCAAGTAATCAAAGGTGGTGTGGAGTGATGCTTGTCATACAAAATTACAAAGAGATTTTATTTACCTGTTAAGTAAGTAGCAAAATTATAGATTATTAAGAGGAGTAGAAGTCGTATAAGGGTTTTGGTAGGAGGGAATGTTTTCATATTTTCAGGAATGTAAAATCATTCCCCTATTTGATAGAAAATTTATAAAAATATTTTTAAGAATGTTGCATTCCTAATATTGATTTTGAGTCAAAATTTCCATCAAAACATTCATATCTCACACATGAGATTATAATATTCTTATGAGATGGAAATATTTTTCTTTATGAAAAAACCAAATTATCCCTATTGTCACCCACTGTTGGTTGCCCTCCACCACCGGCAGTCGCCTTCACCCACCGAACCACTCCTTCCACTAATAGTATTTTTGGAAATGTGCAAAATATTTACAAAAATTCAATTCATATATCAAACGCTCTAAAAAATATATATGGGAAAACTATTTCTGAGGATAGTATGCTTAAAAATTTTATTTCTAGGAATAAAAATAATGTAATAAGGAAGTCTTACAACGTACCAAAATGGTAGATGTCCTTGCCAGACAAACACATGCACACTGCAGACTATATTCTTTCTTCATTTCCCGATTTTTTTCTTTTATTTATAACATTAAGCTCTTTTGAAAAAGTTCTTATATTTTAGTTACCAAGCTTCTTGTTTTCATACTTTAGTTTGCTTTTCAAGAATCACGAAGAAGTTATGACTAATGGAAAGACGCGAGGGTGCCCCACACGGATGCTAGAAAATTGGAGCGCAAAATTCGCAATCCGTAGATTCCGCACAAACTTTTGTTTTTATTGAAGTATTTCGACCGCAACAAAAACTGGTGTTTTTTTTATTGTCCAAAAACATGTTTCGTACATAATCACTACGCCTTTTCTTTAATAATATGGAATAAAAGTTGCTAAATTTTTGGAAAGCTTGTTTTAGCTTTTTTTTTAAAATAAAAACCAAAAGGTACTTTTTAACTAAAAAATCGATTCTCATATATTTATATAAAGTTTTTAAAACAATCAGAATCTTAAAAATATCTATTTTTAACCTTTTTAAGGTACAAAAAATTTCAAGTTTTATAATTACTTGTTTTAAGAACCGAAACAAACACTCCAAAATAAGACATTTTCAACATTTTTGGAATCAAACCAAAATATCAAAATAAGAGGACATTCATTATGTATTTGAGAGTAATGTTATTTGTTTCACTTTTTAGGATTTCATGATATGTTTATCGATATTGATTGAGACAAAAATTAAGATTTATTCTCAACTAATATTTAAAGTACATTTCATGATATTTATCCAAAAACTCAAAAAGTGGGATAAATAATTTTTTTTTAATTTGAAAATGTTCTCACTTGTAGAAATGATCAATTTTTAAAAACCTTGGAAATTTTTCAGTCTTTTTGTTTATTTTTCTTCTCTTTAATTTAATATAACCTAGAGCTAGGGGTGCAAATAGGTTTATTTAGTTTAAGTTTGAGTGAAAAATAAATTTAAACTAATCAAATTTAATTAGGTAGGCTTTATTTGATTTTTAAATTATTTTCCAACAAATTTGAACTAAACTGATTTAATCAAAATCAGGTTGGTTTGATTCGGGTTATTGAGTTGAACTAAAAGATAAATAATTGTATTTTTTAAAATTTTTTACTCTTATAACAACTAATAATAATGTAAAACTTGATTATGATATATATTTAATAATGGTATAAATATATAAATTGTTTAAACAAATATTAATAAAGAAGATAAAAAGTGATTTTATTACTGAAAAGTTAAATATGAAACTTTGAAAAATTAGAGATAAATGAAAAATTAGTTGATCAAATAATCGAGTTGGTGTTTAGGTGATTGATTGAAAATTCATAAATTTGAAACTAAATCAATAATAATTGATTTCGTTTGGTTCCATCTCAAAATAAACTAATTGCTCAAATTAATCTGAACTAATTTCATTAGTTTGATTTGGATATTCAGATTTACTGAATCAATTATATCCGCTTACACCCCTATTTTTAGCTATTTGGTATTTGTATTAATTGACATATTTATAAAATCAGAAGAAAAAAAAAATCAAAGATGACTTTTTTTTTCAACATACCCTCTAAGTTAAAATCAACAACCCAGTTACTACTTAGTTTTTGGTTCGTTGACTTACACTAGTCATCAGTCTTCTAGTCTTCTTTATCTATTAGTCTTCTACTCTATCAGTTTGATTTTCGAGTCGCAAACACCAAGCTTCCTTCTCATTTCTCATGGCTCTGCGAGCTTCCTTTCCCTCCTCCTCATCTTCTTCCTCCTACTTTAGCTATGGATGGTCCAATTGAGATGACAGAGATGTTATGCATGCTTATATGAGAGAGAGTTATTGTTGTACATGGTTTTGAAATACGATATTCAAATAACTTCAAATTATTTTTGATAGTTGCCCAAAATAAAGATATATTTTTGAGGGAAATAGAGACTTGTTGCGTTTATAATGTTTTCTAAGCTGAACATTAGAGTTGTCAAAATCGGTCAAATTCATCGGACTAACCCATTTACCTGCCAAAAATAGACAGGCTAAGTTTAAAAGATAATAATCCATTTAAACTGTCCATTTTTAACTTAATCTGTTTAACCTGTGGGTTAAACAGAATGACTTGCTTACTCGTATTTCATTTTTTTAATAGAAAATGAGTATAAATTTAGGACATAAAAATATAATTTAGTAATAAAATTTAAGATATTTTTACTTTTTTTAATAAAAAATAAGAATTTTTTGTCTTCTTTTTTTTCAATATCAAAATCAATGTATTGTATATAATCAAATTTTTATAAGTCTAAATAGCCGAAAAATATATAAAAAAAAGAAAAATAAGTTGAGTTGTCATAATATGATTTGTAGGTTAAATGGATTAACTGATTAGCCCATTTATTTCATAAACTTAAATGGACAAGCCTAAACGGGCCAATCCACGCTGTTTGATGGCCCTAATGAACATTTGGTAATGTACACCAATGGCATTAGTATGCAATGCAAGGCTTGATTTAAATGTTGGTCCTTGCAATAGGTGCATATTGGGGGCAGGGTGACGTGTTCAACCCGGTTAGAGACCGTAAGCCCCCCCAGCGTGCGTGTGTAAGACCACAAAAAAAAAAACCAATGGCATTAGTGATTCATGTTGACATAAAGCCAGAAAAATAGTAAAAGAGCCCATTGTGGTGAAAATCTCTGGTCATCGATATGTTGAACTTTCAAAGTGCAATGTAAAAGCAACCTCGTCTTTGTCATTATCTTTTGACATGTGGCATCGCTTGTTTCCTGAGGAAAGAGAAGGAAAAGGACTTGGGATTAGAGACAAAGGACAGAATACAGTGTTTTCTATCGTTTACAATGCCAAAGAAAACGGGTAAGAAAGAAAATAGGCCGCGGTCTCCACTGACAAAACTTTTCTTCGCACAACAGTGAAGAAATCAAGAGTGCTTATGGTTTGCAATAAAATTACTATTGTACCATGTAATATTTTGTCCTCATCAGAAAGAGATGGTTGTCAAAAAAAATATTTTAATACAGCCATATTTTCTTTTTTCTCATATTTTCTTCCAACCAATCAGTAAAAGAGAAAATATATTTTTCTTTTTATTTTTTCTTTTTTCTATTTTCTCTCTTCTTATAATCTTTCTTCACATTTTTTCTTCTCAATCAATCAAGATATCGAATTTATCTTTTTATTTGTTTACCCTACAAGTTGGTCACCATGCGGTTCATTTGACCCTGTGCGTGTAAAGGCAACTCTTCTTTGATTCTTCACGTTATCTTTTGCAATAATGCTAATAAAATAATTGAAACCAATATGTTTCTTCATCTTCATGGCAGTCTCCATCCCTGTGATCTTCAAATGTTTGATGTCTTTCCCTATTCTCTATCTAAAGTAGGGGCATAGTCATCCTATTTTATCTTCTTTGTAATAATTCTTGAAAAATCAAAGAAAAAAGCAAGGGTTAACTGATTGCCTATGTTACACTTTATAGTAAATTTTTGCATGATCAGTCCCAAGTTAGGATAAGAGAGAGGATTTGTGATAGATATTTCGTAGTTTATGTAAAACTTTGTCAAATTATCGTGGATATGGATCAATGATGTGTTAAGGACGTGATGGCATTGTTTGATCCACATATCGAACTCTACTTAAAAGAAAAAGACTTGACAGTATTTCTTTTTTTTGGTATATAGGAAAGAGAAAAGAAAACTAACGATAGAAAGCTACTCTAACAGCATCAGCTTGAAGGAGATAATGAAGGCCCGCGGGAGGTTGCTGAAGAACAGCAAGCTAGTCCACCTGCTCGACTCCCATGCGAGCAAGAGCATCCTCACAACTGTTTGCTTCACGCAACACATGTCTGATAGTAACCGACCGACCAGCTACGTTGTTGTATAGACACCATGTCAGCAATAAGAGCACCATAAAGATGACAACTCGTCAGCTAAATGAATTAATAAGCTGAACAGCATCCAAGGAATCCGATTCACAAAACATAGTTCTATAACCCAACAAACAAGCCTGAGAAAGGCCCATCTTAATGGCTAAAAGTTCAGTATAAAGGATGTTAGTATCACCAGCAAAACCAAAGAAACCAGACAACCATCTCCCACCATGATCTCAAATAGGACCACCAAAACCTGATTTCTGCTGAGATTGTATCCAACTGCCATCCGTATTAACCTTAACCGTACCAGAAACAAGAGAGACCCAATGAACCAACTGAGATAGACGTTGGGCAGTAGCCTTCTTAGCCAAAAAAGAATCATACTCATTGATAGAAACACTAATTTGTCGCATCACAAAGGAGATATCCCAATGGCTGGAACCAAGAATAGTATTATTTCTCCATCTCCATACCCACTAAAGAGTTGCAAGAAAAGGAATGCTCATGGGCCCAATAGAGCTAACTTTAACCCAAGAGGAAGCATTAAAATCCCAAAAATTACTAGTGGCGGTGAACCCCATTCTCTCCCAGATCATCAAAGAAATATTATAGTCCCTCAGACAATGCAATATATCCTCAACATCCTGTCTACATCTAGCACAAGAAGGAGAATGAGACATACCACATTTGAAACACAAAGCTGCAATAGGAAGAGCATCATGCATGATTAACCACACCAGCAACTTAATCTTCTCAGGCACCCAAAGCCACCACAACCAAGTCCAATAATCATGCCTCAAAGAGGCAGATTGAGAAGAGAGGAGCCAACTGTAAGCCGAAGAAGCTGAATAGATCCTAGAAAGATGGCCTCCGCAGACCCAACAATCCATAATCGACGCTTCAGAGCAAAAATGAATCATAGATACCTCAGAAACAATCTCAACTAGAATGGGAGTAGCAACATGCGAAAAATTCCACACCCCCTCATGCCATAAATTCTTGACCGAAAAATCAATCTTAGAAACATGAACATACGGAACAACATCACACAGGCGGCCAAACCGAGACCAAGATTGATACCAGGCAGAAATATTTCCCTCTCCCACACAAAAAACAAAACCATCCCGAAGCCAAGAGTTAGCCTTTATAATACTTTTCCAAATATGGGATGCCCCAATCAACTAGGAGTTACAATCAATGATCGATCTGCCATTCAGATATTTTGCAGAAAGAAGAGAAACCTACAGCTTATCCTTGTCATAAAGAAGAGACCATGTAAGCTACCCCAGGAGAGCCACATTAGTTAATCTTGCTTGTCTCAAGCCCAAATCTCTAAACCTCTTAGGGCGAGCAACATTATGCCGTTACATAAGATTCCAACTCTGGGAACCAACCTTAGAACCCCAGAAAAAATTCCAGACAATCTAGTCTATTCGAGAACACACAGATGAAGGGAACAAGAAACATTGCATAGTATAAGACGAAATCGCAAAGAGCACTGAACTAGCGAGATAAAGTTTCCCCATCTTATTCAGAAGACAACTCTTCCAAGATGTCAATTGGGATTGAATTCTCCAGTAGAGGCTCAAAAACAACTTTCTTAACTCTCACAGACACCAAAGGAAAGCCAAGATAATGGCCCAAATCACTAGCAAAACCGATGGTAGAAATAGTAGTGAAGTTATTTTTCCTTCTAGCTATCCCAGAAGGAGAACATATACCTCTAGACTTATCAAAATTCATTTTCAAACCAAAGGCTATGCAGAACTCATTCAGGGTATTCACCATCAAACGCACTTAGGAATTCTTGGCCTTCGCAAAAAGTAAAATATCATCCTCAAAAAAAGGTGAGAAAATTCGCGGCCCATTCTTAGAAATAGAAACAGGCAGCCATTCCCCTTCTGAAACCTTCTGCTAAATCTTACACGCCAACTTCTGCATAACTAACACAAACAGATAAGGTGAGAGAGGAATGTCCTGATGCAAGCTTCTCTTAGCTGAAAACCCCTCAAGTTTTTTATCATTCCATAAAATAGAAAGAGATGAAGATCTAACGCAAGTCATAATCAAAGAGATAGATATCCCTGGAAAACCAAACTCAACAAGGTTCCTCTCCCAAAAAACCCCCCAATCAACTCGATTGTAAGCCTTTTCCAAATCTATCTTAAAAGCCATCACCCCTTTCTTCATTTTTGTTTTATGCACGAAATGGAACAACTCCTGAGCAACAACAACATTATCCATAGTACCCCTTTTAGGAATAAAGCTACTCTGAAAAGGACCAATGATATTAGACATAAACAACCTCAATTTATTCACCATAACGTTAGTAGTCACCTTAAAGACCACATTACATAGACTAATGGGTCTAAAACTCTTGAATTGCATTGGATGATCACCCTTAGGAATGAGAACAACAAGAGCTTATGCAAGAATAGGATCAACTAAGCTAGAAACAAAAGCATCTCTCACAATGTGCCAAACATCATACCCCACAACTTTCTAGTATTTCTGGAAGAAGAAAGGTCGGAAACCATCAGGCCAGAGACTTTATATGAGCCCATATTAAGCACCACTTGCTTAATTATAAAAATCTCACCTTATTTCTATTCTATTTTTATTTTAAGATTTTATAAACAAAGAAATAACAGAATTTTATTTTTATTACTTCCTTTAAAAAAACTTAACAACAAATACAATGTAAATAATATAACATTTTATAATTATTTATAAAAATATATCAGCATCAAATAAAAATGAAAAATAAACCAAACACTCCCTAAGTGTATATCTATTCATTTATCAATGTGGACAAATTAAACTTGTAGTCTCTGTCCCCATTATCTCTTTTTTTATTCATAGTTTATCCTTCTGCTAATCAAAATTTGGCCATAAGATATTAGTTTTTGTTTTTGGGAGAATAATTTATTTACACTAACAGTATAAAATAATTTTATACTATCAAGTAATAGAAATAAATTGCCACTTCCTGGGAGGCAACTACATGTTACAATAATTACCTACCATGATTTGTTACTTTTTTAAAATTTTATTGAATGACAGTGTAAAATTAGGCTGTCAGTGTATAGTAATTAATCTCTTTTTTTGTTTAATATTTTTGTTTTCACTCTAGTTCGCTTTTCATCATTTTTAAATGATGACTTCTTCAAGAATTACCGAGAAGTTACTTGGTAATTCATTAAAACACTCGATCCAGGAGGGTGTATGAGATCGTGGAACTATTGCCCCACATGGAAGATATAGGGAATGGTAACACTTTTTCGCAATTCACACAACTGGTTTCTTCTCATCTTCCCAATTTTCTTAAATAATAACCGCCTTTTTAAATAAATTCCGAATAAAAGTTCTCAAATTTGTGGAATAGTGTGAACACAATTTTTTCCATCCGTTTGAAAAAAAAAACGTTCGTCACGTATTTGTTAACAAGCACTTAAAATTTTCACTTGTAAAAGTTATCCCAAAACCTCTGGAAAGGAATCTACTTGCTCTTTCTAATATAACCCTTTTAGTTATGGGTTTAATTTGTATATATTAACAATAAAAATAGTTTTATCTGAGATATCCGTCATATATTCTGCATCAGCAAAAATATTTAACTTGACTATCTTCTATCTTAAAAATTTTACAAATACAAGTATGTGATTGAATGATAATATAAAACTCTTTTTATCTTGTCGATCATCTTAATTAAACTCTTTAGTTATTTTGTATGAGTTTAATTGATATACACTAACAATATAAAATAATTTTATATTATCATCCAATCAAATACTTATGTTTGTAAGACTTTTAAAATAATTGGTAGTTGACTCAAATTTTTTTACTGATGTGATAATATGTGATTATATGTCTATATAAAATTTTTTTACATTGAAAATACACATAAATTAAATCTATTTTATATTTGTATTAATTGACATTTTTTTTAAATCAGAAGATTAAAAAGAGTCAAAGATGACTATTTTTTTTTTAATTTAATCAGCACGTCTTGTCGAAATTAAAATTAATGATCGACTATTCTCCAAAAAATTAATAATCAACTTGCTACCTACTATTTGTTTTGTGGACTTACTATATATACTAGTACGAGCATCATTAGTCTTTATCTAATCTTATTAAAAAATGGTTTGGTAACCAACAAAAGAAAACATGTGTTGTGTGTATACAATTTTAACCCCCGTTTTAACATATAAAAAAAATGAAATATAAGGGTAAAAGTAAAAAATGAAAATTGGACACCAAAAGATAGTTATTGAGAGGAATATTTTTTATATATTATATGAATGATTAAGATTCACTTTTTGTATTAAAAATTAATTTTCTAGTAACCAAAATTAAAACAAATAAAAAATTTGTGGCCTAGGTGTCAAGAACCCTAATCTTTCTATTCATCCATTGCAGACTCAACGCAATACCCATAAGGCTATTGAGATATTTGGTGTAAGGGACAGAATCGTTCACGTGCACCTCGTGTTTAAAGAATTTTTTTTATGAACTATAATAATGTAATTTGCTATCTGGACTTTCAACATCCTTGTATCTAAATAACAGATCAACTTTAACATTGTGTTTGAAATTATTAAAAAATAAATTTGCTTTCTGGGATTGTTTCCACAGTATTGTTTTGCCAATTGCCATAAAAGTAGATTACGATTACGAAGCTTGCTTGAGTTTTCCAATTCGAGTTGAGATTGAACATAAAATAGATTTCTGTTGCAATTTCAAACCTTTTATGGAATTAAGCCTACAATATAGTGTTTGCGTAAATGGCGATGGTCTGAGTAAACCTGAGGATAAATCCTCTAACGGAGCTGCAACCTCACGGACTAAAAAACGCGGCTGAATAAACATGAAATAGTAACACCTGTTCAGTTTCAAATATGGTATCAGCCCCCATTTAATCCCCTAAACGGACTCCATAATCTATCTTTTGTGCCGAAGTCTTGGGGAGAATCCCTTTTTTGATAATAGGAAAATAAAGGCTTAACACCCTTTCACGTAAGAGGAATATAACAAAGTAGTACATCGGAAAAAGAAGCACGCTTTTAGCTTAAAATACTGACACTGAAAATCGATCTTCACCAAAATAAAGCATTCACCATCATGTATAGCACTTTAATAAGATTACCCCTCTATGTCATATTTCCAATAGAAAACTGTCATTGAAAGAGAATCCAAACAAAACAAACTCAAAGGTCAACTCCCTTGTTCAACGCTACCACACTTTGATACTGGCAATTTACACCATTAATTTTGACTGCAACATATCTACACGTGGACAAAATAATACCCAAGCAGCAGCCAAACCTTCTGTTACCAGATTAAATTTTGCCAGCACAAAACTCAACCCTTTCACTGTGATATACAGCAGATTTCCCCAACTGTTAACATCTCCAATCCATTCATATAATACAGCCATCAAATAGAATCTACATTCAAATGGCCTTCTAAATTACTTACAATACTCCACTGCCAAATGTAAATCCTTATCCATTATATATCCACTTTTATATTCCTTTACACCTGCAATATTCCAAACCCCATCTTTGTTTAAAATGTCACATAAAGGTGATCAAGGTTACTTCTTTCTCATAACTCCTGAGACACCAGACAGCTTACCCACCGCAAAAAACAAAGAACAACCGTTTCATTTGGACCACATTCAAACCAATATGGCGCATACACAATACCCCACTCCCTTTAATTATCCACTAGTCGCATGGTATCAGAGCCTCGAGAGAAAGGGCATGGACAGAGGAATGAAAGATGTGCTCGGTGTCTTTTGTGAATCGGAAATCTTATTCCCAATTGAACTATACACTGTACATCCTTTATATACAAGTATTTCTCAAAATAAATTAACATGAAATGTAAGGCAAATGAACTAGAAATGAAATGATACAGCTGGCAACTAACTAACTCTTAATCACCTATTAACTAATGCTAGTTAATTCGGGCAACACTGGCCCCCAAAATTGTCATTTTCCCATATTGCTTTTATTTTGACAAATTCACCCCTCAAATTTTTATTCCAACCAAACCAATAGGAGAAAGGATAATATAAACTCGAATTCAACGTGAATCTGAGTTGTTGAATCTAGTCTATATTATATTTTAACCATTGAAAATATATTTTAAAATTATAAATATATAAATATTAAAAAATCAATGGTTGAAATGGGAACCCAAATTTATATTATCATTTTTCAACCAACGGAGGCTACAGTTGCCCCCTTTAAGTAATTTATTCACTGCTGCTACCTTCCCCTTTCCCAGATACTCTAACAATCCAATTAAAAGCAAATAAATAAATGATGACTAGTTTCATGAATTGCCGTGAAGTTACATGATGATTAATGAAGACACTGCAGGAGGGTGAAGGAGGTGGTGGAACTAATGCCCCACGCGGAAGATAGGAAATGGGAAGACAGTTTAACAATCCGCTCAACTGGTTGGTTTTTTTTTTGGGTAATGAAACTGGTTTGTTTTTGTCTACTCAGTTTTCTTAAATAATCACCGCCTTTTTAAATTCCAAATAAAAGTTCTTAAATTCATGAAATATTATGAATATAATTTTTTCCATCCATTTGAAAAATGACGTTCGTCACGCATTCATTGGCAAGCACTTAAAATTCTCACTTGTCAAAATTAATCCAAAAACTTGGGAAAAGAATATACTTGCTCTTTCTAATATAACCATTTTAGTTGTTTTGTATTTGCATTGATTGACATATTTATTAAATCAGAAGATTAAAAAAAAATAAAAATAAAAGATGACTTAGTCAACACGTCCTTTCGGAATTAAAATTAATAATCCACGTGCTACTGACTTTTTGGTTCGTTAACTTACTATAATAATGCAAGCATCATTGGTCTTTTCAGTCTTGTTCTCTACTGTATCAGTTTTCTACTTGTTTGATTTTTGATACGCAACCACCATTCTCACACTAAGCTTCCTTCTTAGTTCTCATGGCTCTGCAAACTTCCTCCTTTTCCTGTTCCATCACCTATGGATTTGATGTCTTCCTCAGCTTTAGAGGCAAAGACACTCGCCAAGGTTTTACTGGCCATATGTACAAGGCACTTTGTAATAGGGGAATCCAGACATTCATTGATGATGAGAAGCTTCCAAGAGGGAATGAAATCACACCATCACTTGCCAGCGCCATTGAAAATTCCCGAATTGCCATCATCATGCTCTCTAAGAACTATGCTTCTTCTTCTTTTTGCTTAGATGAACTTGCCACGATCATGGAGTGCGTTAAGGAGAAGGGTCGGTTGGTTTTGCCTATTTTTTATGATGTAGATCCTTCTGATGTGAGACATCATAGAGGGACATATGGTAAAGCACTAGCTAGGCATGAGGAGAGGTTCAAGGATGACAAGGAGAAAGTGCAGAAATGGAGGGAAGCTCTATATCAAGTAGCTAACTTATCTGGTGAGCATTTGAAACTTGGGTATGTTTTTTACTTTCATATATTTTGTTTCCTTAATTTTTATTTGTCGAATCATTTTATGTTGAAAATTAAAAAGAGGAAAAAAAGTGCTTGTACATTTTGAACGAGTTAAATTGTTGTATATCAAACAACATGAATTGCAATGCAATAATACAATTCTCAACATATGGGATATGATGTGACTTATTTGATTGGATAGGAATGAATATGAACATGTCTTTATTGAGAAGATTGTTAAAGAGATCTCCAACAAGATTAGTCGTGTTCTTTTGCCTGTTGCGGATTATCCTGTTGGATTGGACTCTCGAGTGCTGAAAGTAAACAAGCTTCTAAATGATGGATCAAATGACGAAGTCCGTGTAGTAGGGATCTATGGAGTTGGCGGAATAGGTAAAACAACACTTGCTCAAGCAGTTTATAATTTAGCTAGCGACCAATTTGAAGGATTATGTTTTCTTGAAAATGTGAGAGAAAATTCAATTAAACATCTCCAAGAGATACTTCTTTCTAAATTACTTGGAGAGAAGGATATTAGGTTGGCAGGTGTCAGTGAAGGAATTTCAATAATAAAGCATAGGTTCCAGAGCAAGAAGGTTCTTTTGGTTCTTGATGATGTTGACAAACTTGAGCAACTACGGGCAATTGTTGGAAGTCCCGATTGGTTTGGTTTTGGTAGCAGAGTCATCATAACAACTCGAGACAAACATTTGCTAGCAACTCATGGTGTTGAGAGTAAATATGAGGTGGACAACTTAAATGAAGAAGAAGCACTTGAGTTGCTTGGTTGGCATGCTTTTAAATCTGAAAAAGTTGATCCAAATTATATGGACATTTTAAATAAAGTAGTGTCTTATGCTTCTGGACTTCCATTGGCTTTGGTGGTAATAGGTTCCAACTTATATGGTAGAAGTATAGAAGAATGGATATCTGCATTAGATGAGTATGAAAAAATTCCTGATAAAGACATTCATAGGATACTTAAAGTAAGCTTTGATGCTTTGGGGAAATGTCAGCAGAAGTTTTTTCTTGACATCGCTTGTTGCTTCAAAGGATATAAATTGGCAGATGTCGAAAATATACTTCATGCTCATCATGATGTCTGCCCAAAATTTGGTATTCATGTGTTGGTTGAAAGATCTCTCATTAAAATTAACGAGCATGGTCCTGTGACATTACATGACTTGATTCAAAACATGGGCAGAGAAATTGTTCGTCAACAATCACCAAAAAAACCTGGCAAACGCAGTCGGTTATGGCTTCCTGAAGATATAATGCAAGTTTTACAAGAGAACACTGTGAGTATAACTTATAAGGGTGGTTTGGTTTGGTTTATTAATAATCTTTAATCTTGATTGATCTCTTTTGACCATATTTTGTTCACAGGCTAGTGCTGTGGTGCACCAGGTTAAGTATAGAATATAGTGCACTATTTAAAAATTGAGGGTGTATTGTGGACCTAAAACGCATATAAACCATTTATTGGACCACCTTATTATTTCATGGTGGAGATTGAAAATTGGTCATTGGTGTAGTTAGTAAATGTTTGTCTCCGTTTCTCCCTCCCCCCACCTCGACTTCACCTATCTCTTTCTTCCATGGCCCTGATGCCACTACCATGATTAGAATGTAAGAATTTTTCAATGGTTGCCACTCTTTTTGTGTTAGAGTTGATTCTTGCTTTTATATATATATATATATATATACATATTCTGCAATTTTGGTATAAAGCAAAGATTCGATTCTTGGAGGACCTATTTTATAATTAATTTTCCATTTTTTTCTATTGGGTATACTTGCTTTTTTTTTTTAGTTTACAACTTTTCTAGTTTCTTAATCTACACCAATATATGCCAAAGAAGTAAAGAGGAATGGTGTTGGGAGGATCTAAAATCTGAGCAAACCTTGAAAAAGTAGAGAGGAATGATGTTGTCTGTTGAGAGAACCTAAGATTTGGGCAAACCTTGAAAAAGTAAAGAGGAAGGTGTGTGATGAAATGAGGGAATGGTTGGTGAAAAATGCATAAACACAAGTGAACCATTGTGGTGGTGGATGCGGAGGAAGGTGAGTGCGATTTTGGAGGTGCGATGGCAGTGTGTTTGAGATCAGTACCTTTGGTAGGTTGCAACCACAGAAACATAGGGAGGGACTTACACTGGGAAAAAGTAACGACAAATCATGGGATCAGAAAAATGACTTCAAGGCAGCTTTTAGAGATATATCAACAATCCACATCTTATGACCAAAGCTATTGGAGAAGGAGATATGTAAGGGAGCTAGCTAATATGAGCATTATTTTAAGAGGAAAATTTTTTTTATAGGGTATACTTATTTTCACTTCCAATTTAGGGTGATTATCCATGGTACACCCTCGGTTTTTAAATGGTGCACCACACACCATAATTTAAGTAGTGCACATGAGGTGGTCTTGTTCACAATAGTCATTTGTTCCTATATTTCCAATCTTTTGCAGATTGCATTTACTCAAACTTGTTTATTTATCCTTTGTTCCAGACTAAAACATCCTTTATGTGTGTCGATGTCCTGACATTACATTTATATACTATGGTTGACTTGTTCTTTTTATGTTCAAAGGGAACTAGTGAAATTGAAATAATAAATCTGGAAGCTCCCATGTCTGAAGTAATAGAATGGGATGTACAGGCCTTCGAGAAGATGAAAAACCTCAAAACACTTATTATTCGAAATGGTAATTTTTTCGAAGGTCCCAAACATCTTCCAAATAGTTTAAGAGTGATGGAATGGTCAGGATATCCTTCACATTCTTTACCTGCTGATTTTCATCCAAAGAAGCTTGCCATACTCAAGTTATCCGATAATTGCTTTACATCTCTCCCGTTGGTCAAGTTACTAAAGGCAAGTATAATAAGTTTTTATCTTTTTCTATGTTGATAAATTCATTTTAAGATATATATATTATTTTGCAGGAGTTTGTGAATATGAGAGTTTTGGATTTCAGTTGGAATAAATGGATAACACATATTCCTGATGTATCAGGTGCCCCAAATTTAGAAACATTAAACTTCTCGAGTTGTGTGAATTTAATTAAAATTGATGAGTCAGTTGGATCTCTGGGTGAACTTAGAATCTTGCATCTTTGGGGTTGCAAAATGCTTAGGAGTCTTCCTTCCCTTATGTTGCCCTCTCTTGAAAGCCTCAAACTTTCAGGCTGTCCTCGTCTTCAGAGTTTTCCTGAAATATTAGGGAAAATGGAAAGATTAACAACTCTTGATTTATCTTACACTTCCATAAAAGAATTGCCATATTCCATTTGTAATATTACTCGGCTTCAACATATACTACTGCATGGTTTTGAAACTGAGTCTTTGCTATTACCAAGTAGCATTTTCATGTTCCGAGAACTTAATGAGTTGGACTTTCGGAGTCTTGAGTGTTTGCTATTAGCTAAACAAGATGAAGGTGCGGAACAAGTGAGCTCAGTGGTGTCTTCGTCCACAAGGGATCTTCATTTGCGTGGCTGCAATCTATCTGATGAACTCCTTCAAATATTTCTTCCTCGATTTTCCAATGTGGAAAAATTAGACTTGTCACGTAATAATTTCACAATTCTTCCTGCATGGATCAAAGATTGTCGCTTTTTGAGGTCTCTTGATCTGAATTTTTGTACGAATCTTCAAGAAATTGGTGGGATCCCGCCCAACATAGAATACTTGTCTGCATTGTGCTGCACATCCATGAGTTGCTCGAGTAGAAAGCTGTTATTGAATAAGGTTTCTCTTTATTTTTGGTGTTACATGTGATGGTTAATTTGATAATTCAAGTCAAATCTGATTAAGACGCTACATCTATGTATATATGTGTTGTTGCAACACTAACTAACTACTAACTATTTACTACTAACAGAAATTGCACGAGGAGGGAGGAAACAAGAGATTTAGATTGCCGGGAACAAGGATTCCAGAGTGGTTTGAGCATCAGAGTAGTGGACGATCAAATCCTTTTTGGTTTCGTAACAAGATTCCTGCCATATCTGTCTGTCTTCATTTTAAGGAAGAGTATTTCAATGAATATCCACATTACACTCGAATGCGACTGATTATCAATGACGGCTATGATCTTCGTCCCGCACTTCATGAGAGCCATTTCGAATGTTGTAATGATCATATATATATTTATGATTTAGAAGCTAAAGTGTATGAAGGGCTTTTAGAAAATGAATGGAATCAGGCGGTGATTGTTCTTTCAACCGATGAGCTACAACCGGGAAGGCATAAGCGACAACCGATGCTGAAGGATCAGGCCAGCATAGAAATTGGAGTCCATATAATCAAAGAAAAAAGTAGCATGGATGATATCCGATTCGCTGATCCGCTGTTACAGAATGAAGAGCACAGAACTGTGGACACGAGAGATTCTCACAACCACCATATGCAGCAACAACAAACAAATTTGTCTTTGTTGGAGCCGCATGTGAAACAGGAGTAGAGAGTTGATTTTTTGTCTTCCACCTCCAGCATTGATTGATAATCTGAATTGGGATTCAAATTCAAAGCTAATTAGTAGCTCCACCACTATCTCCGTCCAAGGTAAATACTCTCAGCGATGCCCCATTTTTCTTGGCTGGTTCCTCAGAAATTCGGCTTTAATGAAGTTTTCCTTTTTGGTTTTTGTGATTGTGAGTCACTAAATGGTCTTGACTGCGCTGCTCTCTAGATTACCTTACTTAATTTACCGTGTTGTCTATATATTCTTTGGGCAAATTTTGCTTAACAGAATAGGTGCTATTAAAAGCAAAACAAATTACTGAAATGAAAATTCCGGACTTCATATATATGCTTACTCAGACTAATAAATTGAATACATCAGCACCTGAATAAATTTTTAAGTTGCAAGTGTGTCTTAGCTTCTGTTTTTGTTTCTGATTTTATTTTTCTTCTCAAATTTTGGCTAAGTCTACCGTTCTTTTGTTTGCATTGAAAATCATACTCTAAATTGCCATGCCTCATTTAAAATTTGATATTTTACGACAACACAAGAATACATATTTTGAGTAAATAAATAGAAAAAAAAAAGGGAATTCATATGTTGAGAAAGTTTGTTAATTCTCTACTTTTATATGCATAAAATGAAAAATATGCAATATGAAATGGGAGGAGCAACGTAGAACTCTATTTTTGGAAAAAAAAAAAGAAATAAGAGAATATTGCATCGGATCTACTTCACAATCGGACTAAATTCTTAATTTGTAAGCTTACCACTTCTATTTCGATTTCTATTTATATTTATTAAATTTGGCTATGAATACATCATTTGCCTGTTTGCATTAAATTTTATGGTGTGAATTGTTATGTCATACATTTAGTACTTATACATTAGATAAAACTTAAAACATGTATGTAGAGAAAGTTTCTAAATTCTCTCTTTTTTCAATTTAATACACAGAAAAGTATAGAATATGATATTTCATTGCCTAATCAGCAACTGTATGTTGATTACTTCTCTTTAACTTTACTTTGGTATCACTCTATTCACTTTACTTGTCCCTTTATCTTTCTACTCTTGTATATTCTGATTTAGATCAAGCAGCTACAGAAAAGGCTCCAGGTGAATCTTCTTATACCCCAGATTACGCAGAGACTCTAAATATTCAAGCCCCAAGTCCCACTTCATTAAGTGGCAGAGCTAGCGAGGAAGAACTTCATCTAAAATCCAGTTGCACTATATCATCAACATCAATTGAAAAATCTTTGAGAAATAAAAATGAAATAAGTGATGATGATGATGTAGAAATGGATGCATTTTATGCTGCTTTTGATGCTGGCACCCGTGTTCTTGCACATTCCCACAATAAATTGGGCACCACCACTGCTCTAAGTGCAGAGGCCAAGGTAGCATTGAGATCAGTACAGGTCTTCATCTCTATGGATGCATCAGTTTTGTTGCGTCCTGAATGGTGTAGGAAGACGAAAGTCAGTTTAGATTACCTCTCCAAGTTATGTGCGAAAGATGGCATGTCAAGAGAAATGGGAAAATTGATGTCAGAAGCTTCACAATTGTTGACTCATTGGAGTAGGGACTACATTGAAGCCAGAACGAAAATTGACTCTATAACATCTGAGTTGCAGAGAGGTGATGAATTAGAAATGAGACTGGAAGGTAACAAGGAAAAGTTTAGGGAAGTTGTTGCCTCAGAAAATGAGATGCTTGAAGAGCAACTCAGTGCTACTAAAGCTAACATGTCTGTTTCTCAGTCTGAAAAAAGCGTCACTCGTAAGAGAAAGAGAGAGATTTTTGAGGAAGGAAAAACACTTAAAGCTCAACTGGATGAGTTGAGGAAAAATGTGCCACAATGGGAACATGAGCACATTTTGGCAAAGAAAGTTCAAGCAAAAATCAAAGCTGAATGGCCAAAATTGAGAGAAAAATTTAATAAGATGGTACAAGAGTGGAATTTGTATGAACTCAGATAGAGTTTTGATCATATATTAGGCATTTAATCTATTGTACACGACAATTTAAATGGTTTTATGTTAAAATGGATGTTGCATTATTCTCATTTTCAATATAAATTGTGTTACTATAATGTCAAGTCTATAGAAAATGAGTTTAGATTAGAGACTAATTGAATAAGTTAGATGCCATTTTCCAATTCTAATGGATATCAGTTTTGACTGGTTCAGCCTTGTTATAACCTTTTTCCTTCATCCACCTTGCCAAATTTGCAGGATTCTCGCTTCTCATTGTTTGGTACTGCTATAAAATGTGGAGGTAGCCTCTAAATAAGGCACAAATAAAATAGCATAAAGAAATTATGGGGAAGCGTAAGAAAAGAAGGTGCAAAGAATTAACGTGATTCGCCTTATAGCCTATGTCCACAAGCAAAGCCGACAACCAAATATTTCACTAAGAAAATATAATAGAGATACAAAAATAGTCACACTCCACTCAAACCAATTGCCAAATACATCCAAAATATCTACATGATAAATTTCTCACTAGTGTATACCCTCAGCACATAAAAAGGAGAAACTCAAAGGAAAATAAATAACTCTCTAAATATTTGAAATGTGGAGGAGAGGGTTGGATTGGTTGATGTTGAAGAGCTCAAATGCAAGCTCTATTTATAGATCCTCCCATGCAAATTTTTCAATCAAAGCATTACATGCATTTGATGCTTTCTATGTTATAGCATTTGAAATTTGCCATCTTTATTTATTTTGGTTGCACTAAAAGTTCATTTTGCAGCACTTCTTGGACATTTTGTCCAATTGTTTCTTACATTGAGTTGAAAATTAAAGCCATCGCTCACAAATCTCCACCTTGGCTTGTTTTTTATCAAGCTTTAAAATTCTCGAAGTCATCTTCTCCAATATACCCATATGGCAAACTCACATCTTGCGGATGCCAATTAAACCCTAAACCCTAAACTCACAAATTGAACTTAGGTATTGTTATTGACTTCGTCATCATATCTGTTGGATTGTCTAAGGTATCAATCTTTTTCACAACTATTGTATCTTGAGAAATAATCTCCCAAATAAAATGATATCTGATATCGATATGTTTGGTTCTCTCATGATACATCTAATTTTTAGTCAAATGTACGACACTTTGACTATCACAGTAAATAACTGTAACATATTATTCCAAACATAAATTGCCGACCAAACTTCTGAGTCCAATCACTTCCTTTATTGCTTTTGCTGCTGCCATGTATTCAACTTCTATAGTTGATAATGCAATAGTAGATTGTAAAGTAACTTTCCAACTAATTGCACTACCTGATAGTGTGAAAATATATCCCATTAGAGATCTCATTTTATCGATATCTCCAACATAGTTAGAGTCAACAAAACCAGTAACACTATCATTAGTGTTTGAACTCCTATCATATACTAAGCCAATATCTACAGTACCTCGAAGATATCGAAGTATCCATTTCACTACCTGCCAATGTATCTTGCTAGGATGCCCCATATATCTACTAACGACACTAATGGAAAGTGAAATATCTGGTCGAGTTCATAACATAGCATACATTAAGCTTCTAACTACACTAGCATAAGGAACACATGACATTTGTTCCTCCTCTTCAACAGAATGTGGTGACTATGCAACTAATAGTCTGAAATGGGTTGCCAGTGGAGTACTCACAAGTTTTTCATTTTGCATTCCAAAGCGCTTAATTACTTTTTCAATGTACTTCTTCTGAGACAAATATAATTTTCCAACATACCCATCTCTGTGAATTTCCATGCCCAAGATTTTCTTAGTTGTACCCAAATCTTTCATTTTAAATTCACCATTGAGTTGCTATTTTAGTTTCTTGATCTCAGACATACTCTTAGCAGCAATGAGTATGTCATCAACATAGAGCAACAAATAGATGAAAGATCTATTTGAGAGCTTCCTATAGTATACACAACAATCATAGTCACTCCTAGAAGGAGTCAAATCTCTTATACCATTGGTGAGAAGATTGCTTTAAGCCATATAATGACTTTTTTAAGAGACAAATATGATCTTCCTTGCCTTGAATAATGAAGCCTTCTAGTTGCTGCATATAAATTTGTTCTTCAAGCTCACCATGAAAAAAGCTATCTTGACATCGAGTTGTTCAAGCTCTAAGTCAAACAGTGCAACCATAGTGAGCAACACACAAATGGAGCTATGCCTTACAATAGGATAGAATACTTTATTAAAGTCTATTCCTTCCCCTTGGCTAAAGCCTTTAGCAACTAAGTGTGCTTTGTACTAGGCCAATTCAACTCTAGGTGATCCTTCCTTTTTCTTGAAGATCCATTTGCAGCCAATGGTCTTATGTCCATTTGATGATTTCACCAACTCCTAAGTCTGATTCTTATGAAGAAACTCCATTTCTTCACTCATAATAGCAATCCATTATGCATACTCAACACTCAAAAATAGTCTCATGGTATGTTATAGGATCTTGTGTTTCAATACAAAAGGAGAGTATGTCTGCATGACCATATCTTTGTGGTGGTTTTATTTGCCTCCTTTCTCTATCTCTAGTGAGGTTAAACTGCTGCAACTGATGTGAAACATCCACGTCATCAGGGATTTGTTGTTTTCTCTTGAATGGGCTGATCAGAAGCATCTTCTTATACTTGCTTTGGTAGTTCAGCTTCAACTCCACCTGCTTATTGACATCATGGTCTATTTCTGCATCAGCAACCTCCTTTTTCGGAAGCATGGATGATTTATTGAACTTGACATCTCTGTTGATTATAAATTTGGGTGATTTTGGTTCAACACACCATAATCTATAACCTTTTATCGATTGCATATCCTAGAAATATGCATTTTAGTGCCCTTTGTTTAAGCCTGCTATCATCAATATGAGCATATCTGAGAACACCCAAAAATTCTTAGATTCGAATAATCAGCTGGAGCATTGGACCATACTTCAATAGGAGTCTTCAAATCAATTGCAGTTAATGGAGATCAATTTACCAAATAACAAGCCATATTGATAGCTTCAGCCCAAAATTCTTTTGACAAACCAACATTAGAGAGCATGTTGTGAGCCCTCTCCAAAAGAGTTTTGTTCATATGTCCTCTTTGCTTCATTTTGTTGTGGTGTCTTTCACATAGTACAATGTCTTACTATGCCTTCATTTTCACATAACTCGTTGAAGGTACCTTCACAAAATTCCAAACCATTATTTGTTCGGAGGCGCTTGATTTTCTTGCCAGTTTGGTTCTCAACAAGCACTTTTCATTTCTTGAAAATATGAAATACATCATTCTTGTGTTTCAGAAAATAAATCCATAACTTTCTCAAAAAATCATCAATGAATGTCAGTAGGTATTTAGCACCACCAATTTGTTATAAAATGTGAAGGTAGCCTCTAAATAAGGCACAAATAAAGTAACACAAAGAAATTATGTGTAAGTGTAAGAAAAAAAGACATGAAGACTTAATGTGGTTCAACTTATAGCCTACATCTACGGGCAAAAGCAACAACCAAGTATTTCAGTAAGAAAATATAATGGAGATACAAAAGTGGTCACACTTCGCTCAAATCAATTTCTTAATACACCCAAAATACTTCACAATAAGTTTCTCATTGGTGTATACTCTCAACACACTAAAGAGAGAAACTCAAAGGAAAACAAATAACTCTTTGAATACTTGAAATGTGGAGGAGAAGGTTAGATTAGTTGATGTCGAAGAGCTCAAATGCAAGCTCTATTTATAGTTCTTCACGTGCAAATTTTTCAACCAAAGCATTAAATGCATTCGATGCTCTCTATGCTATAGCATTTGAAATTTGCCATCTTTATTTATTTTGGCTGCACCGAAAGTTCATTTTGCAGCACTTCTTGGACATTTTGTCCAATTGTTTCAGACATTAAGTTGAAAAATAAAGCCACCGCTCACAGGCACCATGTTTCCTACTAAGTTTTTAGTGACCTTCCTGTAGTAACGTTTCAATTCTTCATTTAGTACGCTTGACTACTAAGCTCTCTTTGCTCTTTCTTCTGTCACCATTGTTCTTCATCTTGTCTATTTCTCTCCACATCCTTTATCTGAAGTAATTCCCTACCCAATAATACATGCTCACAATTAACACTTAATCTGCTTCATAGAAGGAACAAATTTTACCACGTCTTTAAGGTATACCAATTCCAATAGTTGTTGATGAGGGGAGTTGTTCATTGGTTTTCTGTCTAGCTAGCTCTGCTCTAAGATTACGTACTGTGATTGTGCTATGCTTGTTTATTGGTGGCATACAAAGATTTTGAGGATCAATAGAGAAATTGTTTTGGCTAATGGTGTAGGATTGGAGATACACAATTACGGACTAGTCTACTTTTTCTCAATGCCAAGCACTAGCTACTGTAATATAGTCTTGACTATACTATCGTTTGAGGATGCCACCGAGGCACATAACTTCCTTAAAATTTGATATTACCATAGCCCATCTCAACTGCCTTCTAACATCAATGTTTTTCAAGTGCTTTTGTTTATAAGTTTGTTCTTCATTAACACCAAAGGGTTTCCTACTTCTAAGGGTAATATTAAATACACTTTGACATATATGGCATAAGCATCCGGCTCCTGCACAATGAATTATATATCTGCTATCAAATCTAGAGCAAAAGCAATTTACTTATGTTCTTTGTAACACAGGATTATTGAAATCCACTGCTTGATTGCTTATGATTTGTTGTGAAGGAGGCTATAATTAAGCAACAATAAACTAATATGTAATTGCTCTAGTAGCCAGAGGTCCAATTCCTTGCACACAACCTGAGGCTATGTTTGGGAGGATAAAAGCGGAGGGAATGGCAAGGAATGGCAATGATACTTTCATAAAATGTGTGTCTAAGAATGAAATGGCCAACAAGGTAAAGGAGGACCCCTCCCAACCATCGCACACAGTGAATTTGCTGACCCCCAAATGAGGGGATATAGGAGGGACAGTTGTTCCAAGTATAATGTTTTACTATTTAACCCTTTTGGAGTTTTATACATAAAAAACAGACTTACAAAGTAAAAGGATAGAAGTAAAAAATAAGATTTATTTGCCTTTTCATTCCACTCATATTATAAACTCCCAAATAATAGAGTGACATATAACTATCCACTCCACTCCTCACCTTTCTTTTCCATCCCATTAATAACAATTCCCTTCTATCATCTATAAAACTCCCAAACATACCCTCAAACTCTAGTTACTTCTCCTTAGCCATTCCTAGAAGGTTTTTTCCCCATCCCCATAAGCACAACCTTCAACGTTTTCAATTTGTTATTCATACTCTCCACCTCAACATGAGTCTTTAGTCTTCATAATCACGTGATCTCTTCTTCATGTTTGCTTGGGAAGGAAAAGGAAAAGGAGCATTACTACAATCAACAATTTGACAAATAATTTATTTGAAAATGGTGTACGGCTTGAAGTCAAAGCATTATAGTCTTAAAAATGAAATAAAACATTTATTTTATTCTATTTTATTTCATTTCATACCATTTTATCACATTGCATTTCATTTCATTCCCTTTATTATTAAATATCTAAACATGATCATAACTAATTGGAAAACAAAAAGTTTCAAAAAAGTTCAAAACATCACAGAATTAAAAGCTTCCAGAGAAAGCTTTTGGGATTAAAAAAATGCGATTATTTCTAAAAAATAATTGGTTACCAAACATGCATTTACTACGATGATAGAGATAATAAGACAACCATGAGGTGTGGCATGGTGGCAACTCACCTCGTCCCTTAATCATGAGATCGAGGGTTCGATCCTCGCCCCTAAGAATGGAGCGTATTTCTTGGCCAATCGTTTGCCTCTTCGGAGAGTTCCATAGCGAGGGATTAGTCACTATTTCTGGTGGTGGATACCCTGATTTTGGCAAAAAAAAAAAAAGAGATAATAAGGCAACAAATTTATCAAAATAAATAAAATAAAATATTTCTATAGATCCCCGTGATGGAAGGTTGGTGGATGCCAGTTAATGAAATCAGCAGGTCCATTACTCCTAGTTCCATAAAGACAAAAATGACAGTGCTTTAGTAAATAAATATATTAATCTGAACAAGTCCATCCCTACTTCGAATATGATGTATTATTATCAAGTTATTATATAAACGCTGACCATTGACCCCGAAATGTGAATAGATCCTACTCTCACGGGATGCCAGGTTGGGCAAAATGTTTTTATGCGACTTTATATCCATGACATTAAAAGAAAAATTAATTAAAAGGAGACTTCGGGGTAGTGAAATAAGTCAGTTATGGATCCCCGTTTCGATTTCAAACTTTTATATTTGTTAGTTGTTGGTTGTTTTGAAGTTCCGACACATACAGAGCATAGTGAGCCACTAAGGTATCATGGCAGGTCGTGAATCACTCTCATCCTTCTCCTTTTCAGCTATGGATGGACCTACGATGTGTTTAGTAGCTTCAGAGGCAATGACACTCGCTACAGTTTTACAGGCAATCTATTCAATGCCCTTAATGAGAAGGGAATCCACACTTTCTTTTATCACCGAAGGCTTATGGGAGGGGAGGAACTCACACCAACTCTTCTCGAGGCAATTGAAGAGTCTAGGATTGGTGCGGAACCCGTGGATATAAAGATCCAAAAATTCTAGGCACACACTTCACACTTTAATAGAAAACAAGATTTATGATAAAAACCCTCCCAACTAAACCCCCAAAAAACTTGTCCTTAGAAATGTAGATAATAGGAAAAGGATAGAATAGAAACAAGAAACTTATCTTAGGATGAATTCTCTCAATTTCTTGATGCAACAAGCAAAGTAAATAACTCACCTCACTTGCACACAAAATCACTGTTAAAGAAAACAAAATAGAATTTTAATTAATCAAAAGCTACTAAACAATATGTTCCTTGAGATATTTATAACCTCTTACATTAGGTTAAACACTTAAACTAAGCCCAAGCCCAATAGTAAGTGTTCAGGTGCTAAATAATAAAGATTGGGCTGGGTGAAACACAAAATATAAAATTTGGGCCAGATAAAATAATTCACACTTAGATATTCTAAATACTTAAATTAACTCAACTAAATAAGACCAAAATAGGAGAATCGCTCAATATGGCCAGAATAAGCTTCTAAGCCCACTTCGCAGCAAATAACAAGATTTTGGGTTGTCCATTTACATGAGTTGGCATCTTGGTCTTCTTAACCCATTCTTGATGCACCTCTTCTATAATTGCTTTAGCCAAGTTCCTAAAGTCTTCTCTTAGCCTTTTATTCTTGCTTGTGTGATTGGCCCATGGTATGCTAAAATCTCCATCTTGCCTCTTGTGCTAGAATGTCCAATTTGTCCTTAGAACACGTATCAAGGATTGCCATCCCTGTATTATCCACCAACTATGTTTGTTCTTCCTTTTGCTTAGATGAACTTGCCAAGATCATTGAATTCATCAAGGCAAAGGGCCGGTTGGTTCTGCCAATCTTTTATGGTGTGGATCCCTGTGATGTGCTACACCAGAGAGGTAGTTATCAAGAAGCACTCGCTAAGCATGCAGAAAGGTTCAAGGATGACATCATGCAAAAATGGAAGGATGCTCTTAAGCAAGCAGCTAACTTGTTCGACAAGCATTTCATATTTGGGTACTCCCACCTCACCAGTGTTTTACATTCTTTTTACTTATTTTTTCTTTAATATTTATCTTGAACAATTTAATTCACTGTTCATAAAAAAAATTGAATTGCAATAATACAGTTATCAAGATATGGTTATGATGCATAGAGAATGACATCACACTGACTTCTCTGCTAATTGGGTAGGAATAATGAATATGAACATGAGTTTATTAAGAAGATCATTAAAGTGGTCTCTAACAAGATTAATCGAGTTCTTTTGCATGATGCGGATTATCTAGTTGGATTGGAGGCTTTGGTGCAACGTGTATGCTCGCTTTTGGATGTAGGACTTGAATATGATGATAAAGTCCAAATGGTAGGGATTCATGGAATAGGCGGAATAGTTAAAACAACACTTGCCATGGCAATTTATAATTCGATAGCTGACCAATTTGAAGGCTTATGTTTTCTTAAAAATGTGAGAGAAAATTCAAGTAAGCATGGATTAGAACATCTCCAAGAGACACTTCTTTATGAAGTTGTTGGAGAAAGGGATATTAAGTTAGAGTGCTTCGAGAAGGGAATTCCAATAATAAAGCATAGGCTTTGCCGAAAAAAGGTTCTTTTGATTCTTGATGATGTTGAGAAACAAAAGCAGTTGCAAGCACTTGTTGGAGGACCTGATTGGTTTGGTTCTGGTAGTAGATTTATCATCACGACTCGAAACAAACATTTACTAGCATGTCATGGGATTGAAAGAACATATGAGGTGGATTAGTTAAATGACAAAGATGCTTGTGAGTGGAATGCTTTCAAAAATAAAGAAGTTGATCCAAGTTTCATGCATTTTATAAACCGCACATTAACTTATGTTGCTTGCCTTCCATTGGCTTTGGAAGTACTAGGTTCTAACTTTTTGTGGAAAAGAAATAGAAGATTGGGAATCTACATTACAATGATGTGAAAAAATTTCTCATAAAGATATCCAAGAAATATTTAAGATAAGCTTTGATGCTTTGGAGGAAGATGCACAAAGTATCTTTCTCGACATTGCTTGTTGCTTTAAAGGCTTTAATTTGCCAGAGGTCAAGATATATTATGAGCTCATCATGATGTTTGCCAAAACATGCTATTGGAGTTTTGGTTGATAGATCACTCATAAAGATTGATAATCATAAGGTGACATTACATGACTTGATATAAAATATGGGTAGAGAAATTATTCGACAAGAAGGAAAGCCCGGCAAATGCAGTCGGTTATGGTTACCTAAAGATATAGTTGAAGTTTTAGAAGGCAATAAGGTAAGAGACTAATATAGACTGATATGAATGGTTTTATTTTCATTTTAACCTTGATTGATTTCTTTTGACTATACATATATAACTACTCGTGCATGACAAATCATTTATTCCTTGTTTCTAATATTTTGTTGACATTATTAATTTACCATTTATTTTACCTTTATGATATGTAAATATTCACGTCAAATCCTCAATAAATGACATTATCGTGATTGACTTGTGCTTTTGTTTTGAAAGGGCACATGTAAAATTGAAATAATATTTCTTGATCTGCACAAATCCGAAGAAAAAGGGGTGGAATGGGATGGTAAGGCCTTCAAAGATATGAAAAGCCTCAAAACACTCATAATTCAGAACAGTTGTGTTTCCCAAGGCTCTAACATCTTCCAAATAGTTTGAGAGTGCTCGAGTGGTGGGGATATCCATCACATCTTTTACGGGTTGATTTTCATCCAAAAAGACTTGTCATTTTCAGTTTACCCAATAGTTACTTAATGTCATTCAATTTTCTGGAGAGGCAGAAGGCAAGCACAATGATTTCCTTTCTCTAATTCTATATGATAATTAATTCATTTTATATGAATATTCATTTTTTTTTCAGGAGTTAGCGAATATGAGAGTTAGCGAATATTCATTCCTTACCCACATTACCTTGTTGCCAGAACTTAGATACATGTTGTGCTGTCGATCACCTGACCAGAACGAAGGTGAAGAAAAATTGAACTCGATGGTGGCTTCAAAATGAAGACCCGATGTATCGCACTATAATATACCAGACAAAATCTTTTGCTTGGTTTGCCATGAATGTGGAAGAGTTAGACTTATTGCATCTTAATTTCACAGTTCATCCTCCATGCATCACAGAATGTCTCATTTTGAAGAAACTCAAAATGGATCAATGGCATAATCTTCGAGAAATCAGAAGGCTTCCACCCAACTTAGAAATACTCTCTGCAATACACTGTAGATCCTTGGAAGATTTAGACCTCACTGTTCTTCCAACAGGCACCAAAGGATATCGCTTTTTGAGCAGACTCATTTTGGATCATTGCGAGAATCTTCAAGAAATTAGAGGAATTCCACCTAGCATAGAAGTTTTCTCTGCCTCAAAACTGCACGTACCTGACTTACTCGCATAGAAGCATGCTACTGAAACAGGTTCCTATTTATTTTACCTATTTGGTTCAATAACTGACATCTATATCTCTCATATTCTCCTACGAAAATTTTATTTTTACATCTGATTAATCATGTACAAATTTCTAGTTAACTATACATGTACGTTTTGCCTTAACTAGAACACTCATGATTAAGAAGAAATTAATTATATGTCATTAAAACACTCATGTATCTTGATAGTTGATTATTGTCGCATTAATCACAAAACACAGATTATTATTAAATTCTTAAAAACATGTACATGTCATTAAATATTGTAAAACGTATGTGACAATACTAGTGTGAGATCATATTTTTGAATTGATATATTCTAAATGTATGTGTTGTTAAAATTATCAATTATATATGTCTGGCACGAATTACATGAGGAGGGTGGAAACATGTGGCTTTTTATGCCAGGAGATAGGATTCTAGAGTGGTTCCATCGTAGTAGTGGAAATTCAATCTCTTTTTGGTTTCGTAACATGTTCCCTACCATATCACTGTGTGTTATTTTGGGATGTTGGATGACCGTCGTATCGCATTCTTTTTTTGTCCCCAATTGAAAATCAATGGCAATACAGTGAATAAATGGCTCCTAAAACAAAGGGTATTGGTCCACGCCTGGGCTGAAAGCTGATCATATATTTATTCTTGATGAGAAACAGATGAAGTTTGAAGATAATGTGAATAACTTACTCCTAGCTCATAATGAATGGAATCATGTGGAGGTCTTTATTGATACGTACTCTTCATGGGGATCTATACTAATTGACATGCAAATTGGAATCCATGTATTCAAAGAAAAAAGTAATATGAACGATATCCGATTCACCAATCCTTATGAAAGGGATCATAATAATGTGAATTGGGATTGGAATTCAATGGTATGATCACGGACAAGTAGCAACAGCAATGTCGTAGGTAAATGCATTTATGGCATTTCATCCTCCGTAAGTTTTGATATCATTAATTTGAGATTAATTTTTTTGCAAATATTATTAATAATATAATAACATATATGATTAAATAAAACACCTTTACACTAGTAGTATGTTTGTTAGAATATAAAACCATTTATATATCTCTATCCAACAACTTAAATTTTTGGAAGAGATTATTCATGATATGGTATCAAAGAGCTTCTACGACTAAGAGATCAAGAATTCGATCTTTGTTTGGGCCCATTCTTATAAAAATAAAAGTTAAATTTCAGTATAAAATAAGGTGGATCTATGCAAAGTAGATGCTTCAAGTCCAAAGAGACTCTTGCATAAGAGAACATGTTAGAATATAAAATCATTCATGTATCTTTGCCCAGCAGCTTAAATTTTTGGGAGAGATGGGTTATGACAATATTAAAATTAAATTCTTCTAATTTTAGTTGCCCTGCATATTTTGCTCCTCTACCTCAATGAAAGAAATTATAAAGAGTATCAGAACTAGCTTCTCATACGGTGCCTTGTAAATCTTTTTTCTTCAAATATCTATGTGTGTGTTTCAACAAGTTGTTTAAATAATGTTAGAGAAATTGAATATTAGTACTACATTATAAAATAGTAGGAAAGCGTAAGAATTGATTATTTATAGATTTAATTTAACTAGTTTCTTTTTTAAAACTATTTTGACTTCAGAATTTAAAATAACTTCTTCCATTCAATAATGCTGAGAGGGAGGCGCGTTAAGGTTGGTTATCGTTGGTGAGCATTTTCCTCAGGCACATTGAAGAGGATCTTGGATTCAGATGCAGTAACGTCAAGCTTGGCTAGTGATGCTGATAATGATGGAGGTAAACAATCAGGCTATTTCATGGAGCTAGATGTGTTCTCAAGATGTTTTGTTTTTATGGCATATCTGCACGATAAGCTTCGCTAGCCTTCATCTTTTTTGTAATTAATTAATTAATTAATTAATTAGTTTGGTATAGTCTTAAAAATGTGGCTGACAATTTGCTGATGAGTGTTACATAAAAGCATAGGTAATTTTTTCCCCTATCTTTTCAGTTATACAAACAGATAAATACTAAAAGAGAAATGTATACCACCGAAAAAATGTAATAGGAATTTTTGACAAAAATCACAATGGTGATTGGATTATGCAAAGTGACGGGATCCACTTATTTATCCGGTGGTTAATAACAACGCCACATTATTTTGGCAATAAAATTATGGCAAAAATTGTGATTGTCTACCATTTTTCATAATTAAAATAACTCAGTAAGTTTTTTTTTTTGATAGTATTATTAAGGCACCAATCATTGAAAGCCAGTGTAGGCGAAGAGAGGATCAAGCAACAAAGTCAAAGAAAGAAAAGCAAACATCCCATGATAAGCGAATGACACTCGGATAAACACCCAAGTCTAACACCAAAAAAAATGCAATAATTGAAAGCCCCTTGAGATCTTTGTGTCGCCAATTTGCCAATCGAACCAGCAGCCACCAACCAAATCTTTAATTTGAGCACCAGATTTTCCATCTATTCCACAGCTCTATCATGAAGAAATTCCAGCAAACACAAAAATTGTGGAAGATCACCTTATTCCTTAGGTCCCAAAGAGACCATACAACTGCGCAAAAGCAATATGAGCACAATCTTTTCCTCTGTTTTGAAGATTGAATATTGATCCATGATTCAAAGTTCACAACAGAGTCATCTGAAAAAACCCAATCCATTCCTCGCCAATTACAGCAAGCACCCCATACTTTCCAGCAAAAGAATATGCAAAGAATAAGTGTGACATGGTCTTATCTTCTTCACAACACAGAACACATCTACAATCATTGACCCTGAGGATATTTAATCTCTAAAGCCTATCCTTTGTATTAAGTCTCCTCTGAACAACAAAACACAACAGCAACTTAGCTTTGGGGCGAACTATCCTACGCCAGATTTGCTAACAAAGATTTGATCTTGTACAACTAAGCCTTTACACTAATACATCTTTTCTATAAAGGATCTGATAGAATAATTACTTGAGTTGTCGAAAGACCACCACACCTTGTCGGCTTGGTCATCAATAAGTCTTGTTTGCTCCAGCAGACCTTGTAGTTGATATAGCTGATCAAGCTCCCTTTCAAAAATCTCTCTCCACCATGTCGGATTCCAGCACCACACACAACCATCCCATGTACCACATTCCAACTGAAATGGGAGAATTCTTCAACAAGGAAATAGAGAATAGTCTTGGAAATTTGACTTTAAGCCTAATCTCCCCAAGCCACAGATCTTCCCAAAATAGGGTATTGCAACTATCTCCCACCAAATTTCTTATGCCATTTATAACCAGCAGCTTAACATCCCTATCAAACCTCATGATATCGCATATAGAACCCCGCAGGCCACCTCCCCAAATCATGGGTTGATTACTCAGAGATCTTCTTGGATCCAGATCACAGTATGAACATATCACTTGTTTCTAGAGCATGGAGCTTTCATTTGAGAACCTCCACCACCATTTGAACAAAAAGTTGCATTCTTCATGACTAAACTGCCAACTCCCAACCCACCGAATTTATTGGGCTTTTAGATAATCTCCCAGCTAATTATAAGCAGCATTGCAAAACCATGGTCTTTCATGGCCCAAATTTTTGACTATAATGAAATAATCTTTTTGGCTACTGACTTTGACATTTTGAAAATACCCATGTAGTTGATTGGGAGATAATTTAAAAGCGACTTTAATGAGAGTCAACCTCTTGGTCCTAGACGGGATATTATCTTCCAGCCACTAAGCTTCCTCTTGATCTTGTCGATAATTGGTTTCTAGGTTTCAATTCTTCATAGGTTAGCACCTAAAGGGATCCCTAAATAAGTTGTAGGCAGGGAAGCTACCATATATTTCAACTTGTGGTTTATGCCAACAACCATATCATCATTACAATTGATAGGGAATAGAGCAAACTTACTGTAATTAATCTTTAGACTGGACATAAGACCAAAACAGTCCAGTCGGTTCAGATTCAGCAAGGATTCTTCATTAGGAGTCAAAAACAAGAGAGCATCATCCATGGTGCAAATGAGTCAATGGGACCGCATGACTCCCAACTTTTACTCCTTTGATCAAACCAATGCTTGCAGCCTTATATAACAATTTGTTAAGAACGTCATTGATAGGAACCTAGTGTCCATAGAAAGAATAGGAAGAAAAACAAGTTTGTATTGCTGAATGCAGAACTGGTATCAAGGCAATACAAGTGGCTACTTGGAGGAATTTACAGTAAGGAACAAAGAAAGAAAATGATATAGGTATTGAGCTTCTAAGAGGCTCAATTCTCTCCCAAGTTCTAGTCCCCAAATTCTAGCCTGCCGTTCACACACCCCACCTCTCATACCTATAATCTCTCCCTCACTCTCTATGCCAACTCAGCAGAGTTGGTTACAAATGTGCGCTCTCTACTACTCCCTAATTCTCTTTGTCTATTTCCTCATTTGCCCTTTCTTCCATGCACTCTGTAGTATGTGGATTCCTAACGGTCACTAACCAAAATAAAAAGGGATAATGGGTTACCTTGATGCAATCCTCACTCTATTTTGAAAGGTTTGATTGGAGATCCATTAATTATAATGGACATCTCCCACAGCTGAGAGCAACTCCAAATTCATTTATGCCACAAACTTCCAAGCCCATTTTTTCTAGAACTTGATCCACAAAAATCCATATAACCGAGTCAAATGCCTTATGAAAATCGAGCTTTCAAATGACTGCCTTCTTCCTCTTCTTTCTTAGCCAGTGCACTACTTTGTTGGCAATGAAGGCACTATCAAGGATCTGGTGACCTTGGAAAAAAGTTGTCTTAGTTTCCTCCACCAAGCCATTCATCACCTTCCTGGGCTGATTAGCTAAGGTTTTCACCACAACTTTGTATATGCAACCAATCATGTTGATTGGTCTAAAATTGCATTATCTCCTTCGCCTTATCAATCTTGGGGGTCAAGATGACCCATGTCATATTAACCTTCTTTGGAAATCTGCTAGTGATGAAAAAATCACCTACACATTGTAAAAATTAACACGAACCAAATTCCAACATTTTTTATAAAATTAAAATTATAACCATTTGGTCTAGGGGCTTTTGAAGATTCACAATCTCAAACCCTGTTCTTGATCTCCTCATTTGTTAGAATAGATTCAAGTAAATTGGAGTCCTCTTCTAAAATGTTTGCCAAGCCATCCTAGAAGTGGTAATAGGAACATTCTTTTGCCTGTAAAGTTGCTTATATAAATTTCTCATTTCAGATTTAATGCTTCCATCGACCAACAAAACTATGAAGCCTGTGCCTGTGCCTGTGCCTGTGCCTGCGACTGTGAAAGTATAAGTAACGCCAAAGAAAAGGGAATGGTGGCAGTGGCACTAGCACGCCATAGCAATGATGGGGAAGTCAATGGTACAGCTCCATTAATGGAGTTGCTACCGATGGCAAAGACGAAGGTACGAAGGTACGATGGCACTTTTCTCACCTTGGCAATAACAATTCAATGCAAATTAATTATTGAGAATTATGAGTTAGGACTAAGGAAGATGGAAAAGAGAAATCTAAAAATAATAACACTGAAAATATTACCAATAATATATAATATGGTGTAATTCATTAATCTAATATTATTTACATTAATATAAGTAATTTATTGTCGGAAGAGGGTTTGGGTATCATAGCTGCCTGTGTAGTTGCTGTTTCTTTTCTTTATCGATTTCTTTTTTTCTTTTCATTTATTTCTACTGGTTGCCAAAAAAAAAGGAAACAAAGTGTTTGCTATTCATTTCTCGAGACCGATAAATTGAACCTGTAGTCCCACCATTTTCCCTATCAATTCATAGTTTTCTCTTTCTGTTCATCAAAATTCGCTCATGAATTTTTCGTTTTTCAAACTTACTTTTTAACTTAATAGAAAGCAGATAGAAAGTTCAAGCTTTGTTCTTAACACTTAAACAATTTGCTACTATCCGACCAAAAAACATAAAAAAATAAAAAATAAAATTGCTACTAATGTCTTTTAAGTTATGCCTACGCGTAATAGTTTAATGTTCTACATTCAATGCATAGAATATAATAAGAACTATATATAATTGATTACATTTTTGGAGAAGCAAAACTTAGTTATTTTACATATATTTTAATGGATAATTAGCACTCACAACCTTTGAAGTTTCAAGATATAATATTAACCCCAATGTTGTGCGAATATTGCACTCTAGACCAAATTTTGCTTTGCCCATATTAAGGTGGCTTTTAACATGGATTACAATGTTTGGGTCCATGATGTATCCATTCAATATCAATACGTAGATTTCATTTAAAAACATATCAATGGTTAAAATTGTATTCCAAGTTTGTGGAACTTAATTTTTCTCACTCCATAATTTTATTCTCTCTTTTTCTGCACTACCGCAAGCCTCTTTTGCAGCTTCTCAACCACATTTAGTCCTTTTTTTTTAATTACCAAATTATATGCTTGACAGAGGGGTGGGTGGTTAATCATAGGTTGTAAAGTGAAGAGGCAGGGTCTTACATAGGATATTAGTGTCACGACACTAAGTATCAAAAAATCTTTAGCTGATTATTATTTCACACAAAACTCCCATAGGAATACCCTTCGCAAATATAAAAACCACTTTTTTCTTAGAAAATATAGCTGCAAATATAAAAAATAAGAGACAAACTGAGTTGAGAAAAGTAAATAAGTAAGTAATTCTCACATTTTGATGGAAGGGGGTGTTTAAAATGTGGCTTTGTCCTCTTTAATGATACCTTCTTCAATTGATTTAACCATCATCATTGCTTTTTTGCATACTTGCTTAGCCCTTAGTGAAAGGTAGTCGAAAAGGTGGGGTCACAGTGGAAGAAGGAAAGGATAATGAAATTGGAAAATGAGAAAAATTAAAGTGCAAAAACTTGAAATATAATCTCAATTGTTGATTTTTTAAAATAAAATCTAAGAGTTAATATCTAATGGATTCATCACGGATCTCAATATTGTGTCTTATGTTAAAAGCCACCATAACATGGACATAGCAAATTTGGAGTGGAGTGTAATATTTATATAAGTTTGGGGTTCAGTGATATATCTTAAAACTTCAAGAGGTGTGTGGTTACTAATTATCCTATTTTAATCAATCTCTCTTCCACTGCATTGAATATTCTTAGTATTTAGTTTGTCAAATTCAAAACCTCCTAAAATGGGTTAATAGAAATTTGACCCCGATTAAAAAAGGATGTTGACTCATTTGGTTAGCTCGTTTTATTTATAGTTTGCAATGACTTAAATTTGATGTCTAGATTTCTCTCTTCAGAGGTACTATTTAGGTAAGTTGTTCATGAGTGCATGTATGCAGGTGAACTTTACCCTTAGCGTGTGTTTGATAGGGGTTAAAAATGGGGAGAAGTTTTTTATAGATTAGATTTATGTATAATTTTATACATAAATTCAATCCATAAAATTTTTTCCTCCATTTTTACTCCTACTATGCTCACCCTTAGCCTAAATTTTTCGTTAGAAAGAAAAGAAATACCATACTACATTATTTACAAGTGATTTGATTGGTGATTTATCTTTTGTCTTTGTTTTTTTAATTATTTCCCACACGTATTTTCCACCAGAGAATGTGAGCATCTCTCCATGCAATATTTCAAACCATGGTTCATCACACGTGGGTAACTAGCCCCTTCTATTAGACCTAACCCCCATTGGTTGTGATTTATCTTTTGTTGAAGCAAGTAATGACAATAACTTTGGGAATTACTTATTTAGTTGTATAGTTTAATTTCCAGGTCATTATCTTCTTGGTGATATCAGAGTTAGGAAACTCCCTTGCTTCTGTTCAGCTTGAGACATACGTCTTGCCTGTTGTTTTAAGGTAATCAAATTGATATTACCCGGTAAAGTAATGTGATTCATCCGATCGTGATTCCATTAAAGCAGAAGAAAAAGATGTGACAAATCTTCTATTCTATGTATTTAGGTTTGCTCTGTATGAAAAAAATAAATTTGAATTGGTTAATGATTCTGGTAGTAAGTTTGTCCTTCTATTTTTGGCGCATATCTATATAAAGACTGGAGTCACCTAGAGATTTTTGTACCAAGTGACATTGGGAGCACCGCATGTTACTGTTGGGTGGTGTGGATTTCATATGTACAAGCAAGGCACCAAACATGGAAGATATCTACTTCGCAAACTCTTATCCTCAAATTTCAAATTAAATGTAGTATGCATGAGAGAGAATTTAAAATTTTAAACCAAGGAAAATTGCGGCTGAGAACACTTATGTCTCTATTTCATTTTATCTTTGTAACATGTGGTAGTTGTGGAAGACATTAGGCATTTTCCTTCTTTATTTTTTTGGTGGTGGTGGGGGGGAGGTAATTATTGCACATTGGTAGGCATACTTGTTTGTGCGATGCTAAGTAGGCAAAGGTGATTTGAGGTGATAGGAGAAAGTGGGAGCGTTAATTAGAGGTGACAAATGTAAGGGAGTGATGATGGCTTTTCTTTATGTGCCTTTATTTAACTTTACTACTTTCAATCATTAATTAAATAAAATCGCATAATCAATACTAAAACAATGAAGGGGACCATAAAGGATTACACTTTATTGTTTATGATATTCGTGTTAACCCAAATGTTCGTTTCTGACCTTTGATCAATTACTGGAATAGCTTTCTGCAGTCCGAAATTCGAACATGCAATATCTGAGTAAAGTTTTGCATGCTCTCTTTTAAAGATTCTCGCTTTTGTAGTTACAAATTGGTGTTTATGAACTCAATAATTGCACACCATTATCTACTTGCTCAAGATTTCTGCCATCAAATGACTATGACCAACCTTCCAACCGTTGGAAGTTGCAGTATTCTTCTTCTATCTGTAACTGACATCGATGCTTAATTTGAGTGACTCAGTCTATATTCTAGGTGTATAATTTTGGAGGGTATCTTATCCCAAATAACCATCGTCTCACAATTGGTGTAAAAAATTTGTGCAATTTTGACAACTCAGGAAAGGATTAAGTTGGATTTAACTTTCCATGAATAACTTACAATGATAAAAATGAGAAGTTTATGAACTAAGTATGTGAAAACAACACAAGTTTATTTTCCAATGCGTCCTATTATTGTTCCAGATGATTGATGTCGACTACTTGTGCATGTAAGGGCTTTACATGGGCTAGCCAGCCTTGGCTTGATCATTTTCTTCCGGATATAAATTTTAGAAGATTGTTTGTGACTTTGTAATGGGTCCTAATTCCAAAAAGGATTGTTTCTTATTGCGCTTAAAGGCATCATGAAAAAAACAAATTTATGTACAAATTGGGAGAATGTTGCTACAAGAAAAGCATAAGAACATTGGTAGTGTCGTCTAGAGAATGATTTTATCTTATTTATTTTCTCTTTCGTCCTACTGAATTTGGCATTTATGTAAGCTCATGTTGTTTTTCAACACAATGGAAACAAGAAATGCCCATTACCGTGCATCTTCTTCTGCATAGCATGGTAGATGCTGAATTTTGTCATGCTTGGAAAGATAAATGCGAAGTCACTGATTATCAAACAGAAAGGAAAGGAAAAATGCAGAGAAAGTTGAAGCGGGAAATGTGAAAATGATATTATGTTATTAGTGATAGAAGTAATGTTTGCTTACATACAAAGGTGTGTGTGTAGCATGTTGGGAAAAATAATTTGAATACTAGTAATTTAGCTTTAAATAATAAGAATAAAATGACAGCAACAATGAGATGTAGTAGAACAAGGTTACCACGAATCGTGCAAGGCACTGTCCTTAAGGGTTTAATTCCGCCCTACCCAAAGCTATGCTCGGTGGAATGGCGTTGACGGTTGGGTAGCTTCTACTGCGCAGAAGAGTGAGAATGAAGAGATAGGTGTATTGTGTTATGCAATGTAGCAGGGTTTATATAGGGAAAAGAAATAGCTGTTGTAAAAGAGCCGTTGAATAACGGTCAGAAAATGAGCCGTTGGGTAACGGTCAAGAAAAGAGCCGTTGGAGCATTAAAGAGCTGCAACGGTAAAAATAAAATTTGCAGAGTAATAAAAGTTTGGCAGGCCCATCACCTGCAGACGGACGAGACGAGGCAGGCAGGCGGGGCGGCGGCGGCGTGTGTATTTAACTAAGGCCCAAGTTCACAATTGTACCTCAATACCATAAGGTATTTACCGGTTAAGTACCATCATATATAAATGTTTATTAAAACATTTTCATAAACAATATGGGACTTCTTCCATAGTTAAATACATATAGACAAACTAAGTTTGAAACACACTAAGACCCATATATATACAACAATCCCCCACATGTTTCAAACTTAGAGGAATAAATAGGAATGTTATGCTTTAGTGTAGTATCCAAAGGATTTGAACTTCACCTTAGGTACAGGTGGGTGACAACCCTAGGAAATTTGGTAGAGAAATCTCTTTGAACCAAACTTCTAAGATAACGGTTGGAGCACGTCCACCAACCACACAACATCCCATAAGATATGCTGCTCTTAGCCGTTTTGCGCATTAAGGCCATGCGCTATCCTGGAATCATGAGAGCTCTAGAGTTTTATGCCCATACTCATGGGAGACGGCCTCATCTCCACTCTCACTTAGGTGGCATCCATCAGGAGTATGCTACAGCAGATACCCCACCCCCACATTGAGGGCTATGGATCCATTAAGAGCTTTGCTCATCCTAAAACACCACTGTAGCGGTACTGTCATACATCATAGGGAGGAACTCTTCACCAATCATCTCATATGACTGGCAGAAAATAGTAAGAAGCGACAATACCCTTTATGAGACTCGTATGACTTCGTTTACCACATTGAACCACCTTCATGGGATCTCCAATCACAGTGGTTGGGTTTCCATCATACCGCCTTAAGTTATAGGCATCAGTCCCATCCCCCTCAATGTTTCACTTACTAGCGTCCTAGTAAGTGGCTTCGTCAACAGGTCAGCCAAGTTCTTTTCTGACCTTACAAAATCCATGGATATCACATTGTTCTCAATCAACTGCCTTACAATATTATGTCTCAGTCTGATATGCCGACTTTTTCCATTATATATTTTGTTCTTTGCTCGGGCAATGGCAGCTTGACAATCACAATGAATAGACACGGATATGCGTGTTCTATCCCATAATGGTATGTCCACCAATAGGTTTCTCAACCATTAAACCACATTCTTGTCTTTTCTAAAGCTATAAATTCTGACTCCATAGTGGACTTGGCAATACAAGTCTGTTTGGTGGACTTCCAAGAAATAGCCCCACCTGCCAGCATAAAAACATAACCACTTGTAGACTTTAATTCATCAGTCGAATCCAATTTGCATCACTATATCCCTCTAATACCGAGGGATAACCAGAATACACTAAACCAAAATCTTTAGTACCTTTTAAGGAGTAGATACAGGTTTGTAGTCAAAATATCCAAATTTCTTAAGCATGCTTTCAACATAATGAGATTGAGATAAAATGAATCTATCATTTTCCTTACTCAATTTTATTCCAAGTATAACGTTAGCAACACCCATATCTTTCATATCAAATTGAGAAGACAAAAATTTTTTAGTTTTAGTTATAGTATCTAAACATGTACCAAAAATCAGTAAATCATCAACATATAGGCAGATGATAACACCAACACCATCATTAAACTTGCTATATATGCATTTATCGGATTCATTTGTCACATACCCATTGGAAATCATAACATGATCAAATTTTTCATGCCATTGTTTTGGAGCTTGCTTTAAACCATAAAGAGATTTAACAAGTTTGCATACCTTGTTCTCCTTGCCCTTAACCACACATCCCTCAGGTTGTTCCATGTAGATTTCTTCTTCAAGATCACCATTGAGAAATGCGGTTTTCACATCCATTTGATGCACAACAAGTTTATAGATAGATGCAATGGCAAACAAAACTCTAATAGATGCAATTCTAGTAACAGGAGAATAAGTATCAAAGTAATCAAGATTCTTTTGTTGCTTGTATCCCTTAGCTACCAACCTGGCCTTATATTTATCTACACTACCATCTGGTTTTAGTTTTTTCTTAAATACCCATTTACATCCAATAGGTTTTGTCTTAGGTGGTAAATCTACTAATTCCCAAGTATGATTGGCCATAATAGATTCAATCTCAGCCTGTATAGCATCTTTCCAAAAAGAAGCATCAATAGATGTAATAGCATCATTATAAGTTAAAGGATCATCAGAAACAAGATAAGCATAAAAGTCATCACCAAAATCTTTTTCTTTCCTTGTTCTTTTACTCCTTCTCAATTCATTATCATTTTGATCAACTATATCCTCAGATATATTCTCATGTGAGTTTCTACTATGCTTTTCTTTAGTTTTCATAGGAAATACATGCTCAAAGAATGATGCATTACAAGATTCAATTATGGAATTATGTTCTAACACATCACTTTTGTCAACAAGAAATCTATATGAAACACTATTTTGAGCATATCCAATAAACACACAATCACATGTTCTGGAACCAAGTTTCCTTTTCTTAGAGTGCAGCAACATTACCTTAGCTAAACACCCCACACTTTCAGGTGTCCTAAATTAGGTTGTTTATCAAACCAGAGCTCATAAGGTGTTTTACTAAGTTTCTTATGTGGTACCCTATTTTGTATATAGCAAGCCGAGAGGATAGCTTCCCCCCATATATAGTTAGGTAATCCCGAACTAACAAGCAAGGCATTCATCATTTCTTTAAGAGTTCTATTTTTCCTTTCGCTATACCATTAGATTCAGGTGAATAAGGTGGAGTTATTTCATGTATTATACCATGTTGTTCACAAAACTCATTAAAGGAGTTTGATTCATATTCACCTCCTCTATCTATTCTTAATCTTTTAATTTTCTTACCAAGTTGGTTTTCTACTTCATTTTTATATTTAATAAACATTTCACAAGCCTCATCCTTAGATCTCAACAGATATAATTTAGTATATCTAGAATAATCATCAACAAAGATTATGTAAAACCTTTTACCACCTCTTGTCATTGTGTGCTTTAAATCTCCTAAATCACTATGTACTAGCTCTAATAATTCACTTTGTCTTGTTATTTGTTTGGATGGTTTCTTAGTTATTTTAGTTTCTACACAAATTTCACATTTATCCAAGCTAGTATTATCCAATCTATCAATTAGTCCCATTTCTTTTAATTTTAAGATATAAGGAACATTTACATGTCCTAATCTACCATGCCAAACATCAAGAGAATCAACCAAGTAAGCAAAGAAGAGCTTCCTTCATTGTAATTAGTAACTACATTCAAAACATACAGACCATCATTAAGATAACCTTTACCAACATATATGTCATTTTTAGATAAGGTAACTATGTTACTATCAAAGGTTACCTTCACATTGGCATTGTTAAGAAGATGGACCGACAAGAGACAATGTTTAATGGCGGTACAAAGAGTACTTGAGACACAAGGGTTTTCCGGATGTCATTTTTAATGGCACCTTTCCTTTACCTAAGACTGAGATTTTGCTTGAATCTCCTAGGTAAACATAATCCTTCCCATCCTCTATGGGAGAAAACTCAGAGAACATCTCCTTCTTAGCACAAATGTGCTTTGTGGCACCAGTCCACAATCCATCCCTTGGCTTCCTTCACTAAAAGCATTGAGACACTACTGCCACTATAACATCATCTTGATGTTCCACCACGTTTGCCCTTGTCTTTGATGATGATCCTCCTCCTTTATTTGCGCCTCCTTGATTGTTCCTTCTCGCCTACAAGCGGATGCAAAATGACCTGTTTGCCACAAATAAAACAAGCACCCTTCTTCTTTTGTTGTTGGTTAGAATCATGCTTGAAATGTGGTTTATGAACTCTAATGTTATGATTTTTAGAGCCATAAAATGAATTTTTAGACTGCATATCCTTAGCAATGTTAGCTCTAGCATGCATTTCCTTAGCATTTTGTTCACTAGCCATTAGTCTATTTTTCTCCTCAATCTTAATATGCACAATAGTTTCTTGCAATGTCATAGCTTTTCTCTTTTGCATGAAATTCATTTTATAATCTTTCCAAGATTCAGGTAGTTTATCAACAAGAGTTTGAGATACAAACCTTTCAGGCAGAATATCTCCTTCTTTAGCTAATTCATCTACAAGCTTAGTAAATTCATTAATTTGAGAAGCAATAGATTTATTTTCATCCATTTGAAATGCATTATAATTATGAACCAAGAATTTTATACTACCTTCTTCTTCATAAATATATTTCTGAATCAATGCATCCCAAATATCCTTTGCATGAATATAATGACAGTAAATATCATACAAATCATTTGATAAAGCTCTTAAAATATTATGTTTGCACAATTTATCAGCCAATTCCCAATCCTTCAAGGCTTGTTGATAATTTTCAGAATCATGTTCCGGTTTAGGATCTTGTAAAACAAAACTGATTTGAGAAAAGTCTAAAACTTCTAAAATTTTGTGTTGCCATCGTTTAAAATTATTTCCATCAAATGATTCAATCCTTGAAGCATCAGGAATGACCTTAGCAGCAGCTAAAATACTAGGATCCATATTTAAACCCTTAAGAATGTTGGGAAAAATAATTTGAATACTAGTAATTTAGCTTTAAATAATAAGAATAAAATGACTGCAACAATGAGATGTAGTAGAACAAGGTTACCACGAATCGTGCAAGGCACTGTCCTTAAGGGTTTAATTCCGCCCTACCCAAAGCTATGCTCGGTGGAATGGCGTTGACGGTTAACCCTCCAGGATTAGACGTGGGTCTCCACAGGAACTCGTCCACACGATGATCCCGGTACGTTGAGCAGCAGATGGGTAGCTTCTACTGCGCAGAAGAGTGAGAATGAAGAGATAGGTGTATTGTGTTATGCAATGTAGCAGGGTTTATATAGGGAAAAGAAATAGCTGTTGTAAAAGAGCCGTTGAATAACGGTCAGAAAAAGAGCCGTTGGGTAACGGTCAAGAAAAGAGCCGTTGGAGCATTAAAGAGCTGCAACGGTAAAAATAAAATTTGCAGAGTAATAAAAGTTTGGCAGGCCCACCTGCCTTGAGACGAGACGAGGCGAGGCAGGGGGCATGGCGAGCGGCGTGTGTGTATTTAACTAAGGCCCAAGTCCACAATTGTACCTCAATACCATAAGGTATTTACCGGTTAAGTACCATCATATATAAATGTTTATTAAAACATTTTCATGAACAATGTGGGACTTCTTCCATAGTTAAATACGTATAGACAAACTAAGTTTGAAACACACTAAGACCCATATATATACAACATAGCATTACACCCAGTAAGGTGCAAAATGGTGCCAGCTAATTGCTCACTCTCTGTTACCCCCCCTGGCGCAAGCTGGTGGCTGGTATATATCCAGCAAACCAAGCTTGGTAAAAAAGGTACGAAAGGAATGAAGTGGCAGTGCTTTGGTAAATATATCAGTGCATTGATTAGAGCTAGAAACAGGAGAAGCCGCATCAAACTAGCATTCATCTTCTCACGCAAAATGTGGCAATTGATATCAAGGTGCTTGATGCGCTCATGGAAGACTAGATTGGCTGCTATATGGAGAGCACTCTAGCTATCACAATAAAGAACGGCAGGTTTCAAGCAAGCAACATGAAGATCCTGCAAGAGGTAAGTGATCCATTGAAGTTCACATGTCGCAGCCGCGAGAGCACGATTCGCAGCCTTTATAGAAGATCATGACACGGTAGTTTGTTTCTTAAACTTCCAAGAGATTAGGGAATGTCCAAGAAAGAAACAGTATCCAGATATGGACTTGCGACTATCAATACAACCATCCCAATCCGCATCATTGAAGCCAAGTAACTAGGTAGTGGACTGGTAGGGGAAAAATAAGCCTCAACCAAGGGAAGTCTTCAAGTAGTGAACCACTCTCATAGCAGCCTTGTGGTGTTGTATGGTGGGATGAGCCATAAATTGGCTAAGTTGCTGGGCTGCAAAGGACATGTCAGGATAGATCGTGGTAAGATACAACATCCTCCTAAGAAGGCATCTATAAGTTGGAATATCAAAATAAGATTGCCCCCCATCCTAGTGAAGATGAATAGCACTATCAAGGGAGGTTGAAGCAGGCTTAGAAACCGTCAAACCACAGTCACTAAGCAATATTTTCATTGGCAAACAATGATCCCTGCACTTGAATGGGCCACTTCTAAGCCAAGAAAGTATCGCAAAAGACCAAGGTCTTTGATGTGGAATTTGTTGTCAAGTATCTCCTTGATGGAGTTAAATTCTACCAAGGAATCTCTTGCCAAGATGATGTCATCAACATATACCAAGAATGCAGTAAATGTTGATGAACATTGTTTGATGAACAAGCTGTGGTCTACAAAAGCTTGGGTGTAGTCACACTCAATAAGGACTTTAGATAATTTCTCGAACCATTGTCGGCTGGCTTATTTCAAGCCATATAGTGACTTGGCTAGCTTGCAGACTTTGTTAGGACCCGAGGCATGGAATCCAAGGGAAAGGGTCATGTACACATCCTTGTGGAGCTCGCCATAGAGGAAGGCATTGTTGAATCTAACTAATGAAGATGCCAATGATGCACCAAGGCAAAGGTGAGGAGTAATTTGATGGTTGTCATTTTAGCAATTGGGGAGAAGGTGTCGAAGTAATCCAAGCCTTCAATCTGGTTATACCCGTTTGCTACAAGACTAGCTTTGTAGCGCTCAATACTGCCATCATATTTCCTCTTGATTTTGAAGACCCATATGTTCCTGATAGGAACCATATTAGGAGGGAGATCCACAACTTACCAGGTTTGATTCTTCTCAAGAGCTTGAATTTTAGCTTGCATAGCCTCACGCCAACATTCAAATTTGTTGGCCTTAGCATATGAAGATGGTTCAAACTCAGTGAGAAGGTTGAGAGAATAAGACTGGTAGAAGGGTGATAAACCAGAGTAAGATAGCACTTGAGATAGAGGATAAGCAACTGCTAAAGTGGATTGATTAGGAGCAAAAATAGTGGCTGCATTACAGTGGTAATCAGTAAGATAGGCAGGTGATGATCTCAATCTAGTTGAGTGTCTAATAGGTTGTGCAAGTTGTGTGGGATAGGTAGTAAGAGTGTGGGAATTGGTGGTGTTGCAGCATGGGTGGGGTATGTAGAATTTGCAGGAGGTGGTATGGGAAGTAGTGGTGTTGCAATGTCAGTGGTAGTACAAGATAGAGTTATCATGATCAAATGAAAAATCAGAGGGGGTTATGCAATCATGAATGTTGCTACCATAAGGCAAATAGTGCTCATAAAATTTGACATGCCTAGAAATTAGTATCTCTTTGGTGCCCAAATCTACTAAAACAAAACCCTTGACCCCAGACTTAAAACCAACAAAAACACACTTCCTAGCTCTAGCATCAAAGTTATGTCTACATGCATGTAAAGTTGCAGCATAGCACAAGTAGCCAAAAGGTCTTAACTCTGTTAAATCAGGGACACTCCCATAAACCAACTGAAAGGGAGATTTATCATGCAAAATGAGTGTAGGAATTCTATTAATGAGATATGCAACATGTTGAACAGCGTATGACCAAAATATTCTGGGTAATTTAGAGTGAAAAGGTAAAGCTCCAGCTATATTCAATAAATGTTGGTGCTTTCTCTCAACTCTTCCGTTTTGTTGTGCTGTTTCCACATAACTAGTTTAAAATTCTGACAAAGCGAATTCAAATCCATTATCTGTTCTAACTACCTTTACTTTTACATTAAATTGATTTTTAGCAAACAAAATGAACTTCTTGACACTCTCAAATGCCTCAACCTTAGATTTTAGCATAAAAACCCAAAATATCTACTATGATCATCCAATGCAGTAAGAAAATACCTATGCCCATTTATGGATGGAATACCAAATGGTCCCCAAATATCGAAGTGTAGCAGTAGAAATAAGCTATTTGCTCTTCTGGTGCTATTATTAAAAGGAAATCATTTCTGTCTAGCAAAATTACATACATCACAGGGTGTACAATTATTATATTTGACAAAAGGAAATTGTTTGCTAATTAAGAAAAGCCTTCTCGATGATAAGTGCCTTAACTTGTAGTGCCACAAATCCGCATTAGGTATAGTGGTAGTATGAGATGTGTGAGGTTGAGTGTGTACAGAGTTCGAGTTGCTAGTAGTTCTGGTGTGATCTGTCTTGAAGTAATATAAGCCACCATCCTGTTTACCCAAACCAATCCTCTTCTGAGTTGACATATCCTGTATCAGACAAAACTCAGATGAGAAGGTTAAGTGACAATTCAAATTTGAAGTAAGACATGACATGGATATTAGATTGAAATGGAATTCTAGTAGGTAAAGTCGTTTGTAAGAACAAGATAGTCTGAGAATGTAACAGTACCTGAGAATTGTGCTAGGACAAATTGGTTATTAGGTAGTTTAACTTGAACTGGTCTAATTTTAGAGTAACAAGTGAACCAATCTAAGGAGGAACAAATGTGATCTGAGGCTTTTGAATCAATGCTCTAGGAGTTAGAAGACATTGGCTTAAAACAAAGTAGAACAAGACTATTACCTAAATCAGATGAGTGAAGTTTTCTTTGTGGAACTGAACTAACATGAGAAGCAATAGGTTGATGTGGAATGGATGTTGAGGATTTCAAATTTGAATTATGAAGCAAGGCCATTAAGCTTCTGTATTGCTCTTGAGTAAGAATTGGACCTGGCTGTTGTACACCTTTTCCCTTCTATGGATTAGATGATGCATCTTCATACTTCTCATCCTCAACCGGATCTGTGAGTACACTATTAGCAGAGGTCGAATTCTTGAACTTGAAATGTGGAGGAAAGCCATGCTTCTTGTAGCAAACATCTGTGTCCAATTTTGCCACAATGTGTGCAAATCTTATTAGAGTTAGCTCCTCTTCCTCTACTATAGCTTCTGTTTCCTGCTGCTACAACATTGATCAAGATCTTGGATTCATCTTGATAATTGCTAGATACTTGCTTTTCTTACTGTAGGATCTTCGAAAACCCGGATTCATACTAGGAAAAGGCTTGATTTGCAAGATCTGAAGCTTGATTTGTGAAAATTGCTCTCCCAAACCATTGAGAAACTAAAGAACATTTTCTTGCTATTTGGAGACTCATGCACTCCTCATAGCTTCACAGGTACATTTCACTGGACAAGTACAAGATAGAGTTGATATGTAATTCTCCAATTCCTCCCAATATGCCTTCAGTTCAATGTGATACTCTGTCATCGACAAGGTTCCTTACCTGCAACCATGAAATTCCTGCATCAGCTCTGCAATCTTCACCATGTCACCTCTAGAGAAGTGTTCCCTAAGATCTCTCCACACATCCGAAGCTAGCTCCAAAGCATCAATGCTTCGAGCTATGGCTAGTGATATTCAATGAATTAACCAATTGTGCCCCATGTTATTGCACCTTTCCCATGCATCATACATGAGACCAAATTCTTCTGGCTTAGAACTTGCTCCATTCACAAATTTGAATTTGTTCTTTGAGATCAAAGCACATTTCATCGATTTGGCCCAACTCTGGTAGTTGGAACCAATGAAGAATGGAGAAACCAAAACTTGATTCGGACTTTCACTTAGATGAAGAAAATAAGGATTCTGAGCTAGATCTAATTGAAGTTGATTTTGGATTTGCACCATGGAATTGGAGCTTGTTCCTGGACTCGCATAGTTTACTGCACCAGCAGCATTTTGGTGAGTGTTTCGAGGCATAACCAAGCTTTGGTACCATCAAACAAACAGAAAGGAAAGGAAAAATGCAGAGAAAGTTGAAGTGGGAAATGTGAAAATCATAGTATGTTATTAGTATTCGAAGTAATGTTGTCTTATATACAGAGGTGTGTGTGTAGCTGTACACCCAGTAAGGTGCAAATACAATAAAACTCTCCGTAACTAACTCTCAATTGACTCTAACTGCCTCCAACGGTAGCAGCTGATTGCTCACTTTCTGTTAGATTATGACCGTCATGCTTTGCATCAAAATGACTTTCAATACCTTTGTTAATAAGGTAACACGCATGAGTTCCACGATCATGGAATTCCACCAAACGAACAATTCTATAAGGAACGGTCTCTTGACCATGAATTTTCCAGAGACAACAGGGAGGTCAAAATTTATAGGGCAACTATAAAGCAAGTTCCTTATTTATTAAAGTGGTGTCTTATATATCAGGTAAGATCTAGACATCCAAGCCTTGAACATATACTGTATACGCAATGTTTGTCCTAATTTATTTGATATTTCAATTACTTCATAGACAAAGCAGTTGAGATGAGGACTAAGGGGACCATGATATTATTTTATGATTAATATTTGACAGATATGCATGCGTTAATACAAATTTTACATCCCAAACACTCTAGTGAGAATATCATCAAATTGAGGATGTTAGCTATAAAGGAAAGAGCTAAAAGTTGCTTTTTTTTTCTAATTGCGGGTGTTTATTGACTGTCAAAAATAGAAAAAAAAAATGAAGAGTCAAAAATTGTTGCCAGAGTTCAGACATTAGAATAATATGAGATACTATTGACTCTTAGATAAATAAATGAATCCTATCACTTCATTTCATGCAATAATCCCAATGAGTATAGTTGAAATGGGAAAAAAAAATGGAATTGATTTAATTTGTAAATCAAATTTTGTATTTGGATGTTTTAAAAACAAGAAATGATTTCATTTGTCAAATTTTGTGAATTTAATTGTTTTATATTTGAAAGTCTATCAAAGTTGAAAGAATTTGATAAGAATTGATTTAATTTTAAAGTTTAAGTATAAAGCAAATAAAATCAATTTCATTTTTAATCATTCCAAATACTATCAAAAATATTTTAAACATAAGAATTAATTTCTAAATCAATTTAAATCCTATTTTATATAATCATTCCAAATATATGATTCAACTTATAAATCAAATTATTTCAAATCAAATCAAATTCTAATTTTAATTATTCCAAACTCTATCTAAGATTTTTGTTAAGGATTATGGCAAAATTGTTTGGCTAAGTAACATTTCTCACAAATAAATTCCCTGATACAAATACTTCTTGTAGACTTGCAGTGTGATTGTATTCCATTCTTATCCTGAGGTCAGAGATCACTATCTTAATTGAAAGTAGCTTTCTTACTACTCTCAATCTTTGAAAGTGATATTTTCTCTTACTGCCAGACACTTAAATGGGAGGGGGAAAAAGAGGAAAAGAAAAGAAAGATATCTTCCCACTTTGATGAGTTGAGTTGAACCCAATAATACACCGTAATAGATGAATGTGCAATGTTACTACTGGCGTTTGAATATTTTTTCTTCAGCTACTCCAAGCTATAACCCTATTGCACCTTTTAAAAAGCACATTTTAGGAAAGATAATTGTAGGGAAGACACATTATTACTGACTAGCCACAAAGCAAGATATTAGTTAAAGATGAAGTAAGACAGCTTTTGTTCATCGGATCATGTTCCAGCTTTGCAAAAGCTGTTTCTCTAAAAAGAACTCCAACTTGATTATCGCCCCTTCCCTGCTTTTTTTAAGTTTGTTTCTGCTCAAAGCTAAAACATCTAGTGTTTTCAAGGCAGAAACATACTGCTTCACAATTGTGACTTATTAGCTCTTAATTTGTTGTAAGCTTGTGGTGTCATAATTTCCACCTTGAAGAACTTCTCTTTTTCACAAAACTCTACATATGTCAACAGCATTTTGGTGGGTTGCCTCATGCATCTTCCCAGCTTCACCATAATCAACTTGTTTTTCAAGTTAATGTTTTGTATGGTACGAATCTTCCTATGTTAGCAAACTGAAAACGGTTTCTCTGAAGTTCACTGTATTTTGACTATGATGTGTCTCCAATAATTCTGCCTCCTCTATTTTATTTTTCTTCCGTTTTCAGTTTCCCAAAAATAAATTTTCCTTCCTGGACTTTGAATAGAATAATCGTAATAACAGGTCAAATTAATTGGTAGCTTACGCTTGCTTATACTTCGCATTAGTATAAAATAATCTAAATATTTGTTAGTTTGGGGGAAAAAAAAAAAGAATAATTTAATTCAGATGAGTAGATAGCAGCTTATCACAATCATCAACATTATTGAGCTTCATTTTCGTTGACTTTAATATTCAATTTTATTTTCAACAATTTAAATAAAAGAAATCAACGTTATACTAGACAAAATTGGTTAAGCACTTAAGCTAGCTAGCTTGATGGTTCTTATGGCAGTTTATATTGTTTCATCTAAAAGTGTTTCACGTCCTTCTGATGTTTGCAAGTAATTTTTGTGATGGTAAGCATATCATTTGCTAGGACTTAATGTCACAGTAGCTATGACACGTCAAGGGCCTTCCACCTCTTGCTTCAACCATGGTTGGACTTATGATGTCTTTGTGAGCTTCCATGGGGAAGATACTCGTTACAATTTCACAGGAAACCTATGCAATGACTTGGACAGAAAGGGAATCCACACTTTCAAAGATGACATAAAGCTTAAGAAAGGAGAAGGGATTTCACCATCACTTCTCAAAGCAATTGAAGAGTCTAGGATTGCCATAATTGTTTTCTCAAAAAACTATGCATCCTCAACTTGGTGTCTTGATGAGTTAGTCAAGATCATGGAGTGCATGAAAGAGAGGGGAAAATTGGTGAGGCCAGTTTTCTACTCTGTTGATCCTTCTGAGGTACCGTATCAAAGGGAAAGCTTTAAAAGCTCAATGGAAAAGCATGAAGCAAATCCTAAATATGATGAAGAAAGAACAAGTAAATGGAGGATTGCACTGACAGAAGCAGCCAATTTGTCCGGATGGCATTTCAAAAATGGGTATAAACATCTCTTGCTTTCTAAGCTTTTTATTCAAGTTTAGTTAATGATCAGATTGATATTATTTTGGATAAAGTTTTGCTCCGATTATTTGGCTTGATAATATTGTATCACCATGATATTTAAAAATTGACACCTGGCTTATCCTCCTCGGTTTTGCTCTATTTGTTTATTACATCTAGTATTACTAGATATGAGTCTCACCCCATGAAGCATAGACTCTAGCACGGACACTCAACACGACATGAATATGGATTCGGAGGCACATCAAATTCTTAAAATTGTGAGATATATATAAACAAAAGATTCAAAATTTATTATAAATATAGGTAATCGTATCTTCATATCTTCATGGTTATTAAACTATCAATTTTTGCTTTCTAAGTCTCTCTCAAAAAATATAGAACATTTTTCGTATATGTCATAAGTTAATACTTGTTATTTCTTAGCTTTTTCCCCAAAAAAACAAAAAAGTTGGACATCATTTATGTTGAAGTTTCAAAAAAAAAATCCTAAATGAACATATTTTAGTAAAACTAACCACATATAATGCACATACCAAAAATAAAATAAAATAAAATAAAATAAAGTGACTATCCAAAACTTAACTTTATTTTCTCTATTGACAAATAATGCACTTTTCAAAAATTAGACAAAATTGGTCTCAAGTTAGACATTGGATTAGGTTTTTTAATACCTAAGTTAGTCTATTAAAATAGATGAAAAAATAATAATAAATATTTCAAAATTCCTCCATTTGTCTTAGTTATGCTGCCTATGTGCCCAAGTTAAATCTATGTTGTGTTCAACCATGTCCAAAGTGTGTCCAGGCCAAAATAAATCAAATTTTTCAAAAAATAAGACAATTACACGCAAATGTCCAATATGCATCGTACGTGTGTCCACACAAATATACCACTAAGTTGGCATGACTGTACTTTCTAATTTACATGTAGCATATATTATGCTTGAAAATTGAATTGCTATGCGACTGAACAAACATCTCAAGTTGTCTATATGACCAATAAGAATAATATGTATTGATTAATGCTAGATAGCCAGAGTTATTTAGTATAATTGTTGCCTCAAATTGCCAAGATTCAAGGAAAGCGGTTAGTTAGGAACAATCCCACAACAGTTGATGACAAAATATTGGTTGTTTAGTATTATGAAGAAACCAAATCACTTAGGGCTATGTAATAATGGAGCAAAAATCAGAGGTGATATTTTTAAATGGTAGGGTGACACAAAGTGCACAAGCGATGAACCTTTTAGTGATTTTTTTCTTTGCCAGTTTATTTCATTAGGGCCAAATAAGAAAAAAAAAATACAACTTATGTGGAATTAATATGTAAGCTAATAGAAAAAAGAAATTTAAAAAAATAATACTGGACTCTAGTAACATACTCTTTTATTTTATTTTATTTTATTTGGTAAGAGAAATTTTAAAGGGAGGACAGAAAACTGCATTTAAGCTCAGAGTATGCTACAACCTTCAAATGGTCTTAGTCGCACATAGATATTGCCTTATCCCTTATGCTTAACAGACAATGAACTTTTTATCATTATTTTCACAGGTATGAGTTTGAGTTTATTCAACGGATTACTGAAGAAATCTCAAGCAAATTAAATATTACATCCTTACACATTGCTGATCATCCAGTTGGACTGAATTATCGAATGTCAGAAGTGGTGAGACTGCTAGGACTCAAGTCTAGTGATGATGTCCGCATGGTTGGAATTTATGGCATTGGTGGAATTGGTAAAACAACAATTGCTAGAGCTGTGTATAATTCAATTGCTAGCAAGTTTGAAGGATCAAGTTTTGTTGCTAATGTAAGAGAAAATTCATTGAAACATGGTCTGGTACAACTACAAGAGACCCTTCTACTTCATTTACTTGGAGAAAATATCAAGTTAGGTGATGTGAACAAAGGAATTCCTATAATAACAAGAAGGCTTTGCAGCAAGAAGGTTCTTTTGATTCTTGATGATGTTGATAATCTGCAACAACTGAGGTCATTGGCTGGAAGGCATGATTGGTTTGGTTTTGGAAGCAGGATTATCATAACAACAAGAAATAAACATTTGCTAACTACTCATGGGGTTGAAAATGAAAAAATATATGAAGTGAGAGAATTGAATGACCATGAAGCCCTTGAACTATTTAGTTTGAATGCTTTTAAAACAAGGAAGCCTAATGCAAGTTATGTGGAGATAGCAAACCGTGTAGTGCAATATGCCAAAGGCCTTCCATTGGCTTTGAATGTAATCGGCTCTGATTTGTTTGGCAAAACAATTGAAGAATGGGCCAGTGCATTGAAGAAATATGAAAGAATCCCAAGCAAAGAGATTCTAGATGTACTCAAAGTAAGCTATGATAATTTGGATGACAATGAAAAAGAAATTTTCCTTGATATTGCATGTTTCTTCAATGGAGATTTGAGGCAGGATGTGGAAAAGACACTAGTTGCCTCCCGTTTCTTTCCAGAATATGGCATTGGAGTACTTATTGACAAATCGCTAGTAACTATTAGTAAAGCCAATACAATTAGGATGCAAGATCTTATTCAAGACTTGGGTAGAGATATCGCTAGAAAGGATTCACCATTTGACCCTGGCAAACGCAGGAGACTATGGCATCATGAGGATGTTCTTGAGGTCCTGACAAAGAACACAGTGAGTGTGAAGCTTTCTTTATTTTTAGTGCAATTTTTTCTTCCTACACTAACTCATATTAGACATCATATGTGAAATTTCACTAATTTAGACATTTGTCAATTTGTCATGTGCATTGTTGTTTCTTGGTGCTTGGAATTGCAAAGGGAACTGAGGCAATTGAAGGCATAATGTTGGACATGACCAACCTAAAACAAGAAGTTCAGTTAAATGGCAACACCTTCGAAAATATTACAAGACTTAGAATTCTCATAGTTCGGAATGAACAAGTTTCTGGAGCCCCCAAACATCTCCCAAATAATTTGAGATTTCTTGATTGGAATGAATATCCTTCCCCATCTTTACCCGCTGATTTTCATCCAGAGACACTTGTTGTACTCAACTTGCCCCATAGTCACCTTACAATGGATGAACCACTCAAGGCATGTTTGTGATTCTTACATCTATCATTATGTCATGTAACTTGCATATATATTCTGAGAACTAACTACTCTTCATATCATGCAGAAGTTTGAGCATTTGACAATGATGAACATCAGTGATTGTGACTCTCTAACAAGGTTACCTGATGTCTCTGCAACACCAAATCTAACAAGACTTCTTGTTAATAATTGTCCAAACTTAGTTGACATTCATGATTCTGTTGGTCATCTTGGCAAATTAGTCACATTGAGCACCGAACGATGTCCCAAACTCAAGAGTTTTCCAAGTGGCCTGAGGTCAAAATCTCTTGAATACCTTCTCCTTAGTAAGTGTTCTAGCATTCAGAGTTTCCCAGATATTTTGGCAAAAGTGGAAAGTATGAAAAATATTGATATAGGAGGGACTGCCATAAAAAAATTTCCAAATTCAATTGAAAACTTCAATGGTCTTGAAGAGTTAGTGTTGACATCTTGCAAACGTTTTGAGGATCTACCTATTAACACTGCTATGTTTCAAAATATGGAAGAGCTTAATGTACAGCGATGTCCACAACTTCCAAAACTCTTATGGAAGTCATTAGAGGACAGGACTAATTGGCTCCCAAAGTTGAGGAGACTGACTCTCAAAAATTGTGATCTATCAGATGAGGATCTTGAGTTAATTCTCGGTTGTTTTCCACAAGTGAAATGGTTGGTCCTGTCAAATAACAACTTTGTAACTATCCCTGAATGCATTGAAGATCTTTCCCACCTCCTGCTCCTTCAAATGGATAACTGCAAGCAACTTAGAGATATTTCAGTGCTTCCACCATACCTGCAATACATAGATGCGAGGAATTGCATATCATTGACACCCCGATCATCAGATGTAATATTGAGTCAGGTTCATATTTCTCCCTTCTCTTTCTTGAACTTCATCATTGACATCTTGTTCTAGCTGCTAACAGTGATCAATGTCATTTACTTAGAACAGGCATTTCTGGAGGTCGAGTACTTAGATATTGTGGTGCTTAGGACAAAAATTCCAACTTGGTTTGACCATTGCAGCAAAGGAGGGTCTGTGGATTTCTGGGTTAGCAGAAAATTCCCTCCCATTGCTCTATTTTTTTTTATTAGAAGGTAAAGATGAGAAGAAAACCGGTCATACTTGTGAATTCCACTTGCTCATCAATGACCACCAAGTATTCCAAGGAGAAGGAAAGTGGCCGGTTGATCATGTTCGGCTGTTTGATCTGCGAGTTCGCCTCACAGCCAGTGAGTGGCACAACATCAATGAACAAATAAAGTCTGGATGGAATCACGTGAAGATTTCATGTGCAGTCATGAGTGAGCCAAAAAATGTAACTGTTAAATGCTGTGGAATCCATCTATATAAAGACAGAATGAACATCCACCATGTCTCCTTCATAAATCCTGATCTCCATGGCTCAAATACCGTCTACGATAACATAAACAATGATTCAGATATCTATGATGAAACAAGCCATGATGTTGTCTTCCCCACAATACTCGCTAAATATTTTCCCAAGAATATGGTAGAGCTCTTGGGAAATCTTCATTCTAGAAAAACAACAGGTGATAACTTGTATGACTTTGATGAGAAGTTGGAACTAGACAGTGACACCGACAACCAGTACATGGGAGAGGAACAACATTCAGCTTCCATCAATCATCAAATCCCAGAAAGCTGTGAAATGGCAAATAATGAGAAAGAAACAGGTATAGTAGACAACATCCTTAAAATATCTTCTTCTGTCGATGGTCAAACATGGGATTCCATGATGTTAGAGTAATTATATTTTTGCTACTAATCTAATTGCAATATCATCTTCTGGTTTTGTATATGACAATTCCCACTAAATATTTATGTGTTCTTCAACAGGAACACAAGAAGCCTCTGTTACAAGTATCCATGAGACAAAGGCAATGCTTCAGACTCGGAAGAAAGGGAAATTAAACAAGAATGTAGATGCCCCGGTAAGCCGAAAATTTGGTCATTTTTGTACGTTAGACATGTGAAATGGTTAATCTTACCATTTCATTTTTCATGCTCTCAGGAGTCAAGTACCATTGCATCAACAAGAAAAAGCAATAATAGAACACAACTGGGCGATAAAATCAATGGTTCATCAGAGCCTCATGCTTTTGACAATGTTGGCCTTAATAAGAGCAAACAAAAGTCATTTATTCAAGCTGAACCAAATGCAGAAGCTACTGATTAATTCAATAAAAATCAAGCAGAAATTTGCCATACTCATTTTCCAGCAAAAATAGACGATGGTCTGCAATCAGTGCCTCATGCAGAAGTATATACAAATATTGTTGAATCTACCATTAATGAGGACAATATGGAAGCATTTTATGCTTCTCTTGAAGCAGAGAACACTTCTCAGTTTCATCTCCAAGACAACCAACGCAACACTGTATCTGTCATAACTAGGCCTAGTGAAGAAACCATGAAAGCATTTCAGATTCTGCGAGACTTCGTCACAAAAAAATTCTCCCTTGTGTTACACCCTGGACGTTCTGGATTCATGAACGATACTCTAAAGTATCTCCTCAGTTTGCCTCCTGAAGAAGGAGTTTCTCTGAGAACAAAGTCATTGATATCACAACTTTCAACATGTTTTACTCAGTGGAGTGTGGATTATAACAATGCAAGCCTTAAACTTAAGTCAGCAGCTGCAGAACTATCAACAGCTGAGAAATTGAAAGAGGAACTTGAAGCTAATATTAAAGACTTCAGGGAAGTGGAGATGGTGGAGAAGGTTTTGTGCGCTCAGTTGGCATCTTTGGAGGAAAAGAAGAGAGAACTTGAAGAGCAAATCAATGCCATAAAAGCTGAGATTGCAGATTTTACAGTAGAGAGAGACACAGCTGCTAAGAGAAAGAGAGAAGTGTTTGACAATGGAAAAATGCTGAGAAATGAAAGGGACGGTTTGAGGAACAAAGTGCCAAGGTTGAATGCTGAGCAAGAATGGGCAAAGGTAACACAGGCTAGTATTGAAGCAGAGTGGTCAAAGCTCGGAGAACAAGTCATTGGAAGCACCAGTTTTGAAGAGTGGTTGTAAGAAAGCTTCAGAATGGTTATCAAAATGTTTTAACGTTCGCATTTTCCACGTCCGAATTACTTTGAGATTTTAGAAATTTTAGAAATACAAAATAGTTTAAAAGAAAATAAATTCAAAATAGCATTTTTAGAAAAAAAAATTAAAAAATTATCATTCTTCAAACACAAAACCTGTTAACAAACATGCTGTAAATGGTCCAATTAAAACTCTTTCTCCACAGCTCTCGCTTTCTAAACCAAAATAGAGAATTCATTTATTTGTTAAAGATGTGAAACTCAATAAAAGGTTCAAATAAAAGTATCAATTATGCATTGATACTCGCCATAGTTTCACAGGCTATCTCTGCAAAGCTCTATGTGACAAGGGAATCCATGCCTTCATGGATTTAGAGGATCTTCATAGAGGGAATGATATCGCAGTAACACTTCTCAAGGCAATTGAAAGGTCCAGGACTGCCATCCTTGTGTTCTCTAAGAACTATGCTGATTCTTCTTATTGCTTAAATGAACTTGTCAAGATCATGGAGTGCTCTCAATGTCGTGGCCAGTTTGTTTTGCTAGTCTTTTATAACGTGGATCCTTTTGATGTGCGACATCAGAGAGGTAGTAATGGGGAAGCATTGGCTAAGCGTAAGGAGAGGTTCAAGGATGACAAGGAGAAGGTGAAGAAATGGAGGGCCGCTATGCGGCACACAGTTGACTTGTCTGGTTTGCATTTCAAAGGGTACTTTACAATATTTTGTCTCTTAGCTTTTTATTTGTCCAGTTATTAAAAGTTGAATTGTAATAAATAAGTATAGAAAACATGAAAATGGTGTGCATTACTATGATTAGCATAAAGTCGTCTTATAAGAGAAAAGTAATTTTACAGATTTTTAAAGTGTTTAGGTGTGACTTTTAAAAAGATGCTTCTGATATAAAAAATAAAAAAATAAAAATACTTAGCTTATGAAAAAATTAAAATCAAAGTGATTTTTTTTATAAAGTTATCTTTCAAAAATATTATTTATTTTTATTCAAAATTATAATACACATATTTCTTTATCTATTCCTCATCAAATCCTAATTTCTTTTTGTAATTTGACTATAAAAAAATATGTTTTTAACCAAATAAATTTATAAATATTTTTAATAACTAAAAGTACTTCTCAAATAATTTATCTAGATGTAAAATAATTTTTTTTAAAAAAATAAAATTTTACTAAACAAAAAAAAAAAAAAAAAAAAAATTTATAACTTTCTCCAATCATACCCATGCAGGGATGGATATGAGCATGAGTTTGTTGGGAAGATCGTTGAACAAGTGTCAAGGGAGATTAAATGTGTTGCTTTACTTGTTGTTGATTACCCAGTTGGACTGGAGTCCCAAATGCTAGCTTCCTACTCTTCTTCATTTTCTTCCTTTAGCTATGAAAGGAAATACGATGTTCTCCTCAACTTTAGAGGCATTGATACTCGCTTTGGTTTCACCGGCAATCTTTACAAAACTCTCTATCACAAGGAATCCACACCTTCATGGATGGTGAGGATCTTCCTAGTGGGAATGAAATCTCAGGAACACTTATCAAGGCAATTGAAGGGTCCAGGATTGCCATCCTAGTACTCTCTAAGAACTATACTGCTTCTTCTTATTGCTTAGATGAACTTGTCAAGATCATGTTGTGCTCTCAACGTCGTGGCCAGTTTGTTTTACCAATTTTTTATGATGTGGATTCTTCTAATGTGAGACATCAACAGAGGCACTTATGGTGAATCACTAGCTAGGCATGAGGAGAGGTTCAAATATGACATGAAGAAAGTGCAGAAATGGAGGGATGGTTTGCGCCACGCATCTGAATTAGCTGGCTTTCATTTCAAAGGGTACCTGTCAATATTTTGTTTCTTTGCTTTTATTTGTCTAAGTATTAAAAGTTGAATTGTAATAAATAAGTATAGAAAATGTTGACATGGTGAATTGGTATGACTTAGCACAAAGTTGTCTTATATTCAGCAGGGATGAATATGAACATGAGTTTATTGGGAAGATCATTGAAGTGGTGTCAAAGAATATTAAAGATGTTGTTTTTCAAGTTCCTGATTATGCAATTGGACTGGAGTCCCAAGTGTCGAAGGTAAACTCGCTTCTATTTGACTTGGAGATGGAGATGGTGATGATGTCCACATGGTGGGGATCTGTGGAAATGGTGGAGCAGGCAAAACAATGTTAGCTCTAGCAATTTGTCACTTAATTGCAGACCATTTTAAAGGTTTATATTTTCTTGAAAACGTGAAAGAAAATTCAGATAAACGTGGTTTAGTACATCTTTGGAATATCTTTCTTTTCGAAGCACTAGAAGAGCAGAAAATTAAGTTAATAGGAGTTCAACAAGGAATTTCAATGGTATGGCATAAATAGGCAAAAGAAAGTTTTTTGGATTCTAGATAATATTTTAGAGCAATTACAGGCTATTATTGGAAAATCGGATTGATTTGGTTGTGGAACTAGAGTGATTATTATAACATAGGACAAACATTTACTAGCATGTCATGGGGTTGAAAAAATGTACGTGATAGAGCGTTTAAATTGGGTAGGTGCTCTTGAATTACTTGGTTGAAAAGCTTTTAAAAGTGACAATGCTAGTCCAAGTTATAAAAATGGCTTTTAAAATTGATATTAGTCCAAGTTACATAGATGTTTCAAGCTGTACAGTAACTTATGCTTGTGGACTTCCATTGATTTTGGAAACTTGTTTGGAAAAAGTATAGAGGAGTGGAAATCTACATTGGATCAATTCAAAAGGATCCCCAATAAGGAGATCCAAAAGATACTTAAAATATGAACTTTTTTTGCAAGTTAAATATTTGAAATGGTTAATCTTTAATCTTACCATTTCATTTTTCTATTCTAAGGAGTCAAGTACCATTGCATCAACAAGAAAAGAGAATAGAGCACAACTGGGTGATAAAATCAGTTTTGGAGAACAAATCAATGGTTCATCAGGGCCTCAGGTTTCTGAAAATATTGGCCTTAAAAGAAGCAAACAAACGTCAATTATTCAAGCTGAACCAAATGCAGAAGTCACAGGTCAACTCAATGAAAATTAAGCACAGATTTGCCATATTCATTTTCCAGAAGGAATAGATAATGGTCAACAAGAAGTGCCAAATGCAGAAACCTACACAAATATTGTTGAATCTACCATTAATGAAGACAACATGGAAGCATTTTATGCTTCTCTTGAAGCAGAGACCACTTCTCAGTCTCATCTCCAGCACACTCAACCCAACACTGTATCGGTCGTAACTGGGCCTAGTGAAGAAACCCAGGAACTAAAGTCACCATCTGCAGGACTATCAAGAGCAGAGAAAGCGAAAGAGGAACTTGAAGCTAATGTTAAAGACTTCAAGGAATTGGAAATGGTGGAGAAGTCTTTGTGCACTCAGTTGGCATCTTTGCAGGAAAAGAAGAGAGAACTTGAAGAGCAAATTAATGCCATAAAAGCTGAGATTGCAGATTTTACAGTAGAGAAAGACAAAGTTGCTAAGAGAAACAGAGAATTGTTTGACAATGGAAAATTGGTGAAAAGTGAAAGGGAAGGTTTGAGGAACCAAGTGCCAAGGTTGAAAGCTGAGCAAGAAAGGCACAGGTAACACAGGCTAATATTGAAGCAGAAGGGTCAAAGCTTGAAGAACAAGTCATTGGAAGCAGTAGTTTTGAAGAATGGATCTAACAAAGCCTTGACAATATTCCAGGCTTATGTTAGCAAAAATGCAATGGTTACCAAAAAGTTTTACGAGTACCCTAAGAAGCATAACCTGCAGGAGTAGTCGAGTGCCAATAATTTTATCGTGGTGTTTTTTCCATTCTCTAATTCATTTTCAATATGCATCGTAGACATAGAACTTTCTATTTTCAAATGCATGGATACACACGAAAAATAATAATAATGAAGGAGAACAAAAACTAATTTTTGATGCATCCATATTCATTGACTAAATTGGTCTGTAAAACCTAACACGCTCGCCATCTCTGTGACGCCAAAATCATTGACCAGTCGTACAGACGAAAAGAATAAAAGTAGGACTCACAATAAAGAGACAAACAAATTATTGACTTTTAATCAATTTAGACCACCATTGCTTTGCAGAAGGAAGGAATTATAATTTTGTATTTCTTCCTTTGAAAATGTTGTATTAAAGAAACATATAAGAAAGAAAAAAGCACGTACTCAGTGTCACACAAAACGGTTTAAATTTAAAACTCAGTCCTTCAGAGAGTTTCGATATTAATTATCCTCTATGTTAGTGCCAACTAACTACTAAACCTAATATGAATTTATACATGGTCATCCGTTTAGATCAAATAAGCAAATAAATTGTTGGTCCACTTCAAAAAATAAATAAATAAATAAGTGTTAGTGCACTTCAAAAAAATAAATAAGTGTTAGATCCAAAAATAAATAAATAAAGTGTTTGTAATAAAAGCTTCAGAAATATTCGCAAACACAATGATGGGACGATGGGATGTAACTGAAAATCGAATATCACTGTTGTTCGATATGAAAGCTGCACCCCACAACCAAAAATGTTCCTTCATCCAGAGGGGGAAAAGAGTTTAAAAGAAAAAAGATAAAAGATAGAAGATAAAATGGAATATTGGAATAGCTCTTCTTTGTAAGCCAGCCACAAATTCAAATAAAAGAACTGTTTGTTGAATAATGCCATAGTGAGTGTGCTGGTTGTTGAGAGATATTTTCAGTCCTCCAAATCTTTTTTTCACTTCTCAAAGTCATATTTGTACTTTTCATATAAACAGCAAGTTTGGTTCTAATTAGTGGCCATGATGCTCTATGGAGGGACTTCTTCTTATAGCCGTGGATGGACTTATGATGTCTTCCTAAGTTTCAGGGGTGAAGATACAAGGAGAAGCTTCACAGGCTCTCTTTACCACGGTTTACGCCAGAGGGGTATAAGTGTTTTCATAGATGATGAGAAGCTTAGGAGAGGGGAAGAGATTTCCCCAGCTCTTTTTAGAGCTATTGAAGAGTCCAGGATTTCTATCATTGTGTTCTCTCAAAACTATGCATCTTCCACATGGTGTCTGGAGGAACTTGTTAAGATCCTTGAGTGCATGAAAACAAGGGCGCAATTGGTTTTGCCAATTTTCTACAATGTCGATCCTTCCATGGTGCGGCATCAGAGAGAGAGTTTTGGCAGAGCAATGGCTGACCATGAAGTCAGGTTCAAGGATAATCTAGAAAAGTTGCAAAAGTGGAAGCAGGCCTTGTTTGAGGCAGCTAATTTGTCAGGTTGGAGCTTTGAAAATGGGTATGTAACTTTTTCTTTCCTAGTTTTTCCTTCTTGCCCATAAATTTGCTTCTAGTTATTTTATCATGGTTCAATGATATAAAGATAGCCAAGAAAAAGCCATATAATAATATGCTAATATGATATGAAAAAAGGAAGTAGATTGTCCAAATTATTACATGCTTGTCTTTCAATTTCAAGATTGCGGTGAAAAAATTAAGCATGTGCCACGACTCCAAACTTAGATCATGACCTGCATAAGCTAATCTTGCTCACTTGGCAAATCTAATGATAGAATTCTATCCATAAAATTTAATAACCTAATCATTAAGGCTGCAAAAATTTGGTAGAATTTCTCCTAAAAATTGAACAGCCTATATATCAGATAAACTTATTTTACACCAAAAATAACAACCAAAAGCAACAACTAGACTATTTTTAGAATATCAGTTATAGGAATCTAAAGATTAGTTATACAAAAAGAGCCATATATGCATTATAGTTATATATCCAAAAACAACTAATTCTATGACCTATAGTTATAAAATACTCTAGTCAATAGAGAAGGAGTCCCTTCTAGCAACAGAGGCCTACCAAAAAGAATTTCTTTGGTAGAATAGCAAATCCCAAGAACCTGCTATTCAGCATTCTGTGAATCTGAAGAGAAGAAAAGACAATAGGGTGAGTCACATAGACTCAGTAAAGGCATATAAATAAAGGGGATAGAAAAGACAAACTAAATCACGCACAAGCTTTTAAAATAACGAAGATAACTTGACAACCATGCAATCACTAAAAATAGTTGGTGAAAATGATAGTTCATCAGCTCCAAGCCTATATATATATATATATAGAAAATAATTCATAGGTAGAAATACTAATAGATAGAAACTCAATAGGCCTCAATATGCTTTCCAATACTTTTCATGAATAGATCTTCAAAAAAAGAATCAAATTCTTCGTCAATTGATTTAATATTTCATAAGGGTTACATAAAAAGAACTAAATCTTGTGGTGAGTGATCTCTACCCACCTAATTATTAGTAATGGCAAACGGACCAACCCGCCCCATCTTGCCCCACTATGGATCAAGCTTTAAGCGGAGCAGGATGGGTCAACCCATGTTAGTAATTTGGGTTTAATATGCCAACCCGCCCCGTCGTGGATTGGTGGGTTGACCACCAATAAAATTGAAAATAAAGAAAAAATTATTTTTATATGAATTAATTTATCTAAATTTTTATAAAAATCTTTTTAATTAAATACAACAAATAACATCTATAAAAAGCTCATTTTATTTACTTATAAGTATTGAATTATTTACTGAACTCTAAAAAGGTTAAAAATCACAATTCTTAATAAAAATAAGATTTTATAACTAAAATAACCACAATAGTAAAACTCACAAGTCAATATTCAAATCCAAACATATTAAAAATTTTCACACTTCACACTTCACAAATAAATCATATCCATAATAAAGTATAAATTTATAATCAACAAAACAACAATATAGTTCACAAAGCATAAATATAATCAACAATATAGTCCAAAAAAAATTAGAGTCCACCAATGTTACATAAATATCAACAAAAAGTGATCAAATATTATGTATATTATATGAGAAAAAAAAGATGAAAAGCGAAAAAAAAAGTACCTCTAAAGCCTATCCTTTGTAATAAGTCTCCTCTGAACAACAAAACACAACAGCAACTTAGCTTTGGGGCGAACTATCTCACGCCAGATTTGCTTCCCAACAAAGATTTGATCTTGTACAACTAAGCTCTCTACACTAATACATCTTTTCTATAAAGGATCTGATAGAATAATTACTTGAGTTAGTTTAAAGACCACCACACCTTGTGTCGCTTGGTCATCAATAAGTCTCTTGTTGCTCCAGCAAGACCCCAGCAGTTGATATAGCTGATCAAGCTCCCTTTCAAAAAACTCTCTCCACCATGTCAGTTCTCTCCAAAGCACTACACACAACCATCCCATGTACCACATTCCAACTGAAATGGGAGGAATTCTTCAACTAAGAGAAATAGAGAATAGTCTTGGAAATTTGACTTTAAGCCTAATCTCCTAAGCTACGTAGATCTTCCCAAAATAGGGTATTGTACAACTATCTCCTACCAAATTTCTTATGCCATTTATAACCAGCAACCTTAACATCCCTATCTCAAACCTCTCATGATATCATGCATATACTGAACCCCGCAGGCCACACTCCCCAAATCATGGGTTGTTGATTACTCGGAGAGATCTTCTTGGATCCGTATCACAGATATGAACATATCACTTTGTTTCTAGAGCATGGAGCTTTCATTTTGAGGAACCTCCACCACCATTTGAACAAAAGAGTTGCATTCTTCATGACTAAACTGCGCCAACTCCCAACCCACCGAATTTATTTGGCTTGTAGATAATCTCCCACCTAATTATAAGCGGCATTGCAAAACCATGGTCTTTCATGGCCCAAATTTTTGGACTATAATGAAAGGCAATCTTTTTTGGCTACTGACCTTGACATTTTGAAAATACCCATGCTGGAGTTGATTGGGAGATAATTTAAAAAGCATTGACTTTAATGAGAGAGTCAACCTCTTTGGTCCTAGACGGGATATTATCTTCCAGCCACTAAGCTTCCTCTTGATCTTGTCGATAATTGGTTTCTAGGTTTCAATTCTTCATAGAGTTAGCTTCCCTAAAGGGATCCCTAAATATAAGTTGCGGTGCAGGGAAGCTACCATATATTTCAACTTGTGGTTTATGCCAACAACCATATCATCATTACAATTGATAGTGAATAGAGCAAACTACGTACATGTAATTAATCTTTTAGACTGGACATAAGACCAAAGCAGTCTGCACTCCGGTTCGGATTCAGCAGAAGGATTCTTTCATTAGGAGTCAAAAACAAAGGAGCATCATCTCACTGTAATTGCAAATGAGTCAATGGGACCGCATGACTCCCAACTTTTACTCTCCTTTGATCAAAACCAATGCTTGTACTCTTATACTAACAATTTGTTAAGAAACGTCATTGATAGGAACACTGTAGTGTCCATAGAAAGAGAATAGGAGAAGAAGAAAAACAAGTTTGTATTTTGCTGAATCGAGCGAAGCCGTATCAGGAGGCAATACCGTGAGTGGCTACTTGGAGGAATTTACAGTAAGGGAACAAAGAAAGAAAATGATACAGGTATTGTGAAGGCTTCTAAGAGGCTCAATTCTCTCCCAAGCCTAGTCCCCAGAATTCTAACTGCCTGCTCAGTTCACACACCCCACCTCTCTGTACCTACTGTAATCTCTCCCCTCACTCTCTGTATGCCAACTCAAATAGAGTTGGTTACAAATGTGCGCCTCTACTACTCCCCTAATTCTCTCTTTGTCTATTTCCTCATTTGCCCTTTCTTCCATGTGCACTACTGTAGTATGTATGTGGATTCCCAATCGAGTCACTAACCAAAATAAAAGGGATAATGGGCTACCTTGATGCAATCCTCACTCTCTATTTTGAAAGGCTTTGATTGGAGATCCGTTACACTATAATATGGACATCTCCTAACACCGAGAGGCAACTCCAAATTCATTTATGCCACAAACTTCCGCTGCATTTTTTTCTAGAACTTGATCCACAAAATCCATATGGCAATCCCAGTCAAATGCCTTATGAAAATCGAGCTTTCAAATGACTGCCTTCTTTCCTCTTCTTTTTCTTAGCCAGTCTTGCACTACTTTGTTGGCAATAGAAGGCACTATCAAGGATCTGGTGACCCTTGGAAAAAGTTGTCTTAGTTTCCTCCGCAAGCCATTCATCTTGGCCTTCCTGGCTGATGAAGCAAGGTTTTCACTACACAACTTTGTGTATATGCAACCAATCATGTTGATTGGTCTAAAATTTTTTATCTCCCTTCGCCAATCTTATCAATCTTAAGGTCATGATGACCCATGTCATATTAACCTTCTTTGGAAATCTGCTAGTGATGAAAAAATCACTCACACATTGTAAAAAATTAACACATTTTAACCAGAATTCCAACATTTTTTTATAAAATTAAAATTATAACCATTCTGGTCTAGGGGCTTTTGAAGATTCACCAATCTCAAACCCTGTTCTTGATCTCTCCTCATTTGTTAGAATAGATTCAAGTAAATTGGAGTCCCTCTTCTAAAATGTTTGTAAGCCATCCTAGAAATTGGTAATAGGAACATTCTTTTTGCCTGCAAGTTGCTTTTATATAAATTTCTCTATTTCCAGATTTAATGCTTCCATCGACCAACAAAACTATGAAGCCTGGTGGCTCGTGCCTGTGCCTGTGCTCAGTGACTGTGAAAGTATAAGTAACGCCAAAGAAAAGGGAATGAGTGGCAGTGGCACTAGCACCGCCATAGCAATGATAGGGGAAGTCAATGGCATACAGCTCCATTAATGGAGTTGCCTTTTACAGTGATGGCAAAGACTGAAGGTAATGAAAGGCAAGACACACTTTTCTCACATGGCAATAACAATTCAATGCAAATTAATTACGAGAATTATGAGTTAGGACTAAGGAAGATGGAAAAGAGAAATCTATAAAAATAATAACACCCTGAAAATATTACCAATAATATATAATATATGGTGTGTAATTCATTAATCTAATATTATTTACATTAATATAAGTAATTTATTGTCTAGAAGAGGGTTTGGGTATCATAGCTGCCTGTGTAGTTGCTGTTTCTTTTCTTTATCGATTTCTTTTTTTCTTTCATGTTTATTTCTACTGGTTGCCAAAAAAAAAAGAAATAAAGTGTTTTGGTTATTCATTTCTCGAGACCGATAAATGGGGTGAACCACTGTAGTCCCACCATTTTCCTTTATCAATTCATAGTTTTCTCTTTCTAAGTTCATCAAAAATTCGCTCATGAATTTTTTTCGTTTTTCAAACTTACTTTTTTAACTTAATAATAGAAAGCAGATAGAAAGTTCAAGCTTTGTTCTTCACACTTAAACAATTTGCTACTATCCGACCAAAAAAACATAAAAAATAAAAAATAAGAATTCGTTACTAATGTCTTTTAAGTTATGCCTACGCGTAATAGTTTCTTAATGTTCTACATTCAATGGCTAGAATATAATAAGAACTATATATAATTGATTACATTTTTTGGAGAAAGCGAAACTTAGAGTTATTTTACATATATATTTTAATATTGGATAATTAGCACTCATATCCTTTGAAGTTTCAAGATATAATATTAACTCCTAATGTTGTGCGAATATTGCACTCTAGACCAAATTTTTGAGCTATTGCCCATATTAAGGTGGCTTTTAGCACATAGGATTACAATGTTTGGAGTCCATGATGTTATCCATTCAATATCCATCATACGTAGATTTCATTTAAAAAAACATATCAATGGTTAAAATTGTATTCCAAATTTGTGGAACTTAATTTTTCTCACTCCATAATTTTATTCTCTCTTCTCAAGATACTTCAAACAAGCAGTTCTTTTGGTGTGCCTTCTCAACCACACATTTAGGCCTTTTTTTTTTTTTAATTGCAAATTATATGCTTGACAGAGGGTGGGTGGTTAATCATAGGTTGTAAAGTGAAGAGGCAGGGTCTTACATAGGATATTAGTGTCAACGACACTAAGTATCAAAAAATCTTTAGTCAGATTATTATTTCCACACAAACTCCCATACATGCGAATACTCCTTCGCAAATATAAAAATACCACTTTTTCTTAGAAAATATAGTTGCAAATATAAAAAATAAGAGACAAGCTGAGGTTGAGAAAAGAAAGTAAATAAGTAAGTAATTCTCATATTTTTGATGGAAAAGGGTGTTTAAAATGTATTTTGTCCACTCTTTAATGATACTCTTCTTCCAATTGATTCTTAACCATCATCATTGCTTTTTGCATACTCTGCTTAGCCCCAGTGCCGTAGTCTGGTCGCCAAGATGGGGTCACAAAGGGTATTAAGGAAAGGATAATGAAATTGGAAAATGAGAGAAAAGATTAAAGTGCAAAAACTTGAAATATAATCTCAATTGTTGATTTTTTAAAATAAAAATCTAAGAGTTAATATCTAATGGATTCATCAATGGATCTCAATATTGTGTCTTATGTTAAAAGCCACCATAACATGGACATAGCAAATTTGGAGCGGAGTGTAATATTTATATATAGTTTGGGGTTCAAAGATTGATATCTTAAGAAAACTTCCAAGAAAGTGTGTGGTTACTAATTATCCTATTTTAATCAATGTCTCTTCCACTGCATTGAATATTCTTAGTATTTAGTTTGTCAAATTCAAAACCTCCTAAAATGGGTTAATAGAAATTTGTCCCCGATTAAAAAGGATGTTGACTCATTTGGTTAGCTCGTTTATTTATAGTTTGCAATGACTTAAATTTGATGTCTAGATTTCTCTCTTCGTGAGGGTACTATTTAGGTAAGTTGTTCATGAGTGCATGTATGCAGTGAACTTTACCCTTAGCGATGTGTTTGATAGGGGTTAAAAATGGGAGAAGTTTTTATAGATTAGATTTATGTATAATTTTATACATAAATTCCAATCCATAAAATTTTTTCCTCCATTTTTACTCCTACTATGCTCACCCTTAGCCTAAATTTTTCGTTAGAAAGAAAAGAAATACCATACTACATTATTTACAAGTGATTTGATTGGTGATTTATCTTTTGTCTTTGTTTTGTTAATTATTTCCCACACGTATTTTCCACCAGAGAATGTGAGCATCTCTCCATGCAATATTTCAAACCATGGTTCATCACACGTGGGTAACTAGCCCCTTCTATTAGACCTAACCCCCATTGTTGTGATTTATCTTTTGTTGAAGCAAGTAATGACAATAACTTTGGGAATTACTTATTTAGTTGTATAGTTTAATTTCCAGGTCATTATCTTCTTGGTGATATCAGAGTTAGGAAACTCCTTGCTTGTTCAGCTTGAGACATACGTCTTGCCTGTTGTTTTAAGGTAATCAAATTGATATTACCCGGTAAAGTAATGTGATTCATCCGATCGTGATTCCATTAAAGCAGAAGAAAAAGATGTGACAAATCTTCTATTCTATGTATTTAGGTTTGCTCTGTATGTAAAAAATAAATTTGAATTGATAAATGATTCTGGTAGTAAGTTTGTCCTTCTATTTTTGGCGCATATCTATATAAAGACTGGAGTCACCTAGAGATTTTTGTACCAAGTGACATTGGGAGCACCGCATGTTACTGTTGGGTGGTGTGGATTTCATATGTACAAGCAAGGCACCAAACATGGAAGATATCTACTTCGCAAACTCTTATCCTCAAATTTCCAAATTAAATGTAGTATGCATGAGAGAGAATTTAAAATTTTAAACCAAGGAAAATTGCGGCTGAGAACACTTATGTCTCTATTTCATTTTATCTTTGTAACATGTGTGTAGTTAAAGACATTAGGCATTTTCCTTCTTTATTTTTTTGGTGGTGGTGGGGGAGGTAATTATTGCACATTGGTAGGCATACTTGTTTGTGTGATGCTAAGTAGGCAAAGGTGATTTGAGGTGATAGGAGAAAGTGGGAGCGTTAATTAGAGGACAAATGTAAGGGAGTGATGATGGCTTTTCTTTATGTGCCTTTATTTAACTTTACTACTTTCAATCATTAATTAAATAAAATCGCATAATCAATACTAAAACAATGAAGGGGACCATAAAGGATTACACTTTATTGTTTATGATATTCGTGTTAACCCAAATGTTCGTTTCTGACCTTTGATCAATTACTGGAATAGCTTGCACTCCGAAATTCGAACATGCAATATCTGAGTAAAGTTTTGCATGCTCTCTTTTAAAGATTCTCGCTTTTGTAGTTACAAATTGGTGTTTATGAACTCAATAATTGCACACCATTATATACTTGCTCAAGATTTCTGCCATCAAATGACTATGACCAACCTTCCAACCGTTGGAAGTTGCAGTATTTTTCTTCTATCTGTAACTGACATCGATGCTTAATTTGAGTGACTCAGTCTATATTCTAGGTGTATAATTTTGGAGGGTATCTTATCCCAAATAACCATCGTCTCACAATTGGTGTAAAAAATTTGTGCAATTTGGATACAACTCAGGAAAAAGGATTAAGTTGGATTTAACTTTCCATGAATAACTTACAATGATAAAAATGAGAAGTTTATGAACTAAGTATGAAACAACACAAGTTTATTTTCCAATGCGTCCTATTATTGTTCCAGATGATTGATGTCGACTACTTGTGCATGTGTAAGGGCTTTACATGGGCTAGCCAGCCTTGGCTTGATCATTTTCTTTCCGGATATAAATTTTAGAAGATTGTTTGTGTCTTTGTAATGGGTCCTAATTCCAAAAAGGATTGTTTCTTATTGCGCTTAAAGGCATCATGAAAACAAATTTATGTACAAATTGGGAGAATGTTGCTACAAGAAAAGCATAAGAACATTGGTAGTGTCGTCTAGAGAATGATTTTATCTTATTTATTTTCTTTCGTCCTACTGAATTTGGCATTTATGTAAGCTCAAGTTGTTTTTCAACACAATGGAAACAAGAAATGCCCATTACCGTGCATCTTCTTCTGCATAGCATGGTAGATGCTGAATTTTGTCATGCTTGGAAGATAAATGCGAAGTCACTCGATTATCAAACAGAAAGGAAAGGAAAAATGCAGAGAAAGTTGAAGCGGGAAATGTAGAAAATGATATTATGTTATTAGTGATAGAAGTAATGTTTGCTTACATACAAAGCGTGTGTGTGTAGCATGTTGGGAAAAATAATTTGAATACTAGTAATTTTAGCTTTAAATAATAAGAATAAAATGACAAAGAAATAACGTAGATGTAGTAGAACAAGGTTACTGAATCGTGCAAGTAAGCAATCACTTATGGTTTAATTCCGCCTACCCAAAGCTATGCTCTGGAATGGCATTGATTTGTTGGGTAGCTTCATCACAGTAAGAGTGAGAATGAAGAGATAGGTGTATTGTGTTATGCAATGTAAGGCGCTTTATATAGGAGTTAATAGGCATTGGGTAGAGTTGTTCGAATAATCTAATAAAAGAGCCAGCTGGGTAACGGTCAGAGAGAGCCGCTTGGAGCATTAAAGAGCTGCGAACGCAAAATAAAATTTGCGCAGTAATAAAAGCTCATATTTCCACACGCCGGACGGACGAGACGAGACGAGACTAAAGGGCGGCGCTGTGTATTTAACTAAGGCCCAAGTCCACAATTGTCTCTCAATACCATAAGGTATTTAATGCTAAAAGTACCATCATATATAAATGTTTATTAAAACATTTTCATGAACAATGTGGGACTTCTTCCATAGTTAAATACGTATAGACAAACTAAGTTCAAAACACACTAAGACCCATATATATATATACAACAATCCCCACATGTTTCAAACTTAGAGGAATAAATAGGAATGTTACGAAGCTTTAGTGTAGTATCCAAAGCCGATTTGAACTTCACCTATAAGATGTAGACAACTCCTAGGAAATTTGGTAGAGAATCTCTTTGAACCAAACTTAAGATAGCATTGAGCATCGCCCACTAAACCACACAACATCCCATAAGATATGTCTTTAGCAGTTTGCTGCATGATTAAGGCCATGCGCTATCACCTAATCACAGAGCCTCTAGAGTTTTATGCCCATACTCATGGGAGACGGCCTCATCTCCACTCTCACTTAGGTGGCATCCATCAGAGTATGCTATGCCAGATACTCCCACCCCCCACATTGAGGGCTATGGATCCATTAAGAGCTTTGCTCATCCTAAACACCACCAGAAGTGCAGATCTTGTCATACATCATAGTGGAGGAACTCTTCACCAATCATCTCATATGGCGAGAAAATAGTAAGCGACAATACCCTTTATGAGACTCGTGATGACTTATGCTACCACATTGAACCACCTTCATGGGATCTCCAATCACAAAGTGGTTGGGTTTCCATCATACCGCCTTAAGTTATAGGCATCATCCCATCCCCTCAATGTTTCACTTACTAGCGTCCTAGTAAGTGGCTTTCGCCAACAATTCACCAAGTTCTTTTCTCTCGACCTTACAAAATCCATGGATATCACATTGTTCTCAATCAACTCGCCTTACAATATTATGTCTCGACCGATATGCCGACTTTCTTCCATTATATATTTTGTTCTTTGCTCGGGCACGGCAGCTTGACAATCACAATGAATAGACACGTATGCCTGTGTTCTATCCCATAATGGTATGTCCACCAATAGGTTTCTCAACCATTCACTCCGTTCTTGTCTTTTCTAAAGCTATAAATTACGACTCCATAGTGGACTTGGCAATACAAGTCCGCTTGGTGGACTTCAAGAAATAGCCCCACCACAAGATAAAAACATAACCACTTGTAGACTTTAATTCATCGTAGTCGAACTCAATTTGTATCACTATATCCCTCTAATACCGAGGATAACCGTAATACACTAAACCAAAATCTTTAGTACCTTTTAAGGAGTAGATACAGGTTTGTAGTCAAAATATCCAAATTTCTTAAGCATGCTTTCAACATAGTGAGATTGAGATAAAATGAATCTATCATTTTCCTTACTCCAATTTTATTCCAAGTATAACGTTAGCAACACCCATCTCTTTCTTATCAAATTGAGTAGACAAAAATTTTTTTAGTTTTAGTTATAGTATCTAAACATGTACCAAAGATCAGTAAATCATCAACATATAGGCAGATGATAACACCAACACCATCAATAAATTTGCTATATATGCATTTATTGGATTCATTTGTCACATTCCCATTGGAAATCATAACATGATCAAATTTTTCATGCCATTGTTTTGGAGCTTGCTTTAAACCATAAAGAGATTTAACAAGTTTGCATACGTTGTTCTCCTTGCCCTTAACCACACATCCCTTAGGTTGTTCCATGTAGATCTCTTCTTCAAGATCACCATTGAGAAATGCGGTTTTCACATCCATTTGATGCACAACAAGTTTATAGATAGATGCAATGGCAAACAAAACTCTAATAGATGCAATTCTAGTAACAGGAGAATAAGTATCAAAGTAATCAAGATTCTTTTGTTGCTTGTATCCCTTAGCTACCAACCTGGCCTTATATTTATCTACTACACTACCATCCGTTTTAGTTTTTTCTTAAATACCCATTTACATCCAATAGGTTTTGTCTTAGGTGGTAAATCTACTAATTCCCAAGTATGATTGGCCATAATAGATTCAATCTCAGCCTGTATAGCATCTTTCCAAAAAGAAGCATCAATAGATGTAATAGCATCATTATAAGTTAAAGGATCATCAGAAACAAGATAAGCATAAAAGTCATCACCAAAATCTTTTTCTTTCCTTGTTCTTTTACTCCTTCTCAATTCATTATCATTTTGATCAACTATATCCTCAGATATATTCTCATGTGAGTTTCTACTATGCTTTTCTTTAGTTTTCATAGGAAATACATGCTCAAAGAATGATGCATTACAAGATTCAATTATGGAATTATGTTCTAACACATCACTTTTGTCAACAAGAAATCTATATGAAACACTATTTTGAGCATATCCAATAAACACACAATCACATGTTCTCGGGAACCAAGTTTCCTTTTCTTAGGTCTCTGCAACATTACCTTAGCTAAACACCCCCACACTTTCGTGTGTCCTAAATTAGGTTGTTTATCAAACCAGGAGCTCATAAGGTGTTTTACTAAGTTTCTTATGTGGTACCCTATTTTGTATATAGCAAGTGTTTGGCAGGATAGCTTCCCCCATATATAGTTAGGTAATCCCAGAACTAACAAGCAAGGCATTCATCATTTCTTTAAGAGTTCTATTTTTCCTTTTCGCTATACCATTAGATTAATTGAATAAGGTGGAGTTATTTCATGTATTATACCATGTTGTTCACAAAACTCATTAAAGGAGTTTGATTCATATTCACCTCCTCTATCTCGTTTCTTAATCTTTTAATTTTTCTTACCAAGTTGGTTTTCTACTTCATTTTTATATTTAATAAACATTTCACAAGCCTCATCCTTAGATCTCAACAGATATAATTTAGTATATCTAGAATAATCATCAACAAAGATTATGTAAAACCTTTTACCACCTCTTGTCATTGTGTGTTTTAAATCTCCTAAATCACTATGTACTAGCTCTAATAATTCACTTTGTCTTGTTATTTGTTTGGATGGTTTCTTAGTTATTTTAGTTTCTACACAAATTTCACATTTATCCAAGCTAGTATTATCCAATCTATCAATTAGTCCCATTTCTTTTAATTTTAAGATATAAGGAACATTTACATGTCCTAATCTACCATGCCAAACATCAAGAGAATCAACCAAGTAAGCAAAAGAAGAGCTTCCTTCATTGTAATTAGTAACTACATTCAAAACATACATGCATCCATCATTAAGATAACCTTTACCAACATATATGTCATTTTTAGATAAGGTAACTATGTTACTATCAAAGGTTACCTTCACATTGGCATTGTTAAGAAGATGGACCGACACCCAGACAATGTTTAATGGCGTACAAAGAGTACTTCAGATAAAGACAAGGGTTTTCCCAGATGTCATTTTAATGGCACCTTCCCTTTACCTAAGACTGAGATTTTGCTTGAATCTCCTCCTAGGTAAACATAATCCTTCCCATCCTCTATGGGAGAAAACTCAGAGAACATCTCCTTCTTAGCACAAATGTGCTTTGTGGCACCAGTCCACAATCCATCCCTTGGCTTCCTTCACTAAAAAGCATTCGTACACTACTACCACTATAACATCATCTTGATGTTCCACCACGCTTCCCTTGTCTTTGATGATGATCCTCCTCCTTTATTTGCGCCTCCTTGATTGTTCCTTCTCGCCTACAAGCGGATGCAAAATGACCTGTTTTGCTATACAAATAAAACAAGCACCCTTCTTCTTTGTTGTTGGTTAGAATCATGCTTGAAATGTGGTTTATGAACTCTAATGTTATGATTTTTAGAGCCATAAAATGAATTTTTAGATCGCATATCCTTAGCAATGTTAGCTCTAGCATGCATTTCCCAGCATTTTCGTTCACTAGCCATTAGTCTATTTTTCTCCTCAATCTTAATATGCACAATAGTTTCTTGCAATGTCATAGCTTTTTCTCTTTGCATGAAATTCATTTTATAATCTTTCCAAGATTCGTGTAGTTTATCAACAAGAGTTTGAGATACAAAACCTTTCTCAGTGTAATATCTCCTTCTTTAGCTAATTCATCTACAAGCTTAGTAAATTCATTAATTTGAGATAAATAGATTTATTTTCATCCATTTGAAATGCATTATAATTATGAACCAAGAATTTTTACTACCTTCTTCTTCATAAATATATTTTTGAATCAATGCATCCCAAATATCCTTTGCATGAATATAATGACAAGAAATATCATACAAATCATTTGATAAAGCTCTTTAAAATATTATGTTTGCATAATTTATCAGCCAATTCCCAATCCTTCAAGGCTTGTTGATAATTTTTAATCATGTTCCGTTTAGGATCTTGTAAAACAAAATCGATTTGAGAAAAGTCTAAAACTTCTAAAATTTTGTGTTGCCATCAAGTAAAATTATTTCCATCAAATGATTCAATCCTTGAAGCATCAGAATGACTTCAAGAAGAAATTTCCAAAATACTAGGATCCATATTTAAACCTTAAGAATGTTGGGAAAAATAATTTGAATACTAGTAATTTAGCTTTAAATAATAAGAATAAAATGACAAAGAACAATGAGACAGTAGTAGAATAAGGTTACCATGAATCGTGCGAAGCACTATCCTTAAGGGTTTAATTCTGTCCTACCTAAAGCTATGCTCGGTGGAATGGCGTCGACGGTTAACCTTCCAGGATTAGATGTGGGTCTCCACAGGAACTCGTCTACATCGATGATCCCGTGACGCTGAGCAACAGATTCTGCAGAGTGCGTAAAACGAATAGAAATAATGGGGTAGCTTCTATCAAGGCTGTAAGAGTGAGAATGAAGAGATAGGTGTATTGTGTTATGCAATGTAGCAGGTTTATATAAAGGGAAAAGAAATAGTCATGTAAAAGAGCCGTTGAATAACTACGAAAAGAGCCATTGGGTAACGGTCACCAAAAGAGCTGGAGTATTAAAGAGTCCAAGAACGGTAAAAATAAAATTTGCAGAGTAATAAAGTTTGGCAGCCCACACAGCGGACGACTAGACGAGATTTTGGCGGCATGTAAGCGCTTGCGTGTGTATTTAACTAAGGCCCAAGTCCACAATTGTACCTCAATACCATAAGGTATTTACCGGTTAAGTACCATCATATATAAATGTTTATTAAAACATTTTCATGAACAATGGGACTTCTTCCATAGTTAAATACGATAGACAAACTAAGTTTGAAACACACTAAGACCCATATATATACAACATAGCATTACACCCAAGATATGAGTGCAAAATGGTGCCAACTAATTGCTCACTCTACGTTACCTCCCCTGGCGCTCCAGCTGTTGGTGGCCGGGTATATATCCAAAGAAACCAAGCTTGGTAAAAAAGGTACGAAAGGAATGAAGTGGCAGTGCTTTGGTAAATATATCAGTGCATTGATTAGAGCTAGAAACAGGAGAAGCCACATCAAACTAGCATTCATCTTCTCACGCAAAATGTGGCAATTGATATCAAGGTGCTTGATGCGCTCATGGAAGACTAGATTGGCTGCTATATGGAGAGCACTCTAGCTATCACAATAAAGAACGGCAGGTTTCAAGCAAGCAACATGAAGATCCTGCAAGAGGTAAGTGATCCATTGAAGTTCACATGTCGCAGCCGCGAGAGCACGACCGCAACCTTTATAGAAGATCATGACATAAGAGTTTGTTTCTTAAACTTCCAAGAGATTAGGGAATGTCCAAGAAAGAAACAGTATCCAGATATGGACTTGCGACTATCAATACAACCACCCCAATCCGCATCATTGAAGCCAAGTAACTAGGTAGTGGACTGGTAGGGGAAAAATAAGCCTCAACCAAGGGAAGTATTCAAGTAGTGTACCACTCTCATAGCAAAATTTGTGGTGTTGTATGGTGGGATGAGCCATAAATTGGCTAAGTTGCTGGGCTGCAAAGGACATGTCAGGATAGATCGTGGTAAGATACAACATCCTCCTAAGAAGGCATCTATAAGTTGGAATATCAAAATAAGATTGCCCCCATCCTAGTGAAGATGAATAGCACTATCAAGGAGGTTGAAGCAGCTTAGAAACCACAAACCATACTACTAAGCAATATTTTCATTGGCAAACAATGATCCCTGCACTTGAATGGGCCACTTCTAAGCCAAGAAAGTATCGCAAAAGACCAAGGTCTTTGATGTGGAATTTGTTGTCAAGTATCTCCTTGATGGAGTTAAATTCTACCAAGGAATCTCTTGCCAAGATGATGTCATCAACATATACCAAGAATGCAAGAAATGTTGATGAACATTGTTTGATGAACAAGCTGTGGTCTACAAAAGCTTGGGTGTAGTCACACTCAATAAGGACTTTAGATAATTTCTCGAACCATTGTCGGCTGGCTTATTTCAAGCCATATAGTGACTTGGCTAGCTTGCAGACTTTGTTAGGACCCGAGGCACGGAATCCAAGGGAAAGGGTCATGTACACATCCTTGTGGAGCTCGCCATAGAGGAAGGCATTGTTGAATCTAACTAATGAAGATGCCAATGATGCACCAAGGCAAAGGTGAGAAGTAATATGATGGTTGTCATTTTAGCAATCAGGGAGAAGGTATCAAAGTAATCTAAACCTTCAACCTAGTTATACCCGCTTGCTACAAGACTAGCTTTAGCGCCAATACTTGCCATCATATTTCCTCTTGATTTTGAAGACTCCATATGTTCCTGATAGAAACCACATTAGGAAGGAGATCAACAACTTGCCAAGATTTATTCTTCTCAAGAGCTTGAATTTCAACTTGCATAGCCACACGCTAGCTTTCAAATTTGTTAGCCTCAGCATATGAAGTTGGTTCAGACTCAGTGAGAAGGTTGAGAGAATAAGACTGGTAGAAGGGTGATAAACCAGAGTAAGATAGCACTTTGAGATAGAGGATAAGCAACCAAGTAAAGTGGATTGATTAGGAGCAAAAATAGTGGTCATGCATTACGTGGTAATCGCAAGAAGATAGGGCAGTGATGATCTCAATCTAGTTGAGTGTCTAATAGGTTGTGCAAGTTGAAGTGGGATAGGTAGTAAGAGTGTGGGAATTGGTGGTGTTGCAGTATGGGTGGGGGTATGTAGAATTTGCAGGAGGTGGTATGGGAAGTAGTGGTGTTGCAATGTCAGTGGTAGTACAAGATAGAGTTATCATGATCAAATGAAAAATCAGAGGGGGTTATGCAATCATGAATGTTGCTACCATAAGGCAAATAGTGCTCATAAAATTTGACATGCCTAGAAATTAGTATCTCTTGGTGCCCAAATCTACTAAAACAAAACCCTTGACCCCAGACTTAAAACCAACAAAAACACACTTCCTAGCTCTAGCATCAAAGTTATGTCTACATGCATGTAAAGTTGCAGCATAGCACAAGTAGCCAAAAGGTCTTAACTCAGTTAAATGGGGACAACTCCCATAAACCAACCTGAAAGGGAGATTTATCATGCAAAATGAGTGTAGGAATTCTATTAATGAGATATGCAAACATGTTGAACAAAATGTATGACCAAAATATTCTCGGGGTAATTTAGATCTAAAAGGTAAAGCTCCAGCTATATTCAATAAATGTTGGTGCTTTCTCTCAACTCTTCCGTTTTGTTGTGCTGTTTCCACATAACTAGTTTAAAATTCGACAAAGCCGAATTCAAATCCATTATCCTGCTCTAACTACCTTTACTTTTACATTAAATTGATTTTTAGCAAACAAAATGAACTTCTTGACACTCTCAAATGCCTCAACCTTAGATTTTAGCATAAAACCCAAAATATCTACTATGATCATCCAATGCAAGAAGAAAATACCTATGCCCATTTATGGATGGAATACCAAATGGTCCCTAAATATCGAAGTGTAGCAGAGAAATAAGCTATTTGCTCTTTCTCCTGGTGCTATTATTAAAAGGAAATCATTTCTGTCTAGCAAAATTACATACATCACAGGTGTACAATTATTATATTTGACAAAAGGAAATTGTTTGCTAATTAAGAAAAGCCTTTCGATGATAAGTGCCTTAACTTGTAGTGCCACAAACCGCATTAGGTATAGTGGTAGTATGAGATGTGTGAGGTTGAGTGTGTACAGAGTTCGAGTTGCTAGTAGTTCTGGTGTGATCTGTCTTGAAGTAATATAAGCCACCATCCTGTTTACCCAAACCAATCCTCTTTTCTGAGTTGACATATCCTCGATCGCATAAAACTCAGATGAGAAGGTTAAGTGACAATTCAAATTTGAAGTAAGACATGACATGGATATTAGATTGAAATGGAATTCTAGTAGGTAAAGTCGTTTGTAAGAACAAGATAGTCTGAGAATGTAACAGTACCTGAGAATTGTGCTAGGACAAATTGGTTATTAGGTAGTTTAACTTGAACTGGTCTAATTTTAGAGTAACAAGTGAACCAATCTAAGGAGGAACAAATGTGATCTGAGGGCTTTGAATCAATGCTCTAGGAGTTAGAAGACATTGGCTTAAAACAAAGTAGAACAAGACTATTACCTAAATCAGATGAGTGAAGTTTTCTTTGTGGAACTGAACTAACATGAGAAGCAATAGGTTGATGTGGAATGGATGTTGAGGATTTCAAATTTGAATTATGAAGCAAGGCCATTAAGCTTCAGATTGCTCTTGAGTAAGAATTGACCTGGCCGTTGTACACCTTTTCCTTCTATGGATTAGATGATGCATCTTCATACTTCTCATCCTCAACCAGGATCTGTGAGTACACTATTAGCAAGAGGTCTCAATTCTTGAACTTGAAATGTGGAGGAAAGCCATGCTTCTTGTAGCAAACATCTGTGTCCAATTTTGCCACAATGTGTGCAAATCTTATTAGAGTTAGCTCCTCTTCCTCTACTATAGCTTCTGTTTCCTGCTGCTACAACATTGATCAAGATCTTGGATTCATCTTGATAATTGCTAGATACTTGCTTTTCTTACTCAGAGGATCTTCAAAACCCGGATTCATACTAGGAAAAGGCTTGATTTGCAAGATCTCAAGCTTGATTTGTGAAAATTGCTCTCCCAAACCATTGAGAAACTAAAGAACATTTTCTGCTATTTGGAGACTCATGCACTCCCTCATAGCTTCACAGTACATTTCAATCGACAAGTACAAGATGTAGTTGATATGTAATTCTCCAACACTCCCAATATGCCTTCGCTCAATGTGATACTGTCATCGACAAGGTTCCTTACCCGCAACCATGAAATTCCCGCATCAGCTCTGCAATCTTCACCATGTCACCTCTAGAGAAGTGTTCCCTAAGATCTCTCCACACATCCGAAGCTAGCTCCAAAGCATCAATGCTTCGAGCTATGGCTAGTGATATTCAATGAATTAACCAATTGTGCCCCATGTTATTGCACCTTTCCCATGCATCATACATGAGACCAAATTCTTCTGGCTTAGAACTTGCTCCATTCACAAATTTGAATTTGTTCTTTGAGATCAAAGCACATTTCATCGATTTGGCCCAACTCGTAGTTGGAACCAATGAAGAATGGAGAAACCAAAACTTGATCTCGGACTTTCACTTAGATGAAGAAAATAAGGATTCTGAGCTAGATCTAATTGAAGTTGATTTTGGATTTGCACCATGGAATTGGAGCTTGTTCCTGGACTCGCATAGTTTACTGCACCAGCAGGATTTTGGTCAGTGATTCGAGGCATAACCAAGCTTTGGTACCATCAAACAAACAGAAAGGAAAGGAAAAATGCAGAGAAAGTTGAAGTGGGAAATGTGAAAATCATAGTATGTTATTAGTATTCGAAGTAATGTTGTCTTATATACAGAGGTGTGTGTGTAGCTGTACACCCAGTAAGGTGCAAATACAATAAAACTCTCCGTAACTAACTCTCAATTGACTCTAACTGCCTCCAACGGTAGCAGCTGATTGCTCACTTTCTGTTAGATTATGACCGTCATGCTTTGCATCAAAATGACTTTCAATACCTTTGTTAATAAGGTAACACGCATGAGTTCCACGATCATGGAATTCCACCAAACGAACAATTCTATAAGGAACGGTCTCTTGACCATGAATTTTCCAGAGACAACAGGGAGGTCAAAATTTATAGGGCAACTATAAAGCAAGTTCCTTATTTATTAAAGTGGTGTCTTATATATCAGGTAAGATCTAGACATCCAAGCCTTGAACATATACTGTATACGCAATGTTTGTCCTAATTTATTTGATATTTCAATTACTTCATAGACAAAGCAGTTGAGATGAGGACTAAGGGGACCATGATATTATTTTATGATTAATATTTGATGATATGCATGCGTTAATACAAATTTTACATCCCAAACACTCTAGTGAGAATATCATCAAATTGAGGATGTTAGCTATAAAGGAAAGAGCTAAAAGTTGCTTTTTTTTTCTAATTGCGGGTGTTTATTGACTGTCAAAAATAGAAAAAAAAAATGAAGAGTCAAAAATTGTTGCCAGAGTTCAGACATTAGAATAATATGAGATACTATTGACTCTTAGATAAATAAATGAATCCTATCACTTCATTTCATGCAATAATCCCAATGAGTATAGTTGAAATGGGGAAAAATGGAATTGATTTAATTTGTAAATCAAATTTTGTATTTGGATGTTTTAAAAACAAGAAATGATTTCATTTGTCAAATTTTGTGAATTTAATTGTTTTATATTTGAAAGTCTATCAAAGTTGAAAGAATTTGATAAGAATTGATTTAATTTTAAAGTTTAAGTATAAAGCAAATAAAATCAATTTCATTTTAATCATTCCAAATACTATCAAAAATATTTTAAACATAAGAATTAATTTCTAAATCAATTTAAATCCTATTTTATATAATCATTCCAAATATATGATTCAACTCATAAATCAAATTATTTCAAATCAAATCAAATTCTAATTTTAATTATTCCAAACTCTATCTAAGATTTTTGTTAAGGATTATGGCAAAATTGTTTGGCTAAGTAACATTTCTCACAAATAAATTCCTGATACAAATACTTCTTGTAGACTTGCAGTGTGATTGTATTCCATTCTTATCCTGAGGTCAGAGATCACTATCTTAATTGAAAGTAGCTTTCTTACTACTCTCAATCTTTGAAAGTGATATTTTCTCTTACTGCCAGACACTTAAATGGGAGGGGGGAAAGAGGAAAAGAAAAGAAAGATATCTTCCCACTTTGATGAGTTGAGTTGAACCCAATAATACACCGTAATAGATGAATGTGCAATGTTACTACTGGCGTTTGAATATTTTTTCTTCAGCTACTCCAAGCTATAACCCTATTGCACCTTTTAAAAAGCACATTTTAGGAAAGATAATTGTAGGGAAGACACATTATTACTGACTAGCCACAAAGCAAGATATTAGTTAAAGATGAAGTAAGACAGCTTTTGTTCATCGGATCATGTTCCAGCTTTGCAAAAGCTGTTTCTCTAAAAAGAACTCCAACTTGATTATCGCCCCTTCCCTGCTTTTTTTAAGTTTGTTTCTGCTCAAAGCTAAAACATCTAGTGTTTTCAAGGCAGAAACATACTGCTTCACAATTGTGACTTATTAGCTCTTAATTTGTTGTAAGCTTGTGGTGTCATAATTTCCACCTTGAAGAACTTCTTTTCACACAAAACTCTACATATGTCAACAGCATTTTGGTGGGTTGCCTCATGCATCTTCCCAGCTTCACCATAATCAACTTGTTTTCAAGTTAATGTTTTGTATGGTACGAAACTTCCTATGTTAGCAAACTGAAAACGGTTTTCTCTGAAGTTCACTGTATTTTGACTATGATGTGTCTCCAATAATTCTGCCTCCTCTATTTTATTTTTCTTCCGTTTTCAGTTTCCCAAAAATAAATTTTCCTTCCTGGACTTTGGAATAGAATAATCGTAATAACAGGTCAAATTAATTGGTAGCTTACGCTTGCTTATACTTCGCATTAGTATAAAATAATCTAAATATTTGTTAGTTTGGGGGAAAAAAAAGAATAATTTAATTCAGATGAGTAGATAGCAGCTTATCACAATCATCAACATTATTGAGCTTCATTTTCGTTGACTTTAATATTCAATTTTATTTTCAACAATTTAAATAAAAGAAATCAACGTTATACTAGACAAAATTGGTTAAGCACTTAAGCTAGCTAGCTTGATGGTTCTTATGGCAGTTTATATTGTTTCATCTAAAAGTGTTTCACGTCCTTCTGATGTTTGCAAGTAATTTTTGTGATGGTAAGCATATCATTTGCTAGGACTTAATGTCACAGTAGCTATGACACGTCAAGGGCCTTCCACCTCTTGCTTCAACCATGGTTGGACTTATGATGTCTTTGTGAGCTTCCATGGGGAAGATACTCGTTACAATTTCACAGGAAACCTATGCAATGACTTGGACAGAAAGGGAATCCACACTTTCAAAGATGACATAAAGCTTAAGAAAGGAGAGGGGATTTCACCATCACTTCTCAAAGCAATTGAAGAGTCTAGGATTGCCATAATTGTTTTCTCAAAAAACTATGCATCCTCAACTTGGTGTCTTGATGAGTTAGTCAAGATCATGGAGTGCATGAAAGAGAGGGGACAATTGGTGAGGCCAGTTTTCTACTCTGTTGATCCTTCTGAGGTACGGTATCAAAGGGAAAGCTTTAAAAGCTCAATGGAAAAGCATGAAGCAAATCCTAAATATGATGAAGAAAGAACAAGTAAATGGAGGATTGCACTGACAGAAGCAGCCAATTTGTCCGGATGGCATTTCAAAAATGGGTATAAACATCTCTTGCTTTCTAAGCTTTTTATTCAAGTTTAGTTAATGATCAGATTGATATTATTTTGGATAAAGTTTTGCTCCGACTATTTGGCTTGATAATATTGTATCACCATAATATTTAAAAATTGACACCTGGCTTATCCTCCTCGGTTTTGCTCTATTTGTTTATTACATCTAGTATTACTAGATATGAGTCTCACCCCATGAAGCATAGACTCTAGCACGGACACTCAACACGACATGAATATGGATTCGGAGGCACATCAAATTCTTAAAATTGTGAGATATATATAAACAAAAGATTCAAAATTTATTATAAATATAGGTAATAGTATCTTCATATCTTCATGGTTATTAAACTATCAATTTTTGCTTTCTAAGTCTCTCTCAAAAAATATAGAACATTTTTCGTATATGTCATAAGTTAATACTTGTTATTTCTTAGCTTTTTCCCCAAAAAAACAAAAAAGTTGGACATCATTTATGTTGAAGTTTCAAAAAAAAAATCCTAAATGAACATATTTTAGTAAAACTAACCACATATAATGCACATACCAAAAATAAAATAAAATAAAATAAAATAAAGTAACTATCCAAAACTTAACTTTATTTTCTCTATTGACAAATAATGCACTTTTCAAAAATTAGACAAAATTGGTCTCAAGTTAGACATTGGATTAGGTTTTTTAATACCTAAGTTAGTCTATTAAAATAGATGAAAAAATAATAATAAATATTTCAAAATTCCTCCATTTGTCTTAGTTATGCTGCCTATGTGCCCAAGTTAAATCTATGTTGTGTTCAACCATGTCCAAAGTGTGTCCAGGCCAAAATAAATCAAATTTTTCAAAAATAAGACAATTACACTAAATGTCCAATATGCATCGTGACGTGTCCACACAAATATACCACTAAGTTGGCATGACTGTACTTTCTAATTTACATGTAGCATATATTATGCTTGAAAATTGAATTGCTATGCGACTGAACAAACATCTCAAGTTGTCTATATGACCAATAAGAATAATATGTATTGATTAATGCTAGATAGCCAGAGTTATTTAGTATAATTGTTGCCTCAAATTGCCAAGATTCAAGGAAAGCGGTTAGTTAGGAACAATCCCACAACAGTTGATGACAAAATATTGGTTGTTTAGTATTATGAAGAAACCAAATCACTTAGGGCTATGTAATAATGGAGCAAAATCAGAGGTGATATTTTTAAATGGTAGGGTGACACAAAGTGCACAAGCGATGAACCTTTTAGTGATTTTTTTCTTTGCCAGTTTATTTCATTAGGGCCAAATAAGAAATTAAAAATACAACTTATGTGGAATTAATATGTAAGCTAATAGAAAAATGAAATTTAAAAAAAAAATACTGGACTCTAGTAACATACTCTTTTATTTTATTTTATTTTATTTGGTAAGAGAAATTTTAAAGGGAGGACAGAAAACTGCATTTAAGCTCAGAGTATGCTACAACCTTCAAATGGTCTTAGTCGCACATAGATATTGCCTTATCCCTTATGCTTAACAGACAATGAACTTTTTATCATTATTTTCACAGGTATGAGTTTGAGTTTATTCAACGGATTACTGAAGAAATCTCAAGCAAATTAAATATTACATCCTTACACATTGCTGATCATCCAGTTGGACTGAATTATCGAATGTCAGAAGTGGTGAGACTGCTAGGACTCAAGTCTAGTGATGATGTCCGCATGGTTGGAATTTATGGCATTGGTGGAATTGGTAAAACAACAATTGCTAGAGCTGTGTATAATTCAATTGCTAGCAAGTTTGAAGGATCAAGTTTTGTTGCTAATGTAAGAGAAAATTCATTGAAACATGGTCTGGTACAACTACAAGAGACCCTTCTACTTCATTTACTTGGAGAAAATATCAAGTTAGGTGATGTGAACAAAGGAATTCCTATAATAACAAGAAGGCTTTGCAGCAAGAAGGTTCTTTTGATTCTTGATGATGTTGATAATCTGCAACAACTGAGGTCATTGGCTGGAAGGCATGATTGGTTTGGTTTTGGAAGCAGGATTATCATAACAACAAGAAATAAACATTTGCTAACTACTCATGGGGTTGAAAATGAAAAAATATATGAAGTGAGAGAATTGTATGACCATGAAGCCCTTGAACTATTTAGTTTGAATGCTTTTAAAACAAGGAAGCCTAATGCAAGTTATGTGGAGATAGCAAACCGTGTAGTGCAATATGCCAAAGGCCTTCCATTGGCTTTGAATGTAATCGGCTCTGATTTGTTTGGCAAAACAATTGAAGAATGGGCCAGTGCATTGAAGAAATATGAAAGAATCCCAAGCAAAGAGATTCTAGATGTACTCAAAGTAAGCTATGATAATTTGGATGACAATGAAAAAGAAATTTTCCTTGATATTGCATGTTTCTTCAATGGAGATTTGAGGCAGGATGTGGAAAAGACACTAGTTGCCTCCCGTTTCTTTCCAGAATATGGCATTGGAGTACTTATTGACAAATCGCTAGTAACTATTAGTAAAGCCAATACAATTAGGATGCAAGATCTTATTCAAGACTTGGGTAGAGATATCGCTAGAAAGGATTCACCATTTGACCCTGGCAAACGCAGGAGACTATGGCATCATGAGGATGTTCTTGAGGTCCTGACAAAGAACACAGTGAGTGTGAAGCTTTCTTTATTTTTAGTGCAATTTTTTCTTCCTACACTAACTCATATTAGACATCATATGTGAAATTTCACTAATTTAGACATTTGTCAATTTGTCATGTGCATTGTTGTTTCTTGGTGCTTGGAATTGCAAAGGGAACTGAGGCAATTGAAGGCATAATGTTGGACATGACCAACCTAAAACAAGAAGTTCAGTTAAATGGCAACACCTTCGAAAATATTACAAGACTTAGAATTCTCATAGTTCGGAATGAACAAGTTTCTGGAGCCCCCAAACATCTCCCAAATAATTTGAGATTTCTTGATTGGAATGAATATCCTTCCCCATCTTTACCCGCTGATTTTCATCCAGAGACACTTGTTGTACTCAACTTGCCCCATAGTCACCTTACAATGGATGAACCACTCAAGGCATGTTTGTGATTCTTACATCTATCATTATGTCATGTAACTTGCATATATATTCTGAGAACTAACTACTCTTCATATCATGCAGAAGTTTGAGCATTTGACAATGATGAACATCAGTGATTGTGACTCTCTAACAAGGTTACCTGATGTCTCTGCAACACCAAATCTAACAAGACTTCTTGTTAATAATTGTCCAAACTTAGTTGACATTCATGATTCTGTTGGTCATCTTGGCAAATTAGTCACATTGAGCACCGAACGATGTCCCAAACTCAAGAGTTTTCCAAGTGGCCTGAGGTCAAAATCTCTTGAATACCTTCTCCTTAGTAAGTGTTCTAGCATTCAGAGTTTCCCAGATATTTTGGCAAAAGTGGAAAGTATGAAAAATATTGATATAGGAGGGACTGCCATAAAAATTTCCAAATTCAATTGAAAACTTCAATGGTCTTGAAGAGTTAGTGTTGACATCTTGCAAACGTTTTGAGGATCTACCTATTAACACTGCTATGTTTCAAAATATGGAAGAGCTTAATGTAGAGGGATGTCCACAACTTCCAAAACTCTTATGGAAGTCATTAGAGGACAGGACTAATTGGCTCCCAAAGTTGAGGAGACTGACTCTCAAAAATTGTGATCTATCAGATGAGGATCTTGAGTTAATTCTCGGTTGTTTTCCACAAGTGAAATGGTTGGTCCTGTCAAATAACAACTTTGTAACTATCCCTGAATGCATTGAAGATCTTTCCCACCTCCTGCTCCTTCAAATGGATAACTGCAAGCAACTTAGAGATATTTCAGTGCTTCCACCATACCTGCAATACATAGATGCGAGGAATTGCATATCATTGACACCCCGATCATCAGATGTAATATTGAGTCAGGTTCATATTTCTCCCTTCTCTTTCTTGAACTTCATCATTGACATCTTGTTCTAGCTGCTAACAGTGATCAATGTCATTTACTTAGAACAGGCATTTCTGGAGGTCGAGTACTTAGATATTGTGGTGCTTAGGACAAAAATTCCAACTTGGTTTGACCATTGCAGCAAAGGAGGGTCTGTGGATTTCTGGGTTAGCAGAAAATTCCCTCCCATTGCTCTATTTTTTTTTTTAGAAGGTAAAGATGAGAAGAAAACCGGTCATACTTGTGAATTCCACTTGCTCATCAATGACCACCAAGTATTCCAAGGAGAAGGAAAGTGGCCGGTTGATCATGTTCGGCTGTTTGATCTGCGAGTTCGCCTCACAGCCAGTGAGTGGCACAACATCAATGAACAAATAAAGTCTGGATGGAATCACGTGAAGATTTCATGTGCAGTCATGAGTGAGCCAAAAAATGTAACTGTTAAATGCTGTGGAATCCATCTATATAAAGACAGAATGAACATCCACCATGTCTCCTTCATAAATCCTGATCTCCATGGCTCAAATACCGTCTACGATAACATAAACAATGATTCAGATATCTATGATGAAACAAGCCATGATGTTGTCTTCCCCACAATACTCGCTAAATATTTTCCCAAGAATATGGTAGAGCTCTTGGGAAATCTTCATTCTAGAAAAACAACAGGTGATAACTTGTATGACTTTGATGAGAAGTTGGAACTAGACAGTGACACCGACAACCAGTACATGGGAGAGGAACAACATTCAGCTTCCATCAATCATCAAATCCCAGAAAGCTGTGAAATGGCAAATAATGAGAAAGAAACAGGTATAGTAGACAACATCCTTAAAATATCTTCTTCTGTCGATGGTCAAACATGGGATTCCATGATGTTAGAGTAATTATATTTTTGCTACTAATCTAATTGCAATATCATCTTCTGGTTTTGTATATGACAATTCCCACTAAATATTTATGTGTTTTTCAACAGGAACACAAGAAGCCTCTGTTACAAGTATCCATGAGACAAATGCAATGCTTCAGACTCGGAAGAAAGGGAAATTAAACAAGAATGTAGATGCCCCGGTAAGCCGAAAATTTGGTCATTTTTGTACGTTAGACATGTGAAATGGTTAATCTTACCATTTCATTTTTCATGCTCTCAGGAGTCAAGTACCATTGCATCAACAAGAAAAAGCAATAATAGAACACAACTGGGCGATAAAATCAATGGTTCATCAGAGCCTCATGCTTTTGACAATGTTGGCCTTAATAAGAGCAAACAAAAGTCACTTATTCAAGCTGAACCAAATGCAGAAGCTACTGATCAATTCAATAAAAATCAAGCAGAAATTTGCCATACTCATTTTCCAGCAAAAATAGACGATGGTCTACAATCAGTGCCTCATGCAGAAGTATACAGAAATATTGTTGAATCTACCATTAATGAGGACAATATGGAAGCATTTTATGCTTCTCTTGAAGCAGAGAACACTTCTCAGTCTCATCTCCAAGACAACCAACGCAACACTGTATCTGTCATAACTAGGCCTAGTGAAGAAACCATGAAAGCATTTCAGATTCTGCGAGACTTCGTCACAAAAAAATTCTCCCTTTTGTTACACCCTGGACGTTCTGGATTCATGAACGATACTCTAAAGTATCTCCTCAGTTTGCCTCCTGAAGAAAGAGTTTCTCTGAGAACAAAGTCATTGATATCACAACTTTCAACATGTTTTACGCAGTGGAGTGTGGATTATAACAATGCAAGCCTTAAACTTAAGTCAGCAGCTGCAGAACTATCAACAGCTGAGAAATTGAAAGAGGAACTTGAAGCTAATATTAAAGACTTCAGGAAGTGGAGATGGTGGAGAAGGTTTTGTGCGCTCAGTTGGCATCTTTGGAGGAAAAGAAGAGAGAACTTGAAGAGCAAATCAATGCCATAAAAGCTGAGATTGCAGATTTTACAGTAGAGAGAGACACAGCTGCTAAGAGAAAGAGAGAAGTGTTTGACAATGGAAAAATGCTGAGAAATGAAAGGGACGGTTTGAGGAACAAAGTGCCAAGGTTGAATGCTGAGCAAGAATGGGCAAAGGTAACACAGGCTAGTATTGAAGCAGAGTGGTCAAAGCTCGGAGAACAAGTCATTGGAAGCACCAGTTTTGAAGAGTGGTTGTAAGAAAGCTTCAGAATGGTTATCAAAATGTTTTAACGTTCGCATTTTCCACGTCCGAATTACTTTGAGATTTTAGAAATTTTAGAAATACAAAATAGTTTAAAAGAAAATAAATTCAAAATAGCATTTTTAGAAAAAAAAATTAAAAAATTATCATTCTTCAAACACAAAACCTGTTAACAAACATGCTGTAAATGGTCCAATTAAAACTCTTTCTCCACAGCTCTCGCTTTCTAAACCAAAATAGAGAATTCATTTATTTGTTAAAGATGTGAAACTCAATAAAAGGTTCAAATAAAAGTATCAATTATGCATTGATACTCGCCATAGTTTCACAGGCTATCTCTGCAAAGCTCTATGTGACAAGGGAATCCATGCCTTCATGGATTTAGAGGATCTTCATAGAGGGAATGATATCGCAGTAACACTTCTCAAGGCAATTGAAAGGTCCAGGACTGCCATCCTTGTGTTCTCTAAGAACTATGCTGATTCTTCTTATTGCTTAAATGAACTTGTCAAGATCATGGAGTGCTCTCAATGTCGTGGCCAGTTTGTTTTGCTAGTCTTTTATAACGTGGATCCTTTTGATGTGCGACATCAGAGAGGTAGTAATGGGGAAGCATTGGCTAAGCGTAAGGAGAGGTTCAAGGATGACAAGGAGAAGGTGAAGAAATGGAGGGCCGCTATGCGGCACACAGTTGACTTGTCTGGTTTGCATTTCAAAGGGTACTTTACAATATTTTGTCTCTTAGCTTTTTATTTGTCCAGTTATTAAAAGTTGAATTGTAATAAATAAGTATAGAAAACATGAAAATGGTGTGCATTACTATGATTAGCATAAAGTCGTCTTATAAGAGAAAAGTAATTTTACAGATTTTTAAAGTGTTTAGGTGTGACTTTTAAAAAGATGCTTCTGATATAAAAAATAAAAAAATAAAAATACTTAGCTTATGAAAAAATTAAAATCAAAGTGATTTTTTTTATAAAGTTATCTTTCAAAAATATTATTTATTTTTATTCAAAATTATAATACACATATTTCTTTATCTATTCCTCATCAAATCCTAATTTCTTTTTGTAATTTGACTATAAAAAAATATGTTTTTAACCAAATAAATTTATAAATATTTTTAATAACTAAAAGTACTTCTCAAATAATTTATCTAGATGTAAAATAATTTTTTTTAAAAAAATAAAATTTTACTAAACAAAATAAAATTCATAAAAATTTATAACTTTCTCCAATCATACCCATGCAGGGATGGATATGAGCATGAGTTTGTTGGGAAGATCGTTGAACAAGTGTCAAGGGAGATTAAATGTGTTGCTTTACTTGTTGTTGATTACCCAGTTGGACTGGAGTCCCAAATGCTAGCTTCCTACTCTTCTTCATTTTCTTCCTTTAGCTATGAAAGGAAATACGATGTTCTCCTCAACTTTAGAGGCATTGATACTCGCTTTGGTTTCACCGGCAATCTTTACAAAACTCTCTATCACAAGGAATCCACACCTTCATGGATGGTGAGGATCTTCCTAGTGGGAATGAAATCTCAGGAACACTTATCAAGGCAATTGAAGGGTCCAGGATTGCCATCCTAGTACTCTCTAAGAACTATACTGCTTCTTCTTATTGCTTAGATGAACTTGTCAAGATCATGTTGTGCTCTCAACGTCGTGGCCAGTTTGTTTTACCAATTTTTTATGATGTGGATTCTTCTAATGTGAGACATCAACAGAGGCACTTATGGTGAATCACTAGCTAGGCATGAGGAGAGGTTCAAATATGACATGAAGAAAGTGCAGAAATGGAGGGATGGTTTGCGCCACGCATCTGAATTAGCTGGCTTTCATTTCAAAGGGTACCTGTCAATATTTTGTTTCTTTGCTTTTATTTGTCTAAGTATTAAAAGTTGAATTGTAATAAATAAGTATAGAAAATGTTGACATGGTGAATTGGTATGACTTAGCACAAAGTTGTCTTATATTCAGCAGGGATGAATATGAACATGAGTTTATTGGGAAGATCATTGAAGTGGTGTCAAAGAATATTAAAGATGTTGTTTTTCAAGTTCCTGATTATGCAATTGGACTGGAGTCCCAAGTGTCGAAGGTAAACTCGCTTCTATTTGACTTGGAGATGGAGATGGTGATGATGTCCACATGGTGGGGATCTGTGGAAATGGTGGAGCAGGCAAAACAATGTTAGCTCTAGCAATTTGTCACTTAATTGCAGACCATTTTAAAGGTTTATATTTTCTTGAAAACGTGAAAGAAATTTCAGATAAACGTGGTTTAGACATCTTTGGAATATCTTTCTTTTCAAGACTGTAAGAAAGCGAGAAAATTAAGTTAATAGGAGTTCAACGAAATTTCAATTAGATATGATAAATAGGCAAAAGAAAGTTTTTTGGATTCTAGATAATATTTTAGAGCAATTACAGGCTATTATTGGAAAATCGGATTGATTTGGTTGTGGAACTAGAGTGATTATTATAACATAGGACAAACATTTACTAGCATGTCATGGGGTTGAAAAAATGTACGTGATAGAGCGTGTAAATTGGGTAGGCCTTGAATTACTTGGTTGAAAAGCTTTTAAAAGTGACAATGCTAGTCCAAGTTATAAAAATGGCTTTTAAAATTGATATTAGTCCAAGTTACATAGATGTTTCAAGCTGTACAGTAACTTATGCTTGTGGACTTCCATTGATTTTGGAAACTTGTTTGGAAAAAGTATAGAGGAGTGGAAATCTACATTGGATCAATTCAAAAGGATCCCCAATAAGGAGATCCAAAAGATACTTAAAATATGAACTTTTTTTGCAAGTTAAATATTTGAAATGGTTAATCTTTAATCTTACCATTTCATTTTTCTATTCTAAGGAGTCAAGTACCATTGCATCAACAAGAAAAGAGAATAGAGCACAACTGGGTGATAAAATCAGTTTTGGAGAACAAATCAATGGTTCATCAGGGCCTCAGGTTTCTGAAAATATTGGCCTTAAAAGAAGCAAACAAACGTCAATTATTCAAGCTGAACCAAATGCAGAAGTCACAGGTCAACTCAATGAAAATTAAGCACAGATTTGCCATATTCATTTTCCAGAAGGAATAGATAATGGTCAACAAGAAGTGCCAAATGCAGAAACCTACACAAATATTGTTGAATCTACCATTAATGAAGACAACATGGAAGCATTTTATGCTTCTCTTGAAGCAGAGACCACTTCTCAGTCTCATCTCCAGCACACTCAACCCAACACTGTATCGGTCGTAACTGGGCCTAGTGAAGAAACCCAGGAACTAAAGTCACCATCTGCAGGACTATCAAGAGCAGAGAAAGCGAAAGAGGAACTTGAAGCTAATGTTAAAGACTTCAAGGAATTGGAAATGGTGGAGAAGTCTTTGTGCACTCAGTTGGCATCTTTGCAGGAAAAGAAGAGAGAACTTGAAGAGCAAATTAATGCCATAAAAGCTGAGATTGCAGATTTTACAGTAGAGAAAGACAAAGTTGCTAAGAGAAACAGAGAATTGTTTGACAATGGAAAATTGGTGAAAAGTGAAAGGGAAGGTTTGAGGAACCAAGTGCCAAGGTTGAAAGCTGAGCAAGAAAGGCACAGGTAACACAGGCTAATATTGAAGCAGAAGGGTCAAAGCTTGAAGAACAAGTCATTGGAAGCAGTAGTTTTGAAGAATGGATCTAACAAAGCCTTGACAATATTCCAGGCTTATGTTAGCAAAAATGCAATGGTTACCAAAAAGTTTTACGAGTACCCTAAGAAGCATAACCTGCAGGAGTAGTCGAGTGCCAATAATTTTATCGTGGTGTTTTTTCCATTCTCTAATTCATTTTCAATATGCATCGTAGACATAGAACTTTCTATTTTCAAATGCATGGATACACACGAAAAATAATAATAATGAAGGAGAACAAAAACTAATTTTTGATGCATCCATATTCATTGACTAAATTGGTCTGTAAAACCTAACACGCTCGCCATCTCTGTGACGCCAAAATCATTGACCAGTCGTACAGACGAAAAGAATAAAAGTAGGACTCACAATAAAGAGACAAACAAATTATTGACTTTTAATCAATTTAGACCACCATTGCTTTGCAGAAGGAAGGAATTATAATTTTGTATTTCTCCCTTTGAAAATGTTGTATTAAAGAAACATATAAGAAAGAAAAAAGCACGCACTCAGTGTCACACAAAATGGTTTAAATTTAAAACTCAGTCCTTCAGAGAGTTTCGATATTAATTATCCTCTATGTTAGTGCCAACTAACTACTAAACCTAATATGAATTTATACATGGTCATCCGTTTAGATCAAATAAGCAAATAAATTGTTGGTCCACTTCAAAAAATAAATAAATAAATAAGTGTTAGTGCACTTCAAAAAAATAAATAAGTGTTAGATCCAAAAATAAATAAATAAAGTGTTTGTAATAAAAGCTTCAGAAATATTCGCAAACACAATGATGGGACGATGGGATGTAACTGAAAATCGAATATCACTGTTGTTCGATATGAAAGCTGCACCCCACAACCAAAAATGTTCCTTCATCCAGAGGGGGAAAAGAGTTTAAAAGAAAAAAGATAAAAGATAGAAGATAAAATGGAATATTGGAATAGCTCTTCTTTGTAAGCCAGCCACAAATTCAAATAAAAGAACTGTTTGTTGAATAATGCCATAGTGAGTGTGCTGGTTGTTGAGAGATATTTTCAGTCCTCCAAATCTAGATTTCACTTCTCAAAGTCATATTTGTACTTTTCATATAAACAGCAAGTTTGGTTCTAATTAGTGGCCATGATGCTCTATGGAGGGACTTCTTCTTATAGCCGTGGATGGACTTATGATGTCTTCCTAAGTTTCAGGGGTGAAGATACAAGGAGAAGCTTCACAGGCTCTCTTTACCACGGTTTACGCCAGAGGGGTATAAGTGTTTTCATAGATGATGAGAAGCTTAGGAGAGGGGAAGAGATTTCCCCAGCTCTTTTTAGAGCTATTGAAGAGTCCAGGATTTCTATCATTGTGTTCTCTCAAAACTATGCATCTTCCACATGGTGTCTGGAGGAACTTGTTAAGATCCTTGAGTGCATGAAAACAAGGGCGCAATTGGTTTTGCCAATTTTCTACAATGTCGATCCTTCCATGGTGCGGCATCAGAGAGAGAGTTTTGGCAGAGCAATGGCTGACCATGAAGTCAGGTTCAAGGATAATCTAGAAAAGTTGCAGAAGTGGAAGCAGGCCTTGTTTGAGGCAGCTAATTTGTCAGGTTGGAGCTTTGAAAATGGGTATGTAACTTTTTCTTTCCTAGTTTTTCCTTCTTGCCCATAAATTTGCTTCTAGTTATTTTATCATGGTTCAATGATATAAAGATAGCCAAGAAAAAGCCATATAATAATATGCTAATATGATATGAAAAAAGGAAGTAGATTGTCCAAATTATTACATGCTTGTCTTTCAATTTCAAGATTGCGGTGAAAAAATTAAGCATGTGCCACGACCCAAACTTAGATCATGACCGGCGTACAAGCTAATCTTGCTCACTTGGCAAATCTAATGATAGAATTCTATCCATAAAATTTAATAACCTAATCATTAAGGCTGCAAAAATTTGGTAGAATTTCTCCTAAAAATTGAACAGCCTATATATCAGATAAACTTATTTTACACCAAAAATAACAACCAAAAGCAACAACTAGACTATTTTTAGAATATCAGTTATAGGAATCTAAAGATTAGTTATACAAAAAGAGCCATATATGCATTATAGTTATATATCCAAAAACAACTAATTCTATGACCTATAGTTATAAAATACTCTAGTCAATAGAGAAGGAGTCCCTTCTAGCAACAGAGGCCTACCAAAAAGAATTTCTTTGGTAGAATAGCAAATCCCAAGAACCTGCTATTCAAAGATCATGTGAATCAAGAAGAAGAAAGACAAAATGAAATTCACATAGACTCAGTAAAGGCATATAAATAAAGGGGATAGAAAAGACAAACTAAATCACGCACAAGCTTTTAAAATAACGAAGATAACTTGACAACCATGCAATCACTAAAAATAGTTGGTGAAAATGATAGTTCATCAGCTCCAAGCCTATATATATATATATATATATATAGAAAATAATTCATAGGTAGAAATACTAATAGATAGAAACTCAATAGGCCTCAATATGCTTTCCGATACTTTTCATGAATAGATCTTCAAAAAAAGAATCAAATTCTTCGTCAATTGATTTAATATTTCATAAGGGTTACATAAAAAGAACTAAATCTTGTGGTGAGTGATCTCTACCCACCTAATTATTAGTAATGGCAAACGGACCAACCCGCCCCATCTTGCCCCACTATGGATCAAGCTTTAAGCGGAGCAGGATGGGTCAACCCACGTTAGTAATTTGGGTTTAATATGCCAACCCGCCCCGTCGTGGATTGGTGGGTTGACTGGCCAATAAAATTGAAAATAAAGAAAAAATAGTTTTTTATATGAATTAATTTATCTAAATTTTTAAAAAAATCTTTTTAATTAAATACAACAAATAACATCTATAAAAAGCTCATTTTATTTACTTATAAGTATTGAATTATTTACTGAACTCTAAAAAGGTTAAAAATCACAATTCTTAATAAAAATAAGATTTTATAACTAAAATAACCACAATAGTAAAACTCACAAGTCAATATTCAAATCCAAACATATTAAAAATTTTCACACTTCACACTTCACAAATAAATCATATCCATAATAAAGTATAAATTTATAATCAACAAAACAACAATATAGTTCACAAAGCATAAATATAATCAACAATATAGTCCAAAAAAAATTAGAGTCCACCAATGTTACATAAATATCAACAAAAAGTGATCAAATATTATGTATATTATGTGGGAAGAAAAAGATGAAAACGAAAAAAAAAAAAAGTGACCTGCAGGCCAAATTTGCCCCGCTTCGCTTCACCTCGCAGGTCAAGCGGAGTGGGTTATGCGTGTTGAAATTTTTTTGCCGGATAAAAATATCAACCCACCCCGCAAAAAATTGCTGGTTATGCGAGTCAACCCAACGAGTCTATCCCATTTTGCCATCTCTACTAATCATATATATGAGCTCATCACAAACCGAGGGGTCTCACTTACTCGATACTATCTCATCTAAATATACTATGTGTGCATAGGCCCTTATATTTCTTCTCTAATAGCAGACAATACCGTTATATCTCTTCGCTAATGATGAATGGCGTTCTAACTTAAAACCCATCCTAGTTTTCTCATATAAACTTGTAACAGAGTATAATGCTTAATTTCAATAAATCAATCTCTATGTAACTTGGTTCTTGCAAGCAATCAACTTTGACGAATCATAGTAAAATAATGAAATCAAACACAATAACATCATGAGATTTAAAAAAAATAACAAAGATGTTAATCAAAATCTTAGACCGATTGTTAGAATCAAAATTTAATTATCATCATAAAAAAAAAGAAATTAGTAAAATAGTCATCTAAATAAGGGTACATTTATTTCAAATTTTGAAAAAAGTAATTTTGTAATTTAAATTTTATATATGACAGAAAAAGCTAAAAATTAATTTTTTTTAGAAGCTACTATTTTCAGTTCCTCCAAAAATGCTAAAAATAGATTTTTTTTTTTTAATTTATTCAAATATATAAAAAATATTTTTTTCCAATGAAGAAAGTGATTTTTTACTGAAAAAAATACACAAACAAACACACCCTAAATCAAAATATAAAATAAAATCATTAATTTTAATAAATTGGTTTCTCCTATACAAATAAATTTAAAATATCGTCACTAATTAAATATCCACTCACTCTACTAAAAGATGAACTGAGTTGTTCCCCAACAACCCTAGAAAGAGTAATTGGCACTGTATTAAGAGAATTTGACCATCACAGATATTGTTGATAAGTTTAAATAATTTATTTAAAGACAATTTAACAAGTGGTAAGCTCATATAGCAAAATCCCCAAATATTGGCCATCACCTATTTTATTATTATTTAAAAAAAAAACTTTAGAGTCTAGCCACAAGAATCAGGTTTGATATTAGAGACTCAGCTCAAGTTTTTGAAGCTAGTGGACACCAAAATTAAATAACAAAGTGAAAAAAAAAAAAAAAAGCTTCAGGGAAAGATAAGAGAACGAGAAGAAGAATGTACGAAGGGAAATGAGAGAGTGTTGGCGCAAAAGAAAACTTGTTTTTAGTTTTTGTTTTTTGGGCGCCCGAGGGGTGGTTAGGGTGGATTATTTGTGTGTTTGAGAAAGTTAAAAAATTAAAAAAATTTTAATAATCGCTTATTTGTATAATTGCTTATATAAAAATTAATTTATGTTTAGATAATTTAACTAAAAAATAATTTTAAGATAATTTATTTTATTTATGTTGTATTTAAAAGGATATTTTTATATGATAAAATTACTAAAAAAAAGTATGAAATTATTATTTATATTATATAATATTTATTATTTATGATCAATTTAATAAAAATATAATAATTCTAAAATAATTAACTTCTACTTATAATTATAAAATCAAAAAAATTACTTATATTTATAAGTTATTTTTTAATTTAAAATTATTAATTTTAGATTATAATCTATTTTTATAAATTTACCAACCATGCTTGATTTTTTTTTCAAGAAAACCCATCTTTTGCTTCTTTATTCTTTTTTTTTTTCTTTTCTTTTCTTTCTTTTTCAAAGCCAAGGGTTTTACCCTGTTTTGAAAGCATGACTCGTTTAGTTTGTATTTATGGGAGAATTTGTAACTTGGCAGGTATGAATTTGAGCTTATCCAAAGGATCACTGCGGAGGTCTCAAGTAAAATAGATCAAACCCTTTTGCACATTGCTGAATACCCAGTTGGACTAGAGGCCCGTATATCAGAGGTGAAATCTCTTCTTCATATTGTACCTGGTGAAGATATTCGTGTGATCGGAATCTATGGACTTGGAGGCATAGGTAAAACAACAATTGCACGAGCTTTATACAACTTGATTGCTAATCAGTTTGAAGCTACAAGTTTCCTTGCTGATATAAGAGAAAGTTCAAATCAACATCAAGGTTTAGTACAACTTCAAGAAGCACTTCTGTTTGATATAGTTGGGGACAAGAACATTAAGCTAGGGAATATTTATAAAGGAATCCCCATCATAAAGAAAAGGTTATGTTGCAAAAAAGTTCTTTTGATTCTTGATAATGTTGACAAATTGGAGCAGCTACAAACATTAGCAGGAGGACATGGTTGGTTTGGTTTTGGCAGTGTAATAATTATAACAAGAGATAAGCATTTGCTAGCTGCTCATCAGGTTGACAAAACATATGAAGTAAAGAAATTAAACCATGATGAAGCTTTTAAGCTGTTCACTTGGAATGCCTTCAAAAAGAAAGCACCTGATGCAAGCTATATGGAGATTTCAAACTGTGTGGTGCTCTATGCTGAGGGGCTTCCATTGGCTTTAAAGGTAATAGGCTCAAATTTGTTTGGCAAAACTGTGGATGAATGGAAATCTGCACTAGAAAAATATGAAAAAATTCCTAATAAAGAGGTTCAGAATGTACTTAGAGTAACTTACGATAATCTAGAGGAGAATGAGAAAGAAATTTTCCTGGATATAGCATGTTTCTTCAAGGGGGAGATGGTGGAATACGTTGAAAAGAAGCTAAAAGCTTGTGGTTTCCATCCAAAATTTGGTCTTAGTGTACTTATTGATAGATCTCTTGTAAGTGTTGATGAATATAACAGATTGATAATGCATGATTTGATACAAGATATGGGTAGGGAGATTGTAAGAGAAGATTCACCATTAGAGCCTGGTAAGCGAAGTAGACTATGGTATCATGAAGATGTTATTGAAGTACTTATTGAAAATACGGTAAGAGCATTTTGTATATCAATATTTTTTTTCTGTTTGACAGAGTTTATTTAACTTTTACTAACGTAAGTGTTATAGACTCATCAAATTCTAACTTAATGTGGTTTACTTATGCTTTGATATAAAAGGGGACTTACAGAATTCAAGGCATGATGGTGGACCTCCCAGATCAATACATGGTACACTTGAAAGGTGATTCCTTCAAAAGGATGAGAAATCTTAAAATTCTTATAGTAAGAAATGGACACTTTTTTGGAAGTCCCCAACATTTTCCAAACAACTTAAGGTTGCTTGATTGGATGGGATATCCTTCATCATCTTTACCATCTAGTTTTCATCCAAAGAAACTTGCTGTACTAAACTTGTCATGTAGCCGTTTCACAATGCAAGAGCCATTCAAGGTAAGGCTTCATTTTATGTTTTCCTTTGTTTCTTTCTCTCTTCACAAAACTTGCAGTTGTGCTAATCATTTTCATTTTTTGGCTTCGCAGTTTTTGGACTCTTTGACGTCTTTGGATTTGAGTGACTGTAAATTCTTAACAAAACTACCTGACGTTGCTGGGATCCCAAATTTAACAGAACTAAATCTTGATCATTGTACAAATTTAGCAGAGGTTCATGACTCTGTTGGACTCCTTGAGAAACTTGTTGAGTTGAGGGCTTATGGATGCACCAACCTTAAGGTTTTTCCACCTGCCATCAGGTTGACATCATTGCAAAGTCTTATTGTTAATTGGTGCTCAAGTCTCAGAAGTTTCCCATCTATTTTGGGAAAAATGGACAATCTCATATCCATGTCTATCGAAGGTACTGGTATTGAAGAATTGCCTTCTTCCATTGGAAACCTTGTTGGACTTCAAGAATTAAGCATGAGATCTTGCTTAAGTCTCAAGGAACTGCCCGAAAGCTTTGATATGTTGCAAAATCTTGTAGACCTTAATATTGAAGGATGTCCTCAACTTCCAAGTTTTTTGACAAAGTTGAGAGAACTAGGACAATCTAGCCATACCTTTGATAATGTTCAGCAACTGAATCTAGAGAACTGTGGCCTTAGAGATGAAGATCTTCCCATAATTTTCTCTTTTTTCCCAAAGCTGGTTAATTTAATACTTTCAGAAAATGATTTTGTAACTCTTCCAAGCTGCACACAAGAATTTCCATGCTTGAAATTTCTTCACTTGGATGACTGCAAACAACTCCAAGAAGTTCCTGGCATTCCTCCCAATTTACGATACATTAATGCACGAAATTGCACATCATTGACTACAGGGTCATCAAAGTTGTTATTGAGCCAGGTTTGCCTCTTTCTTAAATCTTCTTACATTTCTTGTTGCCACCATTTTTACTTGATTTTTCTTTCGCAGGAAACTTTTGAGGCACGCGAGTTAGAGGTTGCAGTCCCTGGAGCAAGAGTTCCGGAGTGGTTTGATCACAGTGCCAAAGGAGAATATATGACATTTTGGGTACGCCAAAAATTTCCAGCAATTAATTTATGCTTTGTTCTTGTAGTGGAGGGTGAAATGAAGGAGGCTATAAGTTATGAAGTCCGCTTCTATATAAACGGTGAGGAAGTTTATGAATTGGAGGTGTCAAGAGCCTTTTCAAAAATGGTGACAGATCATGTGTGGTTGTATGACTTACGAACTCATCCAACCATCCAATGGGATAGTCTCGATTTATATCTGGTGGATGACTGGAATCAGCTTGAGATTTCATGTGAGAAGATAGATGGACCACCAAATGTGACTGTGAGCCGGTGTGGAGTTCATGTGTGTAAGCAAGAAGTTGACATGAAGAATATCCTATTTGTAGATCCTGATCCTGATTTAAGTTCAAGCAAAGACTCTGAGGAGATTGATGCTGATTTGGATGCTATTAGTGAAGAAAGCACAAATTCAATTCAAGATTTCCAATATTGCAAGAGACTACATGATAACTCCTGCGGCTTCAATAACATGGAAAGTTGTGAGACATCAAGTAAACAAATAGAGGAATGGAGGAAAATAAGTAAACAAAAGGAAAATAGTGAAACTGCATGCCACACTGACATTGATCAAAGTGATGACAAGATTTTATTGCGTCCCAAAACATTGGATATTGTTACTAAAGATTCAATGGCTTCAGTGTGTCTCGGAGGCACTTCTACTGTCAAAGGTAAGCCTGAGTGCAACATAAAGACACATTATTTCCATGCTCCACAATTCATATTGAAAGTTTGTTGATCTAGCTCAATTTTCATATTCCCACCAATTGACAAAGCATGCATAACAGCTAGTACAAGAGTATGCTATAATAAGGTTTTGTAGGCAAAATAATCATTGTTGATAATCCACCCGAAAAACAAAAAAAAATTGGGTAGCAACATTGTTGGCAGGATATAAGGCAAATTGCTTCAATTGCAATTTCTATGTGACCTTTCTCTTTTTGGATACTACTTGAGAGACCTCACCTTTCTTTTTGCATGCTGTCCAAGTTGTCGCAACACATATACCGATGGTCTGTCTACCAAAAGTACATTCCATTGATTGTCTGACCAATTCCTTTAACTTTCTCCTCCTCTTGTAGATTATGGATCAAACACAACAGTTGTTGATCATCCGGCAAAAGCTCAGCCAAATTCCCAAGTCGCAAGTTTCATAAAGACACCAAATGTTCAGGCACCAAGTGCTACTGCATCCCGGGACAAAGTTACCAGAGGAGAACTACCTCAAATTACTAGCTCCATTATGGTGCTACCAACTACCGTTGGTTGTTTAACAAATCAAACCAATTTAGCTATAGATGATACTGAAATGGAAGCTTTTTATGCTTCTCTGGAAGCCGAGACTTCTGTTCTTCCTCTCTCCAATGACACCACAGTTGTTTCTAAATTGGCCAACAGAATACCAAGTGAAGAGACCCAGAAAGCATTGAAGACACTTCAAGACTTCATCACTATAGACTTTTCTGTTCTGTTGGGGCATGATGAGTACATTGCCATGAAAGCTACCTTGGACTATCTAACCAATTTGCCTGCAGAAGATGGAGTGTCATTAGAATTGAAATCATTGATAATAGAAGTTTCAAGACAATTCACTCATTGGAGTTGGGATTACACCAATGAAAGCAAGAAAATTGAGGCTACCACAGCTAAGTTATTGAAAGTTGATGAACTAGAAGAGGGTCTTGAAGCTAACAAGACAAATTTTAGGGAAGTCGTGTGTTTGGAAAATGATTTGTGCAATGAGTTGGCCTATTTGGAGGAGAGAAAGAAAGTGCTAGAAGAACAAATAAATGCCATTAAAGCTAGGATATCTGCTTCTGAATCAGCAAGGAACGTGGCTACATATAGAAAGAGAGAAATCTTTGGGGAAGCAAAGATGTTAAAAGTTCAAAGGGATGAGTTGAGGGAACAAGTGCCACACTTGAGAAATGAGCAGGAATTGGCAAAGAAAATTCAGGCAAATATTAGAGCTGAATGGTCAAAGCTTGGAGAAAAATTTACCAGAAGTTTTAAGGTCTGATCTCTGAAGTTTGATATCTGGTCATGTAAATAAAAAATAAGTAAGTTAATATAGTGATAAGATTTCTTGATAGCAGACTTTCACACTGTTATTTATACTTTTCAGTATATCTAGTAAACTTACTAATAACTTATTAAATTCCTTTAGTAATTACATTTTATATTTTAAAAATTATTTGATTTTTGTGTTTATCAGCAATTTCAGCATAATGTGAAAAATAAAGCAGAAGTGATGAAATATGCTTTGCTGTTGTGTTATCATCTTTTTTGACCTCAAGAGTATAAAATCTTATTTTGCATTTCATGTTAATTGCATCAAATTCCAGCATTAGTCCAATGGTAAAACTTGACTCAATTAAATTTAGAATACAACAAAAATTAATAATCTAATTCTTGTATAATTCTAATCTCACATTTGTCTATCAATTGAGATTAGGTCTAAAGGGTATAACTAGTCGCACACAATGTAACGAATTACATTTGAATTTCAATTGGAAGAGATACCTATCTCAAATAGGATTGCTTCCAATAAAGGATAATCATGAGAAATCAAAGAAAACAAAAACATCTCACATTGGTCTATTTTTTTATATAATTTCTCACATTGGTCTATTATGCATAGGAAATTCACTATTATCTATGTCGAGGCATCCATTTGTTATACCTCAATAATAATAATAATAATAATAATAACAATAGTCCATTTTAGTACATAAATTTAATAATTATTAAATATTAATTTAATTCTTCAATAATAATACAGACACATATTATGCAAATCCCTCTCAAATGCTGATTAAGTATCTAAACACTAAACTTATAATTAATTTCATGTACCAATTAAATTTAATTTACACATTTAAAATTGTTAAGCCCGCGGGTAGCCAAACTTTACTTCTACTAGGGAACTCTTTATTGTATTTATGTATATTAATATTCAAATTTAAACTTCCTGTGTAAATTCGTGCCAATAATTTTGTTATGACGAGTGTTATAGTTAGTGCATCTAATATATTAATTATGTTTAAATAAATTGTAATATATGACTTGTTAAACTAATTAGTAATTGATATTGTTGAAAAGCAATTATAAAGATCATATTATTATGACAATACTAAAAAATTAGTATCATATTACCTTAGTCAAGATTAAATCATTGTAATATTAATATAAGATAATTATAAGAATTTAATTTTAATATGCTTTAAAAAAATAAATATATATTTTAATAATAATTTAATAATATATTTTTCATAAAACTCAAACAATTATCATTAATTATTTTAACACACACACACACACACACATATATATATATATACACTCAAAAATACATCTCTCCACATGGATTACTTCCCTTACAAAATAAATTAATTATTTGTTAGTGCATCTAATATATAAATTATGGTTAAATTATAAGTTGTAATAATATATGTAAATAATTTCAAAATATATTAAATATGAGAATTGCTAAACTAATTAGTACCTAACATAACTGAAAATCTATTTCTTAAGATCTTATTATTACAGCAATGCTAAAAAAATTAGTATGACAATAATAAAATATCTTAGTCCATATTAAATTTTATAATATTGATTTAAGATAACCTTAAGGAGTTAATTTTAGTATATTGTCTAATTGAATCAAAATTAATATATTGTCAATGTAAATAATTTTTTATAGTTTTTTTATCTTGTATATTGTAGCATATAATAATGTTATTTAAAATTTTAATTATTAATATATTATTTAGATAAAAAAAATAATTAATATTATTTAGGTATATAAAAATAACAGAGAATGAATACTAATTAAATGAGAAAAATTAAAATAATATTTAATGTGAGCAAAATTAAATTAAAAATTTATCCATAATAAAAAATTGGTTTAGAAAAGTAGGAAATGAGTTTTTTTAAGACAAAATATGTAGCCTGCTAATTTCTACAGGAAGGTATGGAGGTTAGCATTCTCTATATATAAATATTATCCTTTATTTTGCATTTTATCCACTCTATTTATATATAATATTATAATTTATTTAAATATAATTAATATATTAGAGATATTAATAATCATTAATTTATTTTTAAGGGATATAACACACATAGAGAGATATATAATTATATATATTATTATATATAATTTATCCACTCTATTTATAGTTTATTTAAATGTAATTAATATATTAGATTTATTAATAAAAATTAATTTATTTTTTAAGGGATATAACTCACATAAAGAGATATATTTTTAATGATAATTATTTACTAGTTTTATGAATAAATTAACATTTTATTAAATTATTATTAAATTATTTTATCTAGAACATTATTATATTATTTTTATTTTGATTATTAATATATTATTTTGGCTTAAATGTGTTTTTAGTTTCTATAAATACAAATTGTTTTGATTTTGCTCTCTTTAAAATTTTTGCTTTGATTTTTGTCCTTACCCTTTTTTGATCCCTATCATTTTAAATTTTGATTTTTATAAGTACTTTAGAATATGTATTTATTCTTATAAATATTAGAAATTTTTTTCTCATTATAAATATTTTCTCTATTTTCTTTTGATTATTATAAATATCATCACTTAACACTGACTCTAAACAATCAAGACCAAAAACTTAATAATGAAAAAAAGAGGGACCAAAATTAAAGTGAAAAATTTAAAAAAATTAAAATCAAAATAATTTATATTTATAAGAACTAAAAATATATTTAAATTTTTTTTTAAAAAAACAATAGAGTAGAGTGACTATTTTATATAAGTTTAAAATTTGGCTTCTTTTAAAAAATAAATTCAAAGGGGTTGTATTTTTCTATTATTATTATTATTATTATTATTTGTTTGAAAGTATTTTTGTAAAACACATATATTCTTTAATAATATTTTGATATACCAAATACAAAAATATGAATTACTAATTACATTATTTATGCTTATTAAACATTTTATTGTCCTATTATCAATTTAAAAAATATAATTTTTTTAATAATTAAATTACTAATAGTCTTAGTAGATAATGTATCAATTGGCTCATGTGCTTGTTATGCCTTGATTTGATCATGCTTAGTGGTCTTGCTTCCTGGAAGAATTTTATTTATTTATTTATTTATTTCGGTGATTCTCCTTGAAAGATTTCTTTTGACGACATATGAATGAATCTATTTATCTATTATAATATATTAATTTTGAAACCAAGGCTGTAACATATTGACCTATTGCCATCTCACATGACCTCAAACTTTGCCACATCATCATTTTGTTAGAATTGGCATTTCTAATTTAATCTATTCTCGCACAAGCCTTTTCCTCCTCATCTATTTATCTATACTCTTCATATTTTATGTTACCATACACTTACTTCTATTCTTTATATTACCCTGTTATTTATTTCTTCCATTCTGCTTCGTACTACACAAAGAGACAAATTGCCAACAAAAATGAGTCTCCCACATTGGACCTAATCATGTGCACTCAAAGGGGAAGGAAGTAGTTGGAAGTAGTAATTCAAAAAACAAGCTTCCCCACTAGTTGTGAGAAGCTATGAGTTCCCCTGCCAAACATCCCGATCCTGAAATGCCACCTCCAGTGTCAGCAATTGCTCAATCAGCTTTACATTCTGTGGACATATGCCTGCTTTTGTTTGATTTCTACAATGGGGGTATGCATGGGTGGGTGCAAACTTGTAAAATAAAGTCACCTTCTCCATCCTTTTTCCCCCTCTCCCCCCCTCTTCCTTCGTGATAAAAATATAGACTTAAAAAAGTTCTCATATTCTATTCGTACTTGCTGCAAAAATTCCACATGTTAGGTCTAATATATGAATTATTTAGTGTTTGTATTTAGTTTTTTTTCTTTGTTTTTCTACTCTGTCATAGCTAAGTTAGAGTATATTATGATGATATAGTGTAATCCAATTTTAATCTTTTTTAAATTTATTTTTGTTCTATTACTTGAGGAACTTTGTAGTTTATATTGCTTAAGGCTTTTTTGTTTTTAATAACATATTTTTGGTTGTGAACATGTAAAACTAAAGTGGAAGAACTTTGTACCCCTTTTTAAAAAAAAATTACATGTGATGTAGCAGCAAGTTGAGACAAGAAGACTTGAGCATGGTTATGGACAAAAGGCGACAAAAGCTGGCCATATTCAACAATGGAAATCCCAATGAGGCCAATAATGAATTATATCTTCCCAACGCATGTAACAGGTAATTCATACGTAGAAAATGAACAATAATGTTATCACAAGTTATTTAAATTCAAAAAATGTGAAATCATTGCATAAATGTTATGACATAGGAAATAATAATAATAATAATTGTCCATTTATTTAACAAATTACTGCAATGATAAATTTATTTATATTATTTATGGTTATATGAATTATGGTTTACTCAAATAAAAACTGATGGCAAAATTATTAACTTATTAAAAACAATTATTGTCTTAAATTTAGCACCGCAATATAACGGCAAAATCATTCAAAATTTTTAAAAAATCAGTTACATTTCATTTAACACATACCATCTACACTTCCACAAGTTTATATGAGCATAGGTTCACAATTGTAGACCTCTCACTCTCTACCTACCTTACATTTCATGAACAAATTGACAACACTAATATGGAATATCAATATGATGTGATCAAGGAAGATAAAGTAGACTCACGAAAGCAAAGGCAAGGAGGAGATCCTTTGGAAGGACTTGGTGGACCAATGACTAGATCCAAATCAAAGAGAGCCAAGGAAGCTTTGGGCCAAATGATTTCAAGTTTGTTTGAGGCAAAGCCCATTCAAGAAGATGAAGACCCAACACTAGTCCATTGCATTCACGTAATGAACAAGCTTAGTTATATCTTTGGGCTTGTTAATTTTAAGTTAGTAATAATGTAAGTGGGCTTGTAATTTCATATAGCCCATCACTTGTTTTTAGCTATTTAGTCTTTTACTCATTCTTACTATTGGGCTAAGTGTTGCAGCCCATTTGCTAAACTTTAGTTTCTTTTATAAACCTTGTAAATACCTTTTCAAGGGAACTTTTGGCAAATAGAAATCAGAATACTTTTAGTAAAAGTGTCTCTTTGGTTCTTGCTTGGAACCCTAGGTCTTATCAAGAGTTTCCAATTGCTCTTGTGGCGATCACCCTTGGCTTATCAATCATCCTTGATTGTGGCGCTCTCCAACCAATTCCATTCCTTATCTCTTCCATCTTTTTGTGTTTTTATTTCTCCTTGATTGAATTACAAACAAAATACACCAGAAATTAGGGTTCATGGATAATGGATCATAACACAATACATTTAGAATCTCACCACAGAACATGATAATTGGTTTTTAAAAGTTTGTGTGGTTTGCCTCTGGGATGTTTTCACACCACAAAATCAACAAAGATCCGATTCTCGTGGAAATGATATTGCTAGATGAACAGGTAATACTCTTTGGAAAAACTATAGCTTTTCTTACACACATTTAACATAATATTATTTCACTCTTGCATGCCTTGCTACAAAAAATCATACCTCAATATTCAAATATCATACAAATATATATATATATATATATATATATATATATATATGAAACTAAATTTTTCAAACTTATTCAAATTGTTAATACTTAATAACACCATGCCAACAAATTGATTCTCGGCTATACCAATGCCAAATATTTTACATGTCATACTTATATGATTAGTTTGTGATTATTTCGTCCTGTAGAGTGATTGTCTGAAGAATCAATGAAAAAAATAAATATAATGTTCAAACTAATTAAGTATGCACTAATACTAAATTAATTTTCTTAATTTGTTATTAGTATACTGGGACAATGCGGAAAAAATCAATGTTTGTAGCTAGACAGGACATATATACCATGAAGGGAACTGAATCTCTACTTCTGCTTTTTCTTTTACTGTCTTTTTTTTTTAAGCCAAATCTTGTATACATAAATCTAGGTCCATAATATATAGTATATCATTCTATAAAACTTTCGCTTTAAGTAAAATGGTTATGCGAACCTTTAATTTAGTCAATAAAAAATCAAAATGTTTGAAGAATATGATATTTTCATATCTTCCTTCCCTTCAATTTTAATAACCCATATGTTTATCAAAATTCAATCAAAAATATTAATATAAAAAAATTATTTCAGGTGTGAATATCTAAATTATATACTTATAAGTCAACAACGTTTTTCACTTTTTCAGTTAAAATGTAAATATTTAGAGGGTCAACTACAATAAGAATTTAGTTGAACTTATTAATATACTAGTGTTTTAAGTGTATCCATGAAAGACATTATGTACTTTTAAAGATATTATTATGAAAATGCTTTAGATGCAAGCGATCAAGACTGCAATAAAATTCAATAATGAGTAAAAAAAAAAAAAAACTAAAAAGTAATAATGGTTTAAGTCAAGACTTACGAGGGCATAGATGTAAACTATAGATTTTGAGTGAAAAAATTCTCTCCATTCATAAGATTAGGGCTTATTAAAAATAATGATTATATCGTTCATATAAAAACTATTTTCTTCAAATACATAGATCATGATTTAGAATTGATAAATTAACAACCAATTTTGTTTTGGTACAGTGAGTACAGAAAATATTTCCAATTCAATTTTTCAAGTATCCTTTCTCCCATTGAATTGGACAACTTTAAAAGGCAAAAGTCAACACAATAATATTATATATTTAAAAAAAATTACAAAGACTTCAAAGTAGGCCTTACATTTTCTTTTTATTATTGATTATGAAGATATAAATCTGCATTTAAAATAAAAGCATGTTTTTATTTACACACTTCTCATAAATTCAATCATCGTCATTTTTTAAAACATTTTTTAAAAAAAAAATCTCATCTAAAAGTCCCATCACTTCTATGGGAAATATGTAGACAAATTTTCAGTGCATGCCACAGGTGTAATAAATGGAGCAAGAGGGAAAAAATAAGAAAAAGACATGGTATGTATGTTATACAAGTTACAAAATGCTTTCTACGTTTGTGAAAATTAATCCAGGAACTTAGTAGATAACATTTTATGGCAATTTTTCTGCTTTTACCTTTTTCCCCTTTTTTAGTTACATAGCTTAATATAGCCATTAACATAGTAAGAAAATGGTGCTCAGTTTATATAATTGCAAGCTATAGTGTACAATCAAGTAAGATTTACCACAACTATAGATAAAAGCTTCATATTTAATTTATGGAAATTATTTTATTATCCTTTGCTGTTTGACACAAGAAGTATATGTTATAGGAAAAAACTTACACATAAACAGATATATGTGCTATAAATATTACAAAACGCTTGCTATGTTTGTTTAAATTTATACATAGATTTAGAGGAAAAAATTTCATTATAGTTTTTCTGTTTATACCTTTTTCCTCCCTTTTTCTTTACACAATTTAATATATCGACAATTATAGAAAAAAGGAGTCTTAGTTTTCGTACTTGTGAGATATACTGTATAATAAAATATAAATCTACATAGATGGCTTTATCCTTTATTATAGCTTATTTTTAACTGATTATCTAAATATAAAAATTAACATGATGGTAGCACCATTGTAGAAAATCTGAAGTTGCTCAACTAAAACTAAACATTCATATTTAATGTATGAAAATTATTTTATTAGCCTTACTCATTACTCATTCTTACTCAATTAGCACCAAAAAAATTCTTCTTCATTCACAACATTAAAAACATTAAAAAATATGAACATTAAAATACATGTTTATCACCTAACTCACTCTTTTATCCATATCTCTTGCATAATTATACAGGGAACTCTTTTGCATGCAACAGTACAAAAAAATTTGTTTCAACATTTCAGTCATATGTTGCAAGAGGGGAAAGTTTATACAATTAGAAATCTGAAAATAGACTTAGCAAATAAGAAATATAAACTAGTGGAAGGAACAATAAGAGAAATTTTCCTTCTAACAACTACTCTGAAGGAAATCAATGATCCCATTATCAGAATTCCCTAACACTACTTTGAGTTTGCATCCTTACAAACCCTCTCAGAAAGAGTGGGAGAAAAAATGATATTAACAGGTAACCTCATGAATATTAAAGATATATTATGATAACATACCCTTCTCACAAAAAGAAATAAGCCTAACAAAATTACTTCTTTTTTTTTTTTTAAATATCATTGAAAGACTACATGCACTAGCAGATGAAGAGCAAGTATTTGTCAATGGCAATCCAACAACAATACGGAGAATGGAGTTGATACTCAGAGTAAATCTAAATTACATTTTACATATTGCATAAACATATCAACTTATTTATGAAATACCAATATTATATTCAGAACATTTGCCTTTCCACAATCCAATAGGGTAAATGTCCATATGTCATTTTTTTTTCCAAAAAAAAAAGGAATTTATAGAAATGTCATGGTCAAAGTCATCATGTGGAGTAATATAGCTACTCAAATTGATAAAATATTGACAGACCAAAAAAAAGGCCTAAAGATTGTAGCCATCACCTCTACTTTGGTCAACAAATTTAGAGGTACACTTATATTACAACAAATCTATAGCAATACAATTCCAACCTACCAATCATGATCACTAACATAATCATTACTTACATTTATGAAAATATATGCAGATGAGTACTCCATCAGTTTAACTTCAAGTACAAGGATGTATGTCAATTTAGACACTGAGAAATTTGTCGAATTTTCAAACGGGTAATTAACACTTAACCTTTTTACAACCTTTTTATCTTTTAGTATAACATTTAACATATGCATTTCAATCCAACTCTTAAGTAGGAATGCACTAGAAGACCAGAAGTGAAGGATATCATCACAAGAGTATGCTAGTGTAGATCCAAAAAAAAGGATGCTTTTAAATCGAAGAAGTCTACAAGAGATAATGGCTTTGAAATGGGAATCAAATAACCAGGTATGTTTACAAATATCAAAATGTCATCAATATAAAAATAACATACAATTCATCACATTAAACTAAATTCACCACAATAGGAAAAGGTTTTCACAATCTTGGCAACCGTGAAATCGATGACACATGTGGTTGGAAATACATTAGATGTGAAATCTGCATAAAGAAACTAATACAAGAAGGGGAAAATTTGCAAAGCATGTCAAAAATAGTCCAAGTACCCAATGATAAGATAAAAGTACAAACTTAGATAATTATTTCAATTTGTTATCAAATAAAAATATAATTTTAGCATCACCATTTACTACAGGTTTAAGATACAATTGAAAGTTTCATACAACACAGCTGCAGCAACATTAACAATCTTTGATCGAGATGCCCAAAAGCTATTGAACACAACAGCAACAGAACTACAAAGCCAACAATATGGGCACAACTGGGAGATACCTTCAAAATTACAAAACCTTTGCAACTGCACACTTAAATTTGAAATAAAGCTGACAAATCATAACTTGAAAGAAGGGTCTCACAACTACACTATCACAAAGACCTTTGTCCCAAACAGCATCTTGGAGCCCAACCACTCTTGAAACAAATCAAACAAGTTAGAAGAGCCATCAAATTCATTTTGCAGTTTTCTTATTTCAAAATTACATAATTAAACAATGTTAAAATACCTACATTCATGTTAAGTAAACAAATTTACCTCTTAACATTTATCTATAACAACACTATATATAGAAACCACCCTCACCAACAATAATACCATGAAGCAAAGAGTCAGATGAAGAGCTCATATCTATACAAACCTCAAGGAAAAAGTATTACAAACAAATAATAGATACAACATCATCTAATGAAGATGTCATTTACAAAGGAATAAGAAAGGCAATATCAAAAAAGGAGCAGACACCAATATAAGATGATGAGTCAATCCTAATCTGAAGCTTCAAAAAAAGCAAGCCCAACCTAAAAGGAGAAACGAGTGCAAAAAAGAAGACAAACAAAAGAGAAAACATATTTGAATATCAAACATCTATGCGCTAGTAAAGGACATATGTCTTTGTTTTTTTCTGAAAAAATAATTACCAGACTTCCACTTAATCATAAATGATTTATATTTTAAATTTCATTATATAGTCATTTCAATTTAAATTATTTCTATAATATTTATTAGTCATTCTTATAGTTTATTAGCTCTGTGCAATGCGCATGTCTTTATCTAGTTCTAAATTATTTCCCAGTCCTCCCTTCTTATAACGTACTAAAATCGTAAATGTCTTCGTCAGACAAGTAGCAACGCGCTTTGTAGAATGTACTCTTTTTGGAAAAATGGGGAAAAAAAAAAGTTTGGGAAGGCACTTTTTGTGACGCGATGAATATGGAAAAAATAAGATAAACAATAAAAATGTTTGGATGATAGATTTTATATAAGTATTGCTATTTTTGTTCAACTTTTTCTTAACCAGAAATTTACTAGCACAAAGTTTTGTATATATATACAAAACTTACCAATGCTTATACTGTTTGTACTAGTAAGTTTTGTTTTGTTTTTTTTTTTAACAACACAAAACTTACTAGCGTTGTATTGTTTGTGCTAATAAATTTTTTTTTAACAAAACTTACCAGCATAAATAATGCAACGATAGTGAGTTTTGTATATATATATATATATATATATATAAAATTTACCATTATTACATTATTTGCATTGATAAATTTTTTCTTTTTTTTATAAAACTTACCAATGCTTGCACTATTTGCATTGGTTTTTGGATAAAAAAAATTGAATAAAAATAGCAATAATTATGTGGGATCTATTATCCAAATATTTTTATCATTTTTCTTACTTTCAGTATGCATCACGTATGCATCTACCATTTATACGTCCCCCTATCAATTCTCAAAAAACAGTTCATGTTGCACACCTTTTCGCCATTTTTAAATTTTACTTTTCAAGTATTACCAAAAATTTACACCTTGATTAAGAGAAATGTTGATTATGTCGCCTTTTTTTTTTTTACAAAAATTAACTTTTTAATTATTAAAAAAATTATTTTTTACAAAATTTATTCATATTAATTTTTATTTAAAAGTTAAAAATAATATTTCTAATGTTTAAATAAAAGTTAAAATAAATAATTTTTATAAAATGTATTTAAAAAAACATTTTTTTCATAAAAAAACTTAATCAAATACACTCTATATTACTTTTTGGATTTTTTTTCAAAAACAATTTAAGATATCTTTTAAATATTAGTATTTTTTTTTTTAGTGGTCGGAAAATATTGGTACGCTCCGAAATATGTCTGTGAGAGTGTTGAGAAAGTCGTCGTTCTGTTTGCCCTCGCGGACCATAGGAAATGAGAGGACAGTAACAATCCATAACATCTAAAGACTTGTTTACTCTGGTCTACCCATTTTTTTCTAAAAATCGCAGTCTATTTTAAGGTTCTAAACAAAGGTTCTTAAATTTTTAAAATATTGTGTTTCATTAATTTAAGGACAAATTACACTCACCTTCTCTAGAATTTTCTGAAATTCACCTTGACTCCTCTCTATTTCTGAAATTTGTTGGGCAGGTTCCTGACTTTTCAAATTTTTACACTGGCCTCCCCTACTAATGTTGTTCCATTAGTGAAATTAATAGAGAAGTTGTCACGTGTGATGTACACAATTTTTAATGGTATTGTTGTAATATTCTAAACACTTTTAAAAAATCAAAATAACTATCTTACCCCCATTAGGGAGGGTTAGAAAACCCACTTCTCCTTACTTGAAATCACAGTCGACAAGAGTGGATCCTCTTGCTTATCTTTAAAACATGACAGTGTCATGTGTGCAATCCAGACCATAATCGACAATAAAATTACATCAACGGTCAGGAATGACAGGAAAAATTTACCCCTAGAAAACCATCTCCCAGCTTCCTGCAAAATCATTTCTCTTTCCCGCTCTCCTCTCCTTCCATTGATGAAACCCATTCTTCTTCCCCCACCCACTCTTCTTTCCCTTCTATTTATGAAACCCATCCTTCTTCTCCACCATGATGCTACAATGATGCTGTCCTCCTCCTTTATCCGAAGTTGCATCATTGATATGCACACATGAACAGAAACTACTACAACATGATCTTGAAAGTCATTGTGGAAGAATATGCACGAACACTTACAATTGGAGAATCAAGAATTGGCTTTAGTGTTGTAAGATTGAATGATTTGTGTATTGTACAATATGTTTTTTTGCAAAATACGTATGTCCTTTTTACATGATAATATAGCCAAATAGAAAAAGTTACTAGTGTATTGTATATACTTACTAGGATTTTGCTACAAAATTATCACTGTTTGAAAAGAATTTATCAGTGTCTTATGAATTCTTCAAAATCTAATTTTTCTAGAGAATAAGATTTAGTGATATATTAAATTTATTTATTTAGGTGTCTTTAGCCAATAATTGTTACAAAAAATTGAAAAAAAAAATATATAAACAAATAGCCAAATAGAGAAAGTTACCAATGTATCGCATATACTTATCAGCATTTTGTTATAAAGTTACCAGTGTTTGAAAGGAATTTATCAACGTCTTATGAACTATTTAAAATCTGATTTTTTGAAAAGTAAAACTTAGAGATATATTAAATTTATTCATTTAAGTGCCCTTAGTTAATAAATGTTACAAAAAAATTGAAAAAAAAAAAACAATTAACCAATTAGAGAAAGTTATTAGCATTTTCTAAGAATTTACTAGTGTCTTATGAACTCTTTAAAATTTGATTTTTTGAAGAATAAAATTCAGCGATATATTAAATTCATTCATAATTTTTTTTTATAATTTTGTAATGTTTAAATCAAGGAATTAAATTGGATTTTATACATGTTTACATAATTAGCAATGTCTTTGTTTTTTTCTGAAAAAATAATTACCAGACTTCCACTTAATCATAAATGATTTATATTTTAAATTTTATTGTATAATCATTTTAATTTAAATTATTTCTATAATATTTATTAGTCATTCTTATAGTTTATTAGCTCGATGCAATGCGCGGGATTTTATCTAGTTGTAAATAAAAACCCAGGGGTCGTTTTTAATCTTAAAACTAGGAGTTTCAAAGTGTACAGCCTATTTAATATATATCAACAAAAATTAAAAGATTATAAATTTGTTATAAATAAAAAAATATTTTCTCATATCCTGATGTTTTCACCGTCATTTTTCCACGCTTTTCTCACTCCTTGCTTTCATTATCTTTCATGACCATCTCCTCATTATAATATGAATCAATTTAATATATCAATAAATTTTATATATTAAATCAAGGATGTAATAAAAATTATCAATGTAACAAAAAAAATTTAGTAATGTTCACATAATTATCAATGGCAGCGTAATAATTATGTAAACATGTATAAAATCCATGATCTATTTTTCACTCAAAATCTATAGTTTACATCATAATAAAATATGAGGATGGGAGCGTTAAAGTATTTTAAAAAAAATTAAGATGAAAAACATACTCTTGTGTAAACTAATGCGTATTCTTTGCCTTTGTAAGTCCTGACTTATATCATTATTATTTTTTAGTTTTTTTTTTGTGCATTATTGAATTTTTATTGCAGTCCCAATCGCTTGCATCTAAAGCATTTTTATAATAATATCTTTAAAAATATACAATGTCTTTAATGGATACACTTAAAACACCAGTATATTAATATGTTTAACTAAATTCTAATTGTAGTTGACCCTCTAAATATTTACATTTTAATTGAAAAAATGAAAAATGTTGTTGACTTATAAGTATATAATTTAGATATTCACACCTGAAATATTTTTTTTATATTAATATTTTTTATTGAATTTTAATAAACATATGGGTTATTAAAATCGAAGGGAAGGAAGATATGAAAATATCATATTCTTCAATTTGATTTTTTATTAAATAAATTAAAGGTTCGTATAACCGCTTTACTTAAAGCAAAAGTTTTATAGAACGATATACTATATATTATGGACCTAGATTTATGCATGCAAGATTTGGCTAAAAAAAAAAAAAGACAGTAAAAGAAAAAGCAGAAATAGAGATTCAGTTCCCTTCATGGTATACATGTCTTGTTTAGCTAAAAACACTGATATTTTCGGCGTTGTCCCAGTATACTAATAATAAATTAAGAATTAATTTAGTATTAGTGCATACTTAATTAATTTGAACATTATATTTATCTTTTTCGTTGATTCTTTAGACAATCACTCCGCAAAACGAAATAATCACAAAATAATCATATAAGTATGACATGTAAAATATTTGGCATTGGTACAGCCGAGAATCAATTTGTTGGCGTGGTGTTATTAAGTATTAACAATTTGAATAAGTTTGAAAAATTTAGTTTTATGTATATATATATATTTTGTATGATATTTGACTATTGAGGTATGATTTTTTGTAGCAAGGCATGCAAGAGTGAAATAATATTGTGTTAAAGGTGTATAAGAAAAGCTATAGTTTTTCTAAAGAGTATTATCTGTTTATCTAGCAATATCATTTCCATGAGAATCGGATATTGTTGATTTTGTGGTGTGAAAACATCCCAGAGGCAAACCACACAAACTTTAAAAACCAATTATCACGTTCCGTGGTGAGATTCTGAATGTATTGATATTCAATATTAGTGTTGTCAATTTGTTCATGAAATGTAAGGCAGGTATAGAGAGTGAGAGGTCTACAATTGTGAACCCATACTTATATAAACTTGTGAAAGTGTAGATGGTATGTGGTAAATGAAATGTAATTGATTTTTTAAAAATTTTGAATGATTTTGCCGTTCTATTGTGGTGCTGAATTTAAGAAAATAATTATTTTTAATAAGTTAATAACTTTGCCGTCAGTTTTTATTTGAGTTAACCATAATTCATATAACCATAAATAATATAAATAAATTTATCATTGCAATAATTTGTTAAATAAATGGACAATTATTATTATTATTATTTCCTGTGTCATAATATTTATGCAATGATTTCACATGTTTTTAATTTAAATAACTTGTGATAATATTATTGTTCATTTTCTACGTATGAATTACTTGTTACCTGCGATGGGAAGATATAATTCATTATTGGCCTCATTGGGATTTCCATTGTTGAATATGGCTAGCTTTTGTGGCCTTTTGTCCTTAACCATTGCTCAAGTCTTCTTGTCTCAACTTGCTGCCACATTACATGTAAAAAATTTTTTTGAAAGGGGTACAAAGTTCTTCCAGTTTAGTTTTACATGTTCACAACCAAAAATATGTTATTAAAAGGAAAAAAAAAGCCATGAGCAATATAAACTACAAAGTTCCTCAAGTAATAGAACAAAAATAAATTTAAAAAGATGAAAATTGGATTACACTATATCATTATAATATACTCTAATTTAGCTATGACAGATTTGTAGAAAAACAAAGAAACAAAACTAAATACAAACACTAAATAATTCATGTATTAAACCCAACATGTGGAATTTTTGCAACAAGTACGAATAGAATATGAGAACTTTTTTTAGTCTATATTTTTATTGTGAAGGAAGAGGGGGGGAGAGGGGGAAAAAGGAAGGAGAAGGTGACTTTATTTTACAAGTTTGCACGCATCCCATGCATACGCCCGTTGTAGAAATCAAACAAAAGCAGGCATATGTCCACATAATGTAAATCTGATTGAGCAATTGCTGACATTGGAGGTGGCATTTTAGGATTAGGATGTTTGGCAGGAGAACTCATAGCTTCTCGCAACCAATGGGGAAGCTTGTTTTCTAAATTACTACTTCCAGCTATGTCCTTCCCCTTTGAGTGCGCAGGATTAGGTCCAATGAGGGAGACTCATTTTTGTTGGCAATTTGTCTCTTTGTGTAGTACGTAGCAAAACAGAACAAATAAATAATAATGTAATATAAAGAATAGAAGTAAGTGTATGGTAACATAAAATATGAAGAGTATAGGCAAATAGATGAGGAGGAAGAGGCTTGTGTAATAATAGACTAAATTAAAAAATCCCAACTCTAACAAAATGATGATGTGGCAAAGTTTTAGGTCATGTGAGATGGCAATAGGTCAATATGCTATAGCCTTGGTCTCAAAATTAATATATTATAATAGATAGATAATAGATAATAGATGGTGATGATTTTGTATTTTGTGATTGCATCTTCCTTCTCTTTCTTGATTGACAACAAAGGGATTTGCCAATGGCCCTTGTTTTTTTAAAAATATTATTATTATTATTATTATTCTCCTTGAATCCTTCACTTTTTTGGTACGTGGCAAAGCTGTTATGTTTTCATGATTTACAAGCATATGATTGTGCTGTGCATTTCTTTTGACAACTATTTTAATTTTAGACAACTTGAATTTTTGACTGATGTTAATACATAGCATATGCTTGTATACAATATTCGTTCTTTTGACCTTCTGCATGTTGTTAGCTTTGAGAATCAACCCTATCAATTTACAGAATGTACTTGATGTGCTTGTTATGCCTTGATTTGATCATGTTCAGCGGTCTTGCTTTGTGGAATATTCCTTCTGCAAAACATGAATGAATTTTAAATTATTTTTCATGTGAATCTTTATCGACAAAGCAATTTTTTATGTGGAAGTGAAAGTGATTTCTTTATTGTAACATGGTTTCTCAATGCAGATAGAAAGAAAGCCTTGTTGCTTGCTTGAGAAAAATCAACCAAATTCAAGTTGGTTTACATACATGGCGTGAAAATAGTCATCATTGCTGGAAATAGAAGGGAATACAGTGAGTATGACTAATATGTGTGATTTAGTATTTCATTAATTTTTAATCTTGGTTTTTCTCCTTTGGATCATTTTGTTAATGACAACTCATTTGTTCTTCTATTTCCAATGTTTTGTTGGCAGTATTAATTCACGCTTGTTACTTTTATCCATTTTTTTTTTTCGGGGGGTATTTACTAACATCCTTTATGTTTGTTGATGTCCTAACATTGTATATGTTTACTATGTTTGACTTGTGCCTTTTGTTCTCAAAGGGAAGTAATCAAATTGAAATCTTAGTTCTGGATAATCCCATATTCAAAGAAGTAGTAAAATGGGACGGTGGGGCCTTCAACAAAAATGAGAAACCTCAAAACACTGGTTATTAGATATGCTCATTTCACCAAAGGAGCCAAATATCTTCCGAATAGTTTAAGAGGGTTGAAACGGTGGAAGTGTCTTTCAAATTCTTTACCATCTGATTTTTCATCCAAGAAGTCTTCCCATATTCAAGTTACATGGTAGCAATTTAATTTCAGTCAGGTTTCTCGAAAAGTAAAAGGTAAGTAATAAGTTCTTTTCTTTGGTCTTATATTTTTTAACATAATACATTTTAAGATTATTCATTTGATAATTTTTTTTGTTTTCTTTTTCACAGTTAATTAACTTGGCGGTTCTACAACTTAACTTCTCTAATATAGAACACATACCTGATGTATCTGGTGCCCCAAATTTAGTGGAATTATCATTTAATTACTGTCAAAATTTAACTAAAGTTCATGAATCAGTTGGATTCTTGGATAAACTTTGTTCCTCGAGTGTTGGAAGTGCAGGAAGCTTAGGAGTTTTCCGCCCCTTATGTTGTCGTCTCTTGAAACACTCAATCTTTCATGGTGCTCAAGTCCAGAGAGTTTTTCAAAAATATTAGGAAAGATGAAATTTATGACAGAGATTCGCTTGGAGGGTACTCCGATAAAAGAATTGTCACTTTCTATTATAAATCTTATCGGGCTTAGCTTCTTTTCTTTGAGTGGAATTAAAATGCTTCAGTTTCCAAGTATCAGTTTGCGAGATCCTGATGGGCTGGATCTTTTGACATTCGAAGGGGTGCGGTTTCCTAAACTGGGCGAAGGTGAAGAAGAAGGGAGCTCAATGGTTTCTTCGAATGCAAAATGACTTTTCTTTAAACACTGCAATATATCTGATGAATCCATCCCAATAGTTCTCTCTTGGTTTCACAATGCGAAATACTTAAGTCTGTCTGGGAATAATATTATAGTTCTTCCTGAAAGTATCAAAGAACTTTGCTCTTTGAGGTCACTAAATTTCGATGATTGCAAGGAGCTTCAAGAAATTAAAAGAATTCCACCGAACGTAAAATATCTCAATGCAGGGAACTGTATATCCATGACTTCCTCGAGTAGAAGCATGTTATTTGACAAGGTACGCATTTGATTTGATAATTCATAATTGATATTTAGGTTTATTCATACTATACATATATGTGTTGTTAAACTTATGAATTATATTTGATTAACAGGAATTGCACCAGGATGGAGACACATGGTTTCATTTGCCAGGAAGTAGTATTCCAGAGTGGTTTGAGAACTGCAGCAAACAAGATTCAATTTCTTGCTGGATTCGTAACAAGCTCCCTGCGCTCTTTCTATGTGATGTTGTTGGGCCTGTGGGTCATGATGGTTGTGAGCGTGATGGTTATTTGTACGCGGTTGGCCTTGAATTGTTCATCCATGGCAAAAAAAATATTCATCCTTTGATTATTGGTTCCGTACGCCTCATCTATTAGCCAATCATATAGTTATTATTGATACAAAAAGTATAAAGTCCTTATATAAGGTGAATAACGTGCTTCCAGAGAATAAATGGAATCATGCGGTGTGTAGAGGTAAGTATAATGATGCAGGGTTATCGGTTATTAAAACAATTGGGATCCATGTACTCAAACATAAAAGTAACATGAAGGATATCAGATTCACTAATCCACTGTTTCATAGAGAGGAGGTGAACCTGGGAGATTTTCAGAGAAACATGCAGCAGCAAAAGAATGTGGCTTCATTGGCTATATTGGAAACACGACAGGAAAAGTAGCCTTCATTACATGTTCCTCCAGCAGTGAATTCATTGAATGATAATGTGAATTGGGATTCAAATTCAATTACATTAAGACCAATAACTAGCACCAATGTCCAAGGTAACTTACATTTGCGACCAATTTTTTTTTTTTTTTACTATTATCTTTTTTTATGTGTGGCTTTCACTGCTATTAATTTTACTTGCCTTGTAAACTTTGCTGCTCCAGGCAGATAGAAGGCACTAAAATTGAAGGAAAAAAAAGAGAAAAAATGTTAACGATCAGGAAGAATAAAATTTTAATTTTAATGGAAATAAAATATTTAAATTACTAAAAAGATTATATAAATTTTATTTAAAGGGAACAATCATTAAAATGTATATAAATAGTAGTGCTTTTTCATTTTCAATGAGTGTTATAAATAAATTTAAAAATTTGAAGTTAAGCAGAGATTGTGGATGTCTATTGCTTTTCTTCAGTGGTTATTTGCTCATATTGGGGTTTACATATGACTATTGCTTTTTGTTGATTAGTTATTTATTTTTAGTGAATGACTAATGATTATAAATGATTCCGTATAGAATCCATAAAATTTAGAAAAGATTTATGAGCAACTATTGCTTATTGCTAAGAGGTCGATTATTCTTACTGGATAGCTAATAATAAATATAATAAATAATACTCATTGTACAGATACGTGAGGTTATGGCAAATTTATTATTTTTTTATAAGTGGTTATTTGTTCCAACTAAGTGACTGATAATGTTAATTAAAATTTTATTTTTGGTATACGATTAAGAAGAATTTGGTAAGTCGATAGTGATTGTTATTAAATGGTTGTTTGTTTTCAGTGCGGGGTTGATATTAATAAATAATTTTTTTTTAATAATTGCGACATGCTTAAATATATTTTTAGTCCTTTTAAATTTTTTTCTTGACTTTTGTTCTCTCTTTTTTTTAACATATAATCTCTCTCTCTCTCTCTCTCTCTCTCTCTCTCTATATATATATATATTACTAGTATAGTACCTGTACGATGCACAGAACTACTTTGATAAGTACTTTTTATATTCATTTATACTATGACAAAAATATATTTGAGCATGTAAAATTAAGTAATAATTATATCTAATAATATGGTTATGTTAGGTAAAACATAACTAAGCAAATTTGTCTACATACTACAACAAAATAGTTAAATGAGTAATGAACAATGTTCGTTCTTCATTGCATTGCTTTAATCTTCTTTATTGTTAACTTCTTCAAGCATATGAATTAGAACGTCCTTCATCTAATCATCATCTCCTAAAAGGCAATAATGTTTTGGGTGCAAATAAACCAAATTATATGTTGTGAAAATTTTGTTTTGATTGAGCAATGGTATGACTATTATCATTATATTTTAGCATTTTGATGGCATTTTATAATAGAATGCATTTTTTATAACAATAATATTTATCCTTTTATTCCATTTTTGTTTGTAATCAAATCAGAAATTCCAATTTCATTAAACTATTTTAAAACAAAAAATGCAATTTCTGATTTTAGTGTTGTACTGTTGCTCCCCATGCATTAGCAGAGCACATGCAGCAAAATGCGGGGGGTGGGTCAGGAGTGTTTTTGATTTCATATTTCAGTGTTGATTATTGCTCCTTACTCGAGGGCAAAGCACATGCAGCAAAATGAGAAAATCAGAGAGAGGGGGTAATGAGAGTTTCTGATTTCTAACTTCAACATGTAACATTGAAACCTAAATTTGATTGGAAGTGGAATGTTGCAACAGAGCACATGTAGCGAAATGCATAAATAGGAGGGTGGGTCAGGAGTGCTTCCAATTTTTTATTTCAGTGTTGCATGTTGCTCCCCATGTGAGAGCAAAGCACATGCAACGAAATAAGAAAATCGGAGAGAGGGGTAAGGAGAGTTTCTGATTTCTGATTTTAACATGTAGCATTGAAACCCAAATTTGATTGGAAGCAGAATGCAGAATGCAGAATGTGGAATGCGATAGCAGAGCACATGCAGTGGAATGTGGTAATTGAAGAGAGGGGGTAAGGAGAGTTTTTGATTTCCTATTTCAGTGTTATATGTTGTTTTTTATATCATTATTAATCCTTATCTTATATACATATATATTTGATAGATGATAATAAATTAAGAAAAAAAAAAGGTGGGAACTCAATGGATGGGAAACAAAAGAATGGGGGAAAATAATGGCATATTGATTGTTTTAATAGAGAGGATTAAAACAAAGAATTGTTGAAAATATATTAGTTTAATTTTGATATCTTAACAGTGAAAAAGATTTTTACACAACCAATCAATCATTTTTTTTCTATTTGCATGACTATTCAAATAATAGATGTGATGCTTAACCATATTTCCTAATGTGGCAAGATATGATTAAATGACAATGTAAAGAAGTTTTGCATTGTCAATGTATCAAAATTAAATTCAAAATATATAGATAAATAACTACTAATACTTAATAGCAAATAACATCTTGTATAAATTGCAATTTTACATAATAAAAAATAAAAATGTTTAAATTAATTATAATCGAAAAATATTAAACATGTAATAGCAATATGTATTTTCAAATTAAACTTCACTTGTGATTGGAATTGTTTGTGATGGAGAGAGGATGATACTATTTGTATAATACAGTATCTTAAATAATGGCACATCAAATACTGCATACTATTAAAAATTTAACATTTAACAAACCTTATATTATTAGTTCTTATTCTATATATCATTCTTACTAAGTGAGCCTTAAGTACACTGTTTTGTTTCCGTTTCTATTTTTATTTTTTGTTTTTAAATTTGACTAAATATGCCATCCTTATATTTGCTTTAAAAATCATGCTTTAAATCGTCATTTCTCGCATTTCAAGTTTGAGCTATTACCTCAAGGCAAAAATGTTTGTGTCGAGAAAGTTTGTAGGATCTTTTTTATTTAATATGGATAGAAAGAAAAACATGTTGAATGAAATGGAAATACTACCGGTTATTCTATGTTGAAAAAAATAAAAGAAAATAATAGAAACAGATTTGGTCTGGTTCTGGTAATAAGAGGAAACAAGTGTCATACATAACTAAGCTTTTTCACTTGAGATTTGAGAAGGACGAAGGTCATTCATGACAGTTTATCCTAGCTGATTCCTTCAAATTTTGGTTCTTGAGAAATTACCCTTTTGGTTTCTTTACTTTCTCCCTCTATCCACTAGTGTCGAAATATACAATGCAGAATTTAAATGGAGTAAAAATTTAGAAATGGATTTTTTTTAAATGAAAAAAAAAATATCCTTGAATTTTCACCCGTATAACAATTTGATTCTTAAAAATAGAAGCAACACTTGAACGTAGGCAGTAAAACCTTTGCGAAAATCCGTAAGACGGCCACCATGCAGGCTGCAGAATCGAAAGGAGGAAAACATCCTAATGCTTCAAACTCCTTTATTCTAACTGGTAAAAGTTGAAGGAACTTAACTGACAGAAACATTCATAGCTAATCAGGAGTACCCACTACTTCTTCCAAGAATCATGACAAGGACTCGATGTAGAAGTAGTGGAAACAACCACTGTTCCCACTTCCATTTCCGAAGTAAACCATTCAATCTTTATTTTCTTTGCTTATATTCATAATTTCCAAATACTGACTTTCTTTATTTTCAGCCTTCTCCTATTAAAAACAAAGGAAAACAAATTGTTTCCTCCATCCACTCTGAAAATGTTGACCAACCAACCACGCCTTGATTAGAAATTCAACCACCTTCACCACAGCCTTTCGACCCTCTTGCTGAACTTGAGAGAGTTCTTTTAGGAAGTTATGATCTTTCTCCGGAATCGACTTTTCCCACGCTGCCTCGCTTTTGAGATCATTTTGCGTAGTTTAGAGGCTAGAAACAAAGCCAAGTTTAGGGCTGGCCTCTTTAGCAAACAAGTCAAACTTAAGCTTTGTTTAAGATTTGTTTACTTAAATAAGCCAAGCCTATTAGACCTAATAAGCTGGTCTGTTTATCTATATATATATATATATTAGTGATTACTAGAAACCCCTTTCAATAAATCAGTATCACAAATTTGTAAACCCTAATTAAGAGAGACAGTTTCTTTTATAGAAACCCCAACCAAAGCTGCCGTCTTCATTCCCCAACCTTCTTCCTCAGACCAAATCGCCGCCATCCCCACCTCAGTAGCAACCGTGTCCACCTCCATGCGTGACGTGTCCCTTTCTTCCTCTGATTCCTAAACCAACCACATCTGACCTACACCCTGTGTATAGCTCCTCCATTGCATTGCATCCAGCTCCGCAAGTCTAGCTCTGCGATGCCATGTCCACCTCTGCCGCTACATCTAGCTTCGCCATCGTCTCCCCCAGCGTGTCGCGACCCCAGGACCTTCACTCAGCCTCAGATTAGGTTAGTTGTCAATGAGTTGAAGTGATTTTTGCAAATGTATGTGTTGGAAAGTGATTTTTAGAGTGCATTTGATTTATTTTCTTGATTTGAGTTTGAATGGTAGCATGGAAGGAACTTTGTTTTATTGCTTCAGTAATATAAATAACTTCCTTTTTTTTTCCCAAGGTACTTGAGCTTCAAGGAGAAGAGAAGATCATTTTGAAGATTTGATGCTTTGTTGATTCATTGGATGTTGTACTTTGACTTAGTTCGGTGATACAATATTACTGGATTGTTGCTGTTGATTGTTCAACTTTGCTGAATTATTGAACTTTGTTTGAATTGGTGCACTTATTTCTTATTTTATTATTGTATTGTTGTGAATTTGTGCACTGTTAGATTTTAAATTTCTCTTTTTATGAACTTATGATAACATTAGCATATTAGACTTGTGATGATATATTCATAAGCTATGGAATTTGTATTGATAAATAGTTTAAAGGTTTTGTGGTGGGCTAGTGGCATAGTATAGGTGATGATATATCATTTTTATCATTTAATCTTTATTTTAGCAAATTTTGTTATAGTCATTGTGAAGGCCTGTTTAAAGCTTGCTTATAGCATATTCAAAGGCCTAGGCTTGTTTAGGTCTACATACTGGCCTATTAAGAGTGTTTCTTTTGCAACAAGTTTTGTTAACAGGTTTCAGGCTAGGCCACCCAAACAGGCTAGGCCAAGTCCTTTAACAGGTAATAGGCCAGGTTCATACCCAAAATTATGATACAAGCCTAGCCTGTTTACAACAAAACCTGGCCTGGCCTGACCTGTTTCCATCCTTAATAGTCATTGCTCGATAATCCACTAGAAACTCTAAGTTCTGATGGAGAAATAAAGCAACAGATACTGGATTGCCTTTCCAAGCTTCGGCAACTTGTAGATTTTCATGAAGATCTCATCCATAACTTTCCTTCCATCCAGCAGACTTTGGTAGATTATTCATGCTTGCCTCGAAGAAACAAGATCCAAATTTTTGGAGAGTCTTATGTAGAATTGGTAAAAGCTATTTTGGTAGAAAGCTAAACAAATGAAAGGAGAGAAACTTTCCTAACTTATAGCCATAGAATTTTGATGGTAAAGAGAGAGAGGAATTGTCTATCTCTAGCTGACAGATGGTTTATGTTAGGAGAGTTTACCTATAAATTGAGTTCTCTCTCAACATAATTCTATCAAGTCATCCACAACAAATATATATATATATATATATGTATGTATGTATATGAGAGTTTCTTTGAGAGGTATTCTCCTATATAATGAGAGAGAAGTGTGTTCTCTTTTTGTCAAGAGAGAGTATTATTGTTATCCCTTTGTGATAGCGAGAAGTTGTAATCCTCAAAGAAAGTTATTCAATTCTTTCCATATTTTTGTACAAGTTTATATTTTCTCATTCCTATATTTTAGCTGCATCATATGTCTAGTACCTAACAATGGTATCAGAGCTCAAGTTACTGATTGATTATTTTTCCACTGCAAGTTACCATATTAAAAAGCAACAAAGTATGAAGTTGAGAAGTTTAATGGGAGAAATTTCTCCCTCTGAAAATTGAAAATGAAGGCAATCCTAAGAAAGGACAATTGCTTATCAGCAATTGAAGGCAGACCTACTAGGATAGCTGATGACAAATGGAAAGATATGGATGATAGTGCTATTGCAAATTTGCATTTGGCATTTACTATTTAGTCTTGTCAAGTGTTGCAGAGAAAAAGACAGCAAAAGAAATTTGGGATGCACTTGTCAAACTGTACGAGGTTAAGTCACTTCACAATAGGATATTTCTAAAGAGGAGGCTATATTCTCTTCGAATGAGTGAATCCATGTTGTTGACGGATAGGGATGTCAAAAACCCACTGCAGATACCCACTGCAATATCCACAACTGTATGATGAGGAAGATTTTGCCCCTATGGATAATGGGGACTGAGATTTTATATACCTGCATGTTAAATGGGGCAGGAGCAGGGATCAATATCCCCATACCTGCGGGTATCTGCCATGAAATTACTATTTTACCCTTAATTTATTAACTTAGTTAAACTAATATTATTATTATTTAAATTGATTAGACTAAGGTTTAAATTTGTAAGTTAGATTTATTTGTACTTATTATATATTAGACTAATGATTGGATTACTATTATGTGTTTATTTTTATTTTAAGTATTTTAAGTTGTTAAAATTTAGATTGTAGAATTGGATTATTGTACTTATTTTTTGTTAATTTTATGTGTTTATTTTTATTTTAAGTATATTAAATTGTTAGAATTTTAATTGTTAAATTAGATTATTATTTATGGTTATTTTAAGTATTTTATGATATTAGAATTTTTATATTTAATTTAAATTTTTAAAATTTTTAATATTCTAACGGGTATCCATGGATATCCACTGCACTGTGAAACCCGCGGTAAGTAAAAACTGTATCCGCAGACTGATATGGGGAGGGACTGGCGGGTATTTACCCGCGGGGCAGGGGACAGGGGCCTATCCTCCGCCTCCGCCCCACCCCGTTGACATCCTTAGTGACGGATCACATTAACAATCTGAATACGCTATTCTCCCAGCTTACTGCCTCAAATTCTACAATAGCAGAGAATGAGCGTGCAGAACTTCTACTTCAAAGTCTACCTGACTCATATGATCAACTCATTATCAACATCACCAATAATAATATTGCCAATCATTTAGGCTTTGATGATGTTGTCGATGCTATTCTTGAAGAAGAATCCAGGTGCAAGAATAAGGAAGATAGATCAGAGAGTTCAAGACAAGCTGAAGCATTGTCAATGACAAGAGGGAGATTAATGGAACGAGACTCCAGTGGGAGTCATGGCCAAAGTAGATCAAAGTCAAGAAGAAGGAAGAATTTCAAATGCCACCAATGTGGCATGAGAGGGCACATGAAGAGAGATTGTTGGTATAACAAGAGGAACACTGAGAGGACTTCAAACACAACAACATCTCAAGGATGTGTTGTGAGTACCTCTGATGAAGGAAAAATTCTATACAGCGAAGCGGCAATTGGTTCCAAAGGTGGTAAACAGTTCACTAATGTCTGGATAATGGACTCAGGAGCAACTTGGCATATGACTTCACGCCGTGACTGGTTTTTGCACTTATGAACCTGTTTCAGAAAGATCTGTGTTTATGGGAAATGATCATGCTTTGGAAATTGCCGGTGTTAGTGCTGTCAAAATAAAAATGTTTGATGGTTCCATTCATACAATTCAAGAGGTACGACATGTTAAAGGCTTGAAGAAGAACCTGTTGTCTATTGGGCAATTGGATGACCTCAGGTGTAAGACCCATATTGAAGGTGGGGTCTTGAAAGTTGTAAAAGGAGCTCTTGTGGTGATAAAGGCAGAGAAGATTGGGGTAAATCTATACATGTTTCTAGGAGACATATTGCAGGAGGCAGATGCATTAGTTGCATCAGATAGCCTAGAAGAATCGACAATGATGTGGCATTGCAAATTAGGCCACATGTCAGAATTTGGCTTGAAGGTGCTTGTGGAACGTAATCTCATTCCTGGGCTCAAATCAGTTAATTTACCATTCTGTGAGTATTGTGTGATAAGTAAGCAGCATAGATTGAAGTTTAATAGATCAACTGCTCGGAGCAAGTACAGGCTAGAATTGATTCATTCTGATGTGTGGGAGTCACCAGAAATGTCCCTAAGAGGAGCAAAATATGTTGTAGCATTCATTGATGATTATTCTAGGAGACTATGGGTGTACCTGATTAAGAAGAAGTCAGATGTGTTTCAAATATTCAAGGACTTCAAAGCAAGAGTAGAACTTGAATCCGGAAAGAGGATCAAGTGCTTAAGGGCTGACAATGGAGGAGAATACATAAATGGTGATTTCATCAAATTTTGCAAGTAGGAGGGTATTCAAAGGCAATTCATAGTTACACATACGCCTTAGCAAAACAGTGTAGTAGAGCAGATGAATAGGACTCTCTTAGAAAGAACAAGAGCTATGTTGAGAACTGTAGGATTAGCGAAGTCTTTCTGGGCAGAAGTAATTAAGACTGCCTGTTATGTGATAAATCGATCACCATCAATTGTGATTGGTTTGCAAACACCAATGGAGATGTGGAGTAGAAAGCCAATAGATTATTCTTCTCTCCATGTGTTTGGATGTCCAGTGTATGTGATGTACAACTCTCAGGAACGAACAAAGTTGGACCCAAAGTCTAGAAAATGTATATTCTTGGGAGATGCTGACAGTGTTAAGGGGTATCGCCTGTGGAATCCCATTACCCATAAGGTTGTCATTAGTGGAGATGTGATATTTGCATAAAATGAACTGCAAGGAGACTAAGGAAATGACAACAATAAAGAGACTACTACAGTTCAGATTGATAAGGAATCTGGAGAAGATGATCCTTTTGAAGCAGAACCAGAGCATGAAGAACAAAGACTTGAGGAGTCCAATGATATAGTAGTTCGGCGATCAACTTGTGAGATAAAACCTCCATCATGGCACTCAGATTATGTTATGGCAAACCACGATGCGTATTGTCTACTAACAAAAGATGGAGAGCCAACAAGTTTTCAAGAAGCAATGAGCAATAAAGATGCTTCTTTGTGGATGACAGCAATGCAGGAAAAAATTGAAGCATTACATAGGAATCAAGCATGGAAGCTCGTTCCACTCCCAAAGCGTCGCAAAGCTATCGAAAATAAGTGGATCTACAAGATCGCATAAGACAAAGAATGACCAGTTGGAAAGATACTGGGCAAGAGTGGCGGTCACAGGTTATGCCTAAAAGGAAGGAATAGATTTTAATGAAATATTTTCTCTAGTAGTTAGACTAACCACTATTAGGGTGGTTTTGGCAATGTGTGCTGCATTTGATTTACATCTTGAATAGTTAGATGTAAAAATAGCTTTTCTTCATGGAGAAATGAAGAAGAGATCTACATGCTCCAACCAGAAGGTTTTGAAGAGCAAGGGAAAGAGAACTTAGTTTGCAAATTAACCAAGTCTTTGTATGGCTTGAAACAAGCGCCTAGGTGCTGGTATAAAAGGTTTGATTCCTTTATTACTAGCCTTGAATACAATAGGATGAGTTCAGATCATTGTGTTTATCACAAGTGGTTTGGTAATGATTAGTTCATCATTTTGCTATTGTACGTGGATGACATGTTGGTGGTGGGCCCCAACAAAGATCAAGTCCAAACATTGAAGCGCAATTGGCTAAGGAATTCGACATGAAGGACTTAGGACCAGCAAACAAGATTCTTGGGATGCAAATACTTCGAGATAGAAAAGATAGGAAGATTTGGCTTTCCCAAAGGAATTATTTGAGGAAAATCTTGCAGCGTTTCAACATGCAAGATTGTAAGCCAGTTTCTACCCCACTTCCTATCAATTGTAAATTATCCTCAAGCATGTGTTCCATCAATGAAGCAGAGAGGAGGGAAATGTCTTGGCTGCCATATGCATCAGCAATGGAGAGCCGTATGTATGTAATGATCTGCACAAGAGCAGACATTGCTCAAGTAGTTGGAGTAGTAAGCCGCTTTATGGGAGATTCAGGTAAAGAGCACTGGAATGTTGTGAAGAGGATTCTTAGATACATCAAAGGAACCTCAAATGCTGTGTTATGTTTTGGAAGATCAGAGTTTACTGTCAAAGGATATGTTGATTCAGACTTTGCAGGTGACCTCAATAAGAGGAAGTCCACTACAGGCTATGTGTTTACACTTGCAGGTGGAGCTATTAGCTGGTTATCTAAGTAACAGATTGTCATAGCATTGTCTACTACAGAAGCTGAATACATGGTAGCTACTCAAGCATGCAAGGAAGCTATTTGGGTGCAAAGATTAATGGAAGAACTTGGCCACAAACAGGAGAAAATTCCTATGTATTATGACAGTCAAAGTGCCTTGCACATTGCAAGAAATCCGGCCTTGCACTCAAGGACGAAGCACATAGGTGTCCAATATCATTTTGTTCGTGAAGTAGTGGAAACAGGGAGTGTGGACATGCAAAAGATACACACTAAAGATAACCTAGTAGATGTCATGACAAAGCCAATCAACACTTATAAGTTTGAGTGGTGTAGATCCTTGTATGGCCTATCAGAAGCATAAGCAGTATGAAACTTGCAAGAAAGGAAAGGTTTTAAAAGCCAACCAAAATTAGCTTTAAGTGGGAGATTGTAGAATTGGTAAAAGCTATTTTGGTAGAAAACTAAACAAATGAAAGGAGAGAAACTTTCCTAACTTATAGCCATAGACTTTTGATGGTAAAGAGAGAGAGGAATTGTCCTGCTCTAGCTGACAGATGGTTTACGTCAGAAGAGTTCACCTATAAATTAAGCTCTCTCTCAACATAATTCTATCAAGTCATCCACAACATACATATATATATATATATATATATATATATGTATAGAGTTCTTTGAGAGGTATTCTCTTGTATAAATGAGAGAGAAATGTGTTCTCCTTTTGTCAAGAGAGAGTATTATTGTTATCTCCTTGTGATAGAGAGAAGTTGTAATCCTCAAAAAGAGTTATTCAATTCTTTCCATATTTTTGTTCAAGTTTATATTTTCTCATTTCTATATTTTAGCTGCATCATATGTCTATACATACATCTTAAACAAGCAAAGATTAAAAAAAAGCACGGATCGATGCCGAAGTCTCCTGAGAAAAGCATCTACTAGGGGGGTTGGCTGCCGAGATTGTTGAGTTAGAGCTAAAATTGAAGGCTGCAGTGGAAAAGCGGAATGAACTTTAGTTGGCATTGAAGAATGGTGAAGATGAAAAGAATAAGATTTTGGAAGATGCATCTGTGTGGTTGTTGGAGAGCAAACAAGTTATGAAAGATGAGAAGTTCTGAACATGCTTATAGAGAAACTCAGAGTTCTAAGACAAGACCTGAAGGAAACTGGCTACGCTGAAGGAAGCCTTTGCTGCAAACAAGCCTTAATTTGTAAATTCTTGTGTTATGGACAGTTAGTTTGACTTTTCTTCACTGACTTCTTCTAGTTTGCTTTGTATTAACATAAATTAAACCAGAAGCATTGCCAGAAAAAAAATTTATCAACTTGGAGGATTTGTTCATTGACTTCTGATGTTGAAAAGCAGACATGCAATGTTTTTTATGTTTAGATTTTATTTTTCCCCCTTCTGTTTAAATTTTCATTTTAGTGTTATCTTGCTCACGCATATGTATATCTGCATGACTATTGCGCTGTCTATTTGCCTGGTATACAATAGTCACTCTTGTGATTAGGAATTACAATAAGTATATATTGGGAAGCATGGCTGCTTTAGCAGCGCAGATAATAGGAATGGGAAAATTTTAGTTGTCAAAATTATGTTGGAGCATCCTAGACGTGAGTTGTTAGCATAGGCAGAAGTGCCATTGAATCCAAATATATTTTTATGTCTAATAGTGAAATTCCGGCATTCACATGATTTCGTAGGCAATTCATATTATCGTGGAATGTCATTGGCAATGCCTACTTTTCTTTTGTACATGAAGTTGTCTACCTTTTTTTGTTATGAGATCAATATTTGCTATGTGTCTGCTTCTAACATCAACAATTGCATCACCGAATGCCATGTTAGTCCTTGTAATGGATTTAGCCTTAGTTTTTTTCAGTTAATCTATTGTTATCTGACAATATTTTGTAAAAAGATGGCTGATGGTCATGAGCAAGGTTTCATCAGTGGTCCAAAAGAACGTCAAATGCATGCAACATCAATTGATTTGTTTTGCAAATCATTATATCTATTAGCGCTTGTTCTTCAGTTTAATGGAACAGCAGAACTTTTGGTTTTTGTTGCCTTTAGTTAGTGTTTATTGTGAGCCTGAATCCTACATATGCTTAAAAGTAGTTATTTCTTAATATTCTTTTTGAAATTTTAGTTTATTAAATCTCTGGATTGTATGAACATTTGCAGCATCAAGAAAGTGTCAGGTTTGGATTCTGTTCGGCCTATGCTTTCTAGCAAAGTCATCGGAGCTGAGTGAAGGGACTTGTTGACTAGCCTTGGTGATAGTAGTTAGAAAAAGTTGTTATGGTGTTGTAAATGTTTATTGATTTTTGCCGTTTGTAGGATGGCAATTACGGGTTGGACTTCTATATCATTGTTTTTTGCTACTGTAGTGTTTGGCAACATGAGTCCCACGTTCAACTCTTGTTTTTAGATCTTTCTCAGGTTGCTACTGTTCTTAAAGCCATTTGATATTTGGCAACCAATAACATATTCATGCCATGCTTTGCCATTTTTTTTTTTTCAAACATCTGTATTGTTAACATAAAATCCAAGTAATCAAAGATGGTGCGGGGTGATGCTTATCGTACAAAATTACAAAGAGATTTTATTTAGCTGTTAATTAAGTAGCAAAGTTGTAGATTATTAAGAGGAGTAGAAGACGTATAATGTAGTAAGGAAGTCTTACAACGTACCAAAATGGTAGTTGTCTTAGCCAGACAAACACCAATGCATGCTGCAGACAATATTCTTTCTTTATTTCCTGAATTTCTTCTTTTATTTATAACATTAAGCTCTTTTGAAAAAGTTCTTATATTTTAGTTACCAAGCTTCTTGTTTTCACACTTTAGTTTGCTTTCCAATAATTACGAAGAAGTTACGATAAAGGAAGGACGCGAGGGTGCCCCGCACGCATGTTAGAAAATTGAAATGCAGATTCGCAATCCGTAGCAAAACTGGTGTGTTTTTTTTTTTGGAAGTATTTTCGAGCCCTGAAAAAATTGGTCTTTTATTGTCCAAAAACATGTTTCGTACATAGCCACCGAACCTTTTTCTTTTTTATAATATGAAATAAAAATTGCTAATTTGTTTTGAAAGCTTGTTTCAGCTTCTTTGTTTTTACCAAAAATTATTTTTTTAACAAAAAATCACTTCTCATATATTTAGATAAAATTTTTAAAATAATTATAATTTCAAAAATATCTATTTTTAGCTTTTTTCAGTTATCAAAAAATTTCACATTTTATAATTAATGATTTCTATGATATTATTTCAATTTGATAAAGTTTAAAACCCTACTTATGTGACCCAATAATTATGAGCCATGTGTTTTAGTAAATGACCATATCATTACTTACACGTTAGCCCAAATATCCAATCAATTTTGTAATTCAACCCTAAAGGCTTTGCTGAAAAAATTACAATAATTTCCAATCAGCCTCTTTCTCCTAATTCTTCATCATTACGGTGCATTCAACTGACGTTGTGCAAACCATGGATCGTTTAAACTCATAGTTGCTTCTAGATTCATTATCATCTACAATGAAATGGCACATAAAGGAAATTATCCATTATTTATGGTGTGTTTTGGAGGGTCGTAAATTACAGACGCTAATTAATCATGGTTTAACCACCACCGTGGTTGGTGTTTGTCCTTGCAATGGATTCAATGCTAAAGAAAGGCCATTGGTTAAAGGAATATATGTAGCATACAGGGCAAATAAAAACCACGGTAAGTCCACGGTGTGGTGCTGTGTCGGACCATCCATCAACATTGAACCAAAGACTAAATCCCAAATTGCAACCCTAATGGTCTTTCCACCCACCAAATTCATTTGCCCACCAGGATTCTCATATGCCAGTCAAACACCCGTAAGCACTATAGAGGCGAACTTCCACTCCTTGAGTGTTGGGAGTTTAGGATTAGGACCTATGGTTTCGTACAATGCTATATATAATAAGTGATTTCTTTAACCATAGATAAAGTTTTGGACAAGAGGAAAGACAGGAAGCGCAATAGATTGAAATTCTGCATCTATTCGATAATGGAGAAATGGGTTGATTGGAAAATATATTAATTTTTTTAAATAAGAATTTGGGGTTGAATTACAAAATTGATAGGGATTTGGGCTTAAATGTAAATAATAACATGGACATTTATTAAAACACATGGCTCATAATGATTAGACCACATACGAAGGATTTCAAATCCCTTCACACTGAAAGGATATTATAGAAATTATCTTTATAATTACTTGTTTTGAGAGCTAAAACAAACACATTGTAAGATAAGGCATTCCCGATATGTTTTGAATTGAATCAAAAAAATCAAAATAAGAGACCACTCATTATATATTTTAGAGTAATATTATTTGTCTCAATTTTTGGAATATTATGATATATCCTTCAATATTGATTTAACTAAAAATTAAGATTTATTCTTGACTAATATTTAAATGACACTTCATGATATCTCTCCAAAAATTTAAAAAGTGAGATAAATAACTTTTTTTATAATATAAATTTGAAAAAATTCTCACTTGTAGAAATTATTAATTTTAACAACTTCGAAAATTTTTTAGTCTTTTTTTTAATTTTTGTTCTCTTTAATTTAATATAATCCGAAGCTAGGGCTGTAAATATGTTAATTTGGTACAAGTTTGAGTAAAAAATAAATTTGAACTAATCAAATTTAATTGGATAGATTTTATTCGATTTTTAAATTTTTTTTCCAACAAATTCAAACCAAATGATTTGATTAAGATTAAGTTGGTTTGATCAGGTCATCAAATTGAACTAAAAATAAATAATTATATTTTTTAAAAAAATTTTACTCTTATAATAACTAATAATAATTTAAAGGTTGATTATGATATATATTTAATAATGGTGTAAATATATAAACTCTTTAAATAAATATTGATAAAGAAAATAAGAAGTTAAATGCAAAACTTTGAAAATTAGTTGATCAGATAATCGAGTTGATTGTTTGGATGATCGATTGAAAATTCATAAATTTAAAACTAAATCAATAATAATTAGTTTGATTTTATTTTACCTCATAATAAACTAATTGCTTAAACCAATTTGAATTAATTCTATTAGTTTGATTTGGATCTTCGAGTTTATTGTATCAATTATATCCGCCTTACATCCGTATTTTAGCTATTTGGTATTTGTATTAATTGACATTTATAAAATCAGAAGAATAAAAAAAAAGGTGACTGTTCATTTTTTTCAACACATCCCCTCTAAGTTGAAATCAACAGTCCAGTTGCTACATTTTGGTTCGTTGACTTACACTAGTCATCAGTCTTCTAGGCTTCTTTACTCCATTAGTCTTCGACTCTATCAGTTTGATTTTCGAGTTACAAACACCAAGCTTCCTTCTCATTTCTCATGGCTCTGCGAGCTCTTCTTCTTCTTCTTCTTCTTCCTACTTCAGCTATGAATGGTCCAATTGAGATGAAAGAGATGCTATGTGTGCTTATATGAAAGAGTTATTAATGTACATAGTTTTGAAATATGATGTTCAAATAACTTCAAATTATTTTAGAGAGCTGCCCAAAATAAAAATATTTTTTTGAGGGAAGTAGAGGCTTGTTGCCTTTACAATGCACATTTTGTAGTGTAAACCAATGGCAATACTGATTCATGGGGACAAAAAACCAGAGAAAGACGAAAAGGGTCCACTGCGGTGGAAATCTCTGTTCATCGATATGTTGAACTTTCAAAACGCAATATAAAAGCAACCTCGTCTTTATCTTTGGACGCGTTCCATTGCTTATTTTGCGAGAAAAGAGAAGGAAAGAATTTGGAAGTGGAGAAAAAGGACAAAAATTAGTGTTTTCTATTATTTGGAATGTCAAAGAAAACGGGTAAGAAAGAAAATCGATGGTGGCCCCACTGGCAAAAATATTCTTCGCATAGCAGCGAAGAAAACAGAGTGCTTACGGTTTGCAATAAAATTACTGTTCTACCATGTATTATTTTGTTCTCAACAAAATAGATAGTTGTCAAAAAAGATGTTTTAATATAATTATTTTTTTTCTCCTCATTCTTCTCTTTTATTAATTAATAAAAGAGAAAATATTTATATTTTAATTTTTTTTCTTTATTTTCTTTCTTTCTATTTTCTCCCCCCCACCAATCAAAGAGTAAGAACCGCAAGTTGGTCGCCACACAGTTCTTTTTGACCCAATGCGTGTAAAGGTAAGTGTTCTTTTATTCTTCACATTATCTGTTGCAGTAATGCTAATAAAATAATCGAAAACAATTCATATTATCATGGAGTGTCAATGGCAATGCCTACTTTTCTGTGAAGATGTCTACTTTTTTTGTTATTAGATCAATATTTGCTATGTGTCTGGTTCTAACATCAACAATTGCAACACCAAATGTCATGTTAGCCCTTGTATTTGATTTAACCATAGTTTTTTCCGTTAATATATTGTTAGTTGACAATACTTTGTGAAAAGATGGCTGATAGTAATGACTAAGGTTCATCAGTGGTCCAAAAGAATGTAAAATGCATGCAACATTAATTGATTTGTTTTTCAAATCATTATATCTATTAGCACTTGTTCGTCTGTTTGATGGAACAGCAGAACTTTTGGTTTTTGATGCCTTTAGTTAGTGTTTATTGTGAGCCTGAATCCTATATATGCTTGAAAGTGGTTATTTCTTAATTGTCTTCTTAAAATTTTATTTTATTAAATCTCTGGATAGTCTGAACATTTGCAGCATCAAGAAAATATCAGATTTGGATTCTGTTCGGTCTATGCTTTCTAACAAAGTCATCGGAGCTGAGTGAAGGGTTTTGTTGACTAGGTGATAGTAGGTAGAAGAAGTTGTCATGGTGTTGTAAATGTATATTGATGGTTGTTGTGTGTAGTATGGTGTCTACGGGTTGGATTTTTATGTCATCATTGTGTATTGGTACTATGGTATTCGGCAACATAGGTCCCATGTTCAACTCATGTTCTTAGATCTTTGTGTGACATCGACGGCCAAGAAAGAAAGGGGGAAAAAAAAGGGCTGTGGCAGTTTTGTAATTATGCAACAAGTATTAAAAGGGAAAAAAGGAAAAGGAATTGCATTCAAGATACTATAGTAGCTTAGCTGTGTAAACGGATTAGTTTTGATTGGATTTGAATGAAAAGTAAATTCGAATTGATCAAATTTAGTTAGGTTGATTTGATTTGATTTTTAAATTTTTTTTTCTCCAACAAACTGATCCGAACAATATCAGGTAAGTTTGATTTGGGTCATTAGGTTAAACTTAAAAAAAAAAAAAAGAATTGCATTTTAAAAAGCTTTTATTCTTATAACAACTAATAATAATATAAAACTTGATTATGATATACTTATTAATGATACAAATAGAAAAAAGTCTTAAACAAATATTAACAAAAAAGATAAAAAGTGACTCTATTACTATAAACTTAAGTGAAAATATTGAAAGATTAGAAATTTAAAAAAAATTAGTTGTCGGGTTGGGTATTTGGGTGATTTAGTTAAAAAATAAAAAAATTTCAAACCAAACCAATAATAATTGGTTTAGTTTGATTTTATTTTAAAATGAACCAATTAACTAAACTAATCTGAACCAAATCTATTGATTTGATTTGGATTTTCTGGTTCATTAGATCAATCTAATTTGCTTACACCCCTATAATAACCCTCCTCAACTTCACGTCCCCCACTCTTGTTTCCCTTTCCCTTTCTTTTATTCATCTTCTTCTCTTTGTTCCCATTAAAGCTTCACTTTTTCTTTTATTTTGGCACAAAACTTTGACAAGCACTTACTTCTAAAAATTGAGGTATGTCCCCAGTCTCCTACTTTTTTTTTTATGAGCAAACTCTCAAATTTTTTTCTCAAAGCTAATGAATAGTAATAAAATAATGGGATGAGTAAATGTTTGATATTTCGAGTAGAAATCTAGTGGGTTAGGAGTTTTGGTACGAATAAGTTGTCAAGGGTAAGCCAAACTTTGATTTCACTCTAGTCCATAGGAGCCCTAAATCTCTCAAATTGAGGGTTTTGTTCAATAGACTCACTAATTATTAAATTGTCTTCAAATAAATTGTTTAAACTTATTAAAAATATTTGTGATGGTCAAATCCTTCGGAAATTGTGTTAATTACTCCTTCTAAAGCTAGTGGGCAGCAGCTTAGTTGATTCTTTTTAGAATAGCGAGTTAATATTTACTTAGTAGTATTGTTTTAAATTTATTTTTATGGGATAAACTAATTTGTTAAAGTTAATAACTTTACTTTATAATATTTGGTTTATTTGTTTAGTAATTTTGATTAGCTACTTTTCTTATCTATGAGAATATTTAACTTATGACTTTAGTAACTAGTTTGAAACTATTATCAGCTACCCTTGTTATTTTTTTTATAATTCCATGATATTGACGTATTTAAGTTCTTTGTGCTAAAATGATTTGTAACAATTGTTGCTTTAAAGATTGAAATCATAATTCTATTGATTTATAAATTTGAGTGTTGAGTTTTGATATAAATTGTTTTGAGAAAATCATGATCGGTTCTAAGTTAGAATAATCGCTTGCCGTAGTGAAGAGATATAAGCAAAGACCATCATTGTAGTGAAGAGATATAACGATTTATGTGCATATTGTATAATCATTTGAGATAAAGGGTGAGAGGACCTTAATTATGAGAATATACGGGGTGAGGCAAGGCCCCTAGTTTGAGATAGCATGAGACTTGTGATTTGATATGTTGAGATTACTTTCTAAATGATTTTGTTTTTTCTCTACAACTCTTATGGAGTATTTATTTTAGTGATGAAAGGTTTTATTTTGTGTTATGTTGAGGAGAATGATTTATGAAAAATATTGAGAAGACCTATTGAGTTTTTATTTATGAGTCTTTATTTATGAATGAGACATATGAATGAATTTTTACTTATAAAGATATCACGAAAGTGTAGAATTGATGAATTATTATTTCCACTAATTTCTTATAGTGATTGTATAATTGCTAAGTTACTTTCTTTTATTTTAAAAGTTTATGCATGTTTTGGTTTTTTCTTCCACTATTTTGTTTATATGCCTTTACTGAGTCTGTATAATTCATCCTATATATATATATATATATATATATACACTTGAACAAAATTCTTAGGAGAGCCATTTTTCAAGATTTCGTTTAAATAATTAAGATGAAATTCATTTGATACAATACTTTGAAACTTGGAAGGTTATTTCTCACTTTCTTCATCAATATATGATTGGAGCAATAGATAATCATCAAGCATTGATAATTTTGAAGTTATAATTTTCCTTCTTGTACAGTAACCTTTCGCTTAAAGATTACATCAATTCTTTGATTTTTCATTACTAGAATTACATATTAGAAATTGCAAAAGAGTGAGGGGAAAGATGATAAGAATTATCCACAATGATGAAAAATAAAGTGAAGCATCTAATAAAACAATTTAAAGAAAAAAAATCACAACTTTTTTCTTATAACAAGTAAAAATATCATAACTAACATTAACATTAAGAAGCTCCCTCATGGCCTCACATTTTTTTATGCTAATGGGTCCATGACTCGTGTTTTTGGAATGAGATTAGATAAAACACAACAAATATTAAAAATATGATAGAAATTGTATCTTTTTGCCAAAAAAAAAAAATAGTTCTAAAATGTGTAGAAAAAGAAAAGAACTTTTTTTTCAAAAAAAAAAGGCATAGACATTGAAATTAGTACGTGTGTCGCCTTTTTGCTATGTTGCCACTTAGCTTAGCTATATCTGTCAAGCCCTTTGTTTCTTTGTGTTTGATACTCAGGTTGTACAATCATACATGGTTTGTTTTTCATTAATTAAGAAAAAAGCTAATGGGCTTTAACGTGTTAACAATTAAGCTTATTTATTAGATAACTTCTCGTTATATATCAACATATATATATATATATAATTTTCTTAAAAAAAAAATTGGGGGATGGTCCCCCATTGTCTTAGTTAAGCTCTGTCTCTATATATATTATCATATTTGTAGGTTATTAATTGAGTTTTTGTTACAACTTGTTCAATTGGTTGATATTATTGGTGTGCTTCCAAAGTATTTTGGATGTATATTGTCGCTTTTGATTTTAGAGTCTGCAGCTATATGTTATGTATTAGATTATTCCAGTTGTTTCTAAAAAAAAAATTAAGAATATAAGCATTATCTAGTAATACTAATGAGTTCCAGATTTAGAATTAATTACACTTATATCTAAAATGTTGGTATTTGAGAACATCTTATTTTATCATGCTAGCCAGACTATACTAGATTTAATATACTCTATGCACCGATTATAGACCTTAGGACTGGTTGTGACACTTTGTCAGGTTGCTTAGGTGTTTGGCAACCAATAACATACTTATACCTTTTTCTTATTTTTTAGTTTAATTTATATGCATAGATAATGTAAAATTTTTTTATACTCATTATCCTAATTATACGCTACTGTGATAAAGAAATATATATGACCATTATTTCCACTACTCCAAAAGTCATATAAATAGAAGAATATAATTAGATGATAATATAAAATAGTTTTATATTGTCAATGATTACCAATTAAATCTTTTTCTTTTCCTACACATCTGTATTTTTAACAGAAAATTCAAGTAATCAGAGATGGTGCGGAGTGATGCTTATCGTACAAAATTACAAAGGGATATTATTAGCCCGTTAAGTAAGTAGCAAAGTTATAGATTATTAAGAGAAGTAGAAGATGTATAATGTGGTAAGGAAGTCTTGCAACGTGCCAAAATGCTAGATGTCTAGGTTGTGTTTGGGAGTTCATTTCAGCCTTCTAGAATTGATTTTGGACTTCTAGAATTGGCTTTTAGGTTCTTTTATGATGTTTGACTATTCACTCTCAGAATCAATTTTGACCTTTAAAATTGATTCTAGGGGAAATAAAATTTTTTAACTCTCTATCAGAATTATTTTTAGAAGAACTATCAAATATAAATTATTTTATCTCAAAATTAATTTTAATAAAATTAATTATATTTAAAATCAATTCTATAAATATAGAACCTATTAAAATTAATTATATTTAAAATCAATTCTATAAATATAGAACCAAACACACTACTAGTCTTTGCCAGATGAACACCAATGCACGCTGCAGACTATACTCTTTCTTGATTTCCCGAATTTTCCCTTTTATTTATAACATTACGCTCTTTAGAAAAAGTTCTTATATCTTAGTTACCAAGCTTCTTGTTTTTATATTGAGTTTAATTTATATGTTGACATTCTAAAATAATTTTATACTATTAATTAATATAAATATAAAAAATTATAATAAATGATCTATTATAATTTGATATTTTTTATATTTATATTAATTAATAATATAAAGTTCTTTTATATTATTGATGAAAACAAATTAATCTCTTTTATATTTTAGTTTGCTTTTCAAGAAATGAAGAAGTTATGATTAATAAAAAGACCTGAGGGTGCCCAACACGGATGCTAGAAAATTGGAGCGCCGATTCGCGTCCGTAGATTCGGCATCCGCACAAACCGGTTTTTTTTTTTTTAAAGTATTTTTGACCCCCCAAAAAAACTGATTTTTTTTATTGTCCAAAAACAGGTTTCGTACAATGACCGTACCTTTTTTTTAATATATAATATGAAGTAAAAGTTGATAAATGTTTGGAAAGATTGTTTTAGCCTTTTTCTTTAGAGTTTAATTGATATATATTGATGATGTAAAATTATTTTACATTATCAATCAATTAAAAATAGGAAAAAGTAAGAAATTATAATGGGTCTCTTATTATAGTGAATAATTATTTATATGAGTTGACACTTTCTACTATTTCTATTGGCTGATAATGTAAAATTATTTTACAATATCAGTATATTTAAATTAAATTTTTTTCTTTAACCAAAAATTACTTTTTAAAAAAATTAATTTTCATATATTTAGATAAAATTTTTAAAATAACTAGAATCTCAAAAATATTTATTTTCAATTTTTTTAACTGTAAAAAATTTTTAAATTTTATAAATACTTATTTTAAGAGCTAAAATAAACACACTAAAATAAGACGTTCCCGACATGTTTTGAATTGAACCAAAAAATCAAAACAAGGGAACATTCATTATGTATTTTAAAATAATGTTATTTATCCCATTTTTTAAGATATCATGAGGTGTCTTTTAATATTGATTAAGACAAAAATTAAGATATACTCTTAACTAATATTTAAAGAATATTTTATGATATCTCTCCAAAAACTCAAAAAATGTGATAAATAATTTTTTTTAATATTTGAAAAAGTTATCACTTGTAGAAATTATCAATTTTGAGAAACTTTGGAAATTTTTTAGTCTTTTTTGTTCTCTTTAATTTAATATAGGCGTGTAAATAGATTGATTTAATTCGAATTTGAGTAAAAAATAAATTTGAACTAATAAAATTTAATTGGGTAGATTTTATTTGATTTTTAAATTATTTTTCAATAAATACGAACCAAATCAATTCGATGGAAATCATATTGGTTTGATTCGAGTTATTGGGCTAAACTAAAAAAAAAATAATTGTATTTTAAAATTTTTTTTTTACTCTTATAATAACTAAAAATAATATAAAACTTAATAATGATATATAGTTAATAATGGTGCAAATAAATAAATTTTTTAAACAAATATTAATAAAAAAGATAGAAAGTGATTTTATTACTGAAAATTTAAATACAAAACTTTGAAAAATTAGTTGATCAGATGATCGAGTTAGTGTTTAGGTGATCAATTAGAAATTTATAAATTTTAAATCGAATCAATAATAATTAATTTGATTTAGTTCCACATTAAAATAAACTAATTATTCAAATTAATCTGAACTAATTCCAATAATTTTGTTTAGATCTTCAAGTTTGCTTAATCAATTATATTCACTTACACCCCTGCTCTTAGCTATTTGGTATTTGTATTAATTGACATATTTATAAAATCAAAAGAAGAAAAAAAAAATCAAAGATGACTGTTTATTTTTTCAACATATCCTCTTTAAGTTAAACTCAACAATCCAGTTACTGCTTACTTTCTGGTTCGTTGACTTACACTAGTCGTCAGTCTTCAAGTCTTCTTTTTATTCTATTAGTCTTACACTCTATCAGTTTGATTTTCGAGTCACAAACACCAAGCTTCCTTCTCATTTCTCATGGTTTTGTGAGCTTCCTTTACCTTCTCTTCCTCTTCCTCCCACTTTAGCTATGGATGGTCCGATTGAGATGAAAGAGATGTTATGTATGCTTATATGAGAGAATTATTATTGTACATGGCTTTGAAATACGATGTTCAAATAACTTCAAATTATTTTTGACAGCTGCCCAAAATAAAGATGTATTTTTCAGGGAAATAGAGACTTGTTGCCTTTACAATGCCTTCTAAGCTAGATATCAATGCCATCAAAATAGGTTAAATATGTTGGAGCAACTCATTTACTTGTAAAAAATAGATGAAATAAGATTAAAAAATAATTATTCATTTAAACTACATATTTTTAACTCGATTCGTTTAATCTGCGACTTAAGCAGATTGATCTATTTTTTTTCACATTTTTTTTTATAGAAAATTGGTATAAATTTGAAATATAAAAATATAATTTAATAATTAAATTTGTTCGGAACTAGGAAATCGGATAGAGATTACCTAGTCTCCAGTATCGGGTAGGAAACACAAAGCTACTGTTGATCCTTGATCCCAGTTGGTGGGGGTGTACCTGCACGGATTCCAATGTTTAAGTTAGCAGGGGTCAACAGATACTGTATGAATAGAAAAGATAACATACCTGAATCATCTATTTAAAAGGCTATTTATAGAGAGATTTGGGGGTTTGAATAAGAGAGATTGCCTCCTCTTTTCATGGGATTCTCCTTCGCCAGATTCCTCAGAATCACTTTTGAGATATCTCCTCTAGTGATAAGATAAGACCTTTTAATGGATGTAAGGTAGACATATGGGCCAAGAATCCTGACTTAGGCCTTGAGTGCTGTCGTCCTATCCATGGCTATTGGGCCTATAGGGTAGTCCATAACAGAGCACCCAACTCGGATTCGAGGTTAAGACCTCGGATTACGAGTTCTAATGATATCAAGAGTCAAGTTGTTATTCAATCTTTAAGCATAACCAAGTTCTAAGATTAGGACTTCAGACTACAAGTTCCGAGGATGTTAGGAGTTGAATTATTATCCAAACTCTAGCAATAACTTGATTCTAAGGTTGAGACTTTGAATTATATATTTGGGAGTCGAATTGTTATTTGGACTCCAAACATAATAAGCTCCCAACTTAGTTCTGAGATTAAGACCTCAAATTATGACATTGTTGCACTCGTCTGTGAGGCATGTATTGAATCATCTAACATCAGTTGTGTTTATGTGGCCTTCATTGAGTGTTCTGGCTTACATGGTTAATTGGTACCTCCAATCATTGGATCGACTCTACTGCCCAGATTAAGATAAGTCTGGCAGGAAAACGTGCTTATCCGTAGTCGTGCACGATCATGCCAAAACCGACGTAGCGTGTCTACTAGTCCATGTCTTATCGGGAGTTACATGTAAGACAACAGTGACTATTGTAAATAGAGCTGGGTCATTAAGTGTTATCTCGAAGCCCCCAATTTTCATTACTCCTAGGTCCATAATCGTTTTCCTTTTAGAGGAAAAGACGTGAACTATTAGATTTGGAACAATATATAGGTCAGGAGCTGAGGTTCATATTCCTTTGATCCTCGCATGTTTTGACAAGGTTGTCAAGGAGAGCTTGATACAAGTTCCAAGCTTTGCTTCCATGGGGCTGCTTTGACACAGGTTTTATTCGACAACTATGTCTATCGAAGCTCCAAACTCTTTTACCTCGAGCTTTATGATCCCATTGAGGTCTTTGTTGAGAGGTGTTAAGCTCATTTTTTTGAGTTCATCTTTGTGGTCGAGCTTGTTACGTTCAGAGCTTGTTACCTTCAATCTTTCTTTATGTGTAGTCAAACATTTATGAGCATCTCCCTACTGTGGAGTGGTCATGTTCGTGGAGATCTATATCTTGAATTTTGAAGGGATCAAGCTCCTATTACTAATGAGCTCATTAGTTAAGGTCATAGTTCTTTCTAGTCCAAACTTTCGGGATAGGAAAGCGAAACACAAGATCCCCTGGAACTCTTTTCTTTAATTGCTCATGATCTGCCTCGGGGTTCCTGACTTTAGCCTTTTATAGCCAACCTTTTAGGCCCTTTAATGCATGGTGCCTTTGAACTAATCTATAGCAATGTTTCGCTTGGCCTAAAGGTTACAACCTCCGGCTTTGAGCTTTTAGCAATGGACTTGACATTTCCTGATTTTTGAGTTTATTAATGAAACCGAAATCGCCAATAGTATGTGCTTTTCTTTTTGCCTAAATTAAATAACTTGAAGGGAATATTAGCGACACTTCAATTGGCTCGCTATTTTGCTTAAAGAATAAAATTACTCCAAGGTTATAAAGAAAACTTGGTCTTTTCGAATCTGTTATGACCAAATTGGATTTTTAAGTTGGTTGTAACCGAATTGGATTTTCTAATTGGTTTCTACCGAATTGGATTTTCTAAATTGGTTGTAACTAATTGGATTTTTCAAATTAGTTGTAACAGAATTGGATTTTTCGAATTGGTTGTAATTGAATTGGATTTTTAAGTTGGTTACAACCAAATTGGATTTTCCGAATTAGTTGTAACCGAATTAGTTGTAACTGAATTGGATTTTTAAGTTGGTTATAACCGAATTGGATTTTCCGAATTGGTTCCGACCGAATTGGACTTTCCGAATTGGTTTCCACCGAATTGGATTTTTCGAATTAGTTCCAACCGAATTGGACTTTCCAAATTGGTAAGCTTGGATTAGGGTTCCACTTATGTGAACTTGGACCGTGGTGAAAACCTAGACCTTTCCAAGGTGGTAAACACGCATTAAGTGTTTTGCTCAGGTGCACTCGGTCTGGGGTGGAAACCTGGACCTTTCCGAGGTGGCAAACATGCATTAAGTGTTCCGCTTAAGGGAACTACTTAAGGGTTATACAGTATTTTTCCAAGTCATTTGCTAACTCGAATTTTATTTGTCATTATTCCCGAGGTACTAGACTTGGGTTCCGTGTATCTCGACTAAGGGGTAATAGATTTATGTAACCTTATTCTTAGTCAAACATTGGTTTTCTTGACTAGGTTCTTGGTCAAGGTCTTTGTTGAATTCGACCTCATTTTCGATTGTTGAATCGTAGCCTAAATTTAGTCTTCTAGCCCCCAATTTGGGCTTAGCCTTTCGACTTTAGAATTTAGGGAGCCATAGTGGCTTCCTTTGCAAGATTCTTGTAAAACACATGAGGAAAGCTCCTCCTTCATAGAGGGTCTTCCAGTTTTTGCTATCTAGTAGGTGGATAAGGTGTTCGGAACACTCTTCTTAACGGGCAAAGAATATCTCAAATCTCTCAAGGAAGAGGTATTAATCACACCCGTGCTATGACTCACCATGCGCAGATGGCCAAGGTTGTAGTTTCCAATCCCTCAATTGTCAGCATCGAGTTAGCGGAGTGGTCAAATGTGGCATGTTTATCCGAGTTGTATGGATTTGAATCTCGTGTCCCATGTTTTCTCGAATTTATACATCACAAAGATTTTTTAAATAAATTTGCACCGAGATATCTACGAGCAGCGCAATTGGCATGGTGGCGACAAACTTAGAGGTGCATTTCAAGAGACGCAGGTTCAAATCCCGTATCAGCCAAGTTGACGTAGTGGTTACGTGCACTTATCCAACCGAAATGACCCTAATTCAAGTCCCTTCTACAGCAGCTATCAAATTTTCAGCTTCCATCTCCTTCCTTTTTTTGTGCCAAGTGGGTTGGCCGAAGACCCGATTTTTGATGAAACTCGAATTAGTGGGTTGTCTTCTTCCTTGCAACGACACCAAAGTCCCCTTTCACCGCGGTAGCTTCATTTTCTCAAGGTGGCATAGTGGAAGCTAGTAGCAGCAGTCCTTCTTCTCCATCACTGAATAAAGAGGCCAGGAACATGGTAGCAGATCTGCCATCCGCAACCTTCATCAACACCGGATGGTGTCTTAAGCTCCGAGGGCGGTGGCACACGAGAGCCGGTGGCAGCGAGAACCCTCGCAGTCACCAACATCGTGACTTAGCAACACTGCTCCTTTCGCGATCAGCACTAGCACACTCTCTCCTCCTTGTGACGGCTGATAGCACTAACTGGGAAATGTTGTGGTGCCTTGCAGGAGGCAACAGGAAACAACAAATGGGCACCCACCGACCTCTATTAATTCTTGCAACTGGTGGCGCCCACGATGGTTGTGCAACGGTGTGAAGCAGCCGACAATGGTGGTGCAAGGTCTAATGGAATCCATGCTCAACATGCATGACAAGGTGCGCCGGGTGAACCAGATTTGAGAGATCAAATTTTCAGTAACATGGTTTCAATAAATCTCTGGCGACTTCAACAGATAGAAATCCGAATAAGAGTGGGGGTCAATAAATTGCGATTCGCATTGTAGGAACAAATCACTTTTTTATCATAGATATTCAAATATGTAGCGCAGCTTTTCCCTTTGTTATTGTTTGTCCACAACCCAGCCTTTGACATAGCATTTCATCCATAGCCGTAGGTTGATCTCCGATGTGCAAAGAAAAGAAAAAGATCAAACAGCAGTCATTTTCTCACAAACGGCACCATTGTTCGGAACTAGGAAATCGGATAGAGATTACCTGGTCTTCGGTGTAAGGTAGGAAACATGAAGCTGCTGTTGATCCTTGATCCCAGTTGATGGGGGTGTACCTGCAAGGACTTCGATGTTAAGTTAGCAGGGGTCAAGAGATACTGTATGAATAGAAAAGAAAACATACCTGAATCATCTGTTTAAAAGGCTATTTATAGAAAGATTTGGGGATTTGAATAAGAAAGATTATCTCCTCTTTTCATGAGATTATCCTTCAGTTAAGATTCCCTATAACTATCTTTAAGATATCTCCTCTAGTGATAAGATAAGACCTTTTAATAGATGAAGGGTAGACATACGCCAAGACTCGACTTGAGCCAGTATTGTCGTCCCATCCATTTAATTATCGCCTATAAGGTAGTTCGTAACAAAATTTAAGATATTTTTATTTTTTTAATAAATTTTTAATATCAAAATCAATTAATAATATATATAATCAAATTTTTAGAAATTTAAATAGTTGAAAATTTTATTTAAAAAAAAATAAATGAACCAGATTGTCATAATATGGCCTGCAAACTAAATAGACTGGCCATTTAATCCATTTATTTCGCAAACTTATACGCGTCGGCTCGGCCTGTTCGACGGCCCAACTGAAAGTTTGGTAGTGTAATGTAAAAGCAACCACGTCTTTATCTTTATCATCCGAGATGTCGCATCACTGTTTCATGAAAAAAAAATAAAAAGAAGGAAAGGACTCGGAATCAGAGAAAAAGGACAAAATACAGTGTTTTCTATTGCTTGGAATAGCAAAGAAATTGGTAAGAAAGAAAACAGGTCGTGGGCCCCCACTGTCAATGGATAAGAAAGAAAACAGGCCGTGGGTTCCACTGACAAAAATGTTCTTCCCACAACCATGAAGAGATCAGAGTGCTTATGATTTCTAATAAAATTACTATTCCACCATGTAATATTTTGTTCTCATCATGAAAAATAGTTGTTAAAAAAAAATATTTTAATATAATCACATTTTTCTTTTCAATCAATTAATAGAAGAAAATATATAATTTTTTATTTTTTCTTCTTGCTATTTTATTTTTTCTTATTTTCTTTTCTCTCAAAGGGTTAAGATATCGAATTTATCTTTTCATTTGTTTATGGTACAAGTTGGTCACCGGGCGGTTCTTTTTGACCCAATGCGTGTAAAGGTAAGTCTTCTTTGATTCTTCACATTATCTTTTGCAACAATGCTAATAAAATAATCGAAAACAATATGTTTCTTCATCTTCGCGGAAGTCTCCATCCCCGTTTCAAGTGTTCGATGTCTTTCCCTCTTCTCTACCTAAACTAGAGGCATAGTCATCCTGTTTTCTCATCTTAGTAATAATTCTTGAAAAATCAAACAAAGAACAACGGTTAATTGACTGCCTATGTTACAACTTTAGAGTAAATTATTGCATGATCCATCCCAAGTTTGGATAAAAGAGAAGATTTGTGATAAACATTTGATTGTTTATGTAAAACTTTGTCAAATTATCATGGATATGGATCAATGATGGGTTAAGGGCGTAATGACATTTTTTTTTTTTGGTACATAAGCAATGACATTGTTGGATCCACATATCAAACTCTATTTAAAGGAAAAAGATTTGTGTATTTCTATTGGGTTTAATTTATATATAGTGATAATATAAAACTTTTTTATACTATTATTCAATTTTATGCTGTCACATAAGTAAATATATATAACTTTCACTTTCACTACTTCAAAAATTATATAAATAAAAAAATATAATTAAATAATAATATAAAATAATTTTATATTATCAATATATATAAATTAAATCTATTTCTATTTATGTGTTTTTATTATTAATTATAAAAATCTCACATTATTTCTATTATATTTTTTATTTTAAGATTTTGTAAAAAGTAAAAAACAACATAATTTTATTTTTATTACTTGCTTTTAAAAAATGAACAATAAATACAATGTAAATAATATAACATTTTATAATTATTTATAAAAATATATCAACATCAAATAAAAATAAAAAATAAATCAAACACTCCCTAAGTGTTTATCTATTCATTTATCAATATGGACAAATTAAACTTGTAGTCTCTGTCCCCATTACCTCTTTTTTTTATTCATAATTTCTCCTTTTGCTAATCAAAATTTGGCCATAAGATATTAATTTTTTTTGTCTTTTTTTTAATATTATTGTTTTCACACTAGTTGGCTTTTCGCCATTTTTTAATGGAGTCGTTCTATAATGCACCTCATCAAGTATGGTGCGTGATGCACTTGTTGTGTAGGTGCACTTGTTTATTACCCACATTTAGAAAATATGGCTAAAGGAAGATCAGAATGTGACTAAATGACCTACTCTTTATCTCCTTCCTCCCCTCCACAACCATCACCACCACCATCTGCATAGCCACCCAGTTGCCATAGCCCACCATACCATCATCTCACCGCCACCCTCACGGCCATCATCGTGGCCCCCTCGTCCCCCCTGTCGCAGCCCACTTGTCGCAACCATTGCGGTCCATGCCCCTTCCTCTTTGAGAAAACCTGCACCAAAAGCGGCGCTTCCTTCAGATTCTTCACGATCTCCACCACCAAATCCCTTGTCCACGCGTCAAGCCTCTCCTACGCCTCCATGGTCTCGCCCTTCGCACTTCCCTCGTGCTTCCCGAACGGCTCCTCGCTCATCCTGTTCTCAACTACTCCCTTCACCTCCGTTGTGACTGCCGCCGGCACCGCCATTGAGATCTTCCCCTTCCATGCCGTTGAGCACGCCTGGTCTCCAATGACGACAGAACACCTGAAGGCATCGCCACGTGGGGAAGCAAAGATCGCTTCTAGATTCCAAAGAACATGACGATGTCGCCTTGGCAAATGCCGATGTGGTGGATGCCAACAATGATGCAGCGGTTGGTGTGATGGACATCAACGTGGCGTGGTGGTGCTTGCGGTGTCGGCGTTGATGAGACATGGGTAGTCGTGGAGCGATTGGTGGTCCAATGCTTGGCTGGAGGAGGAATAGTGAAAGAAAGCACGATATATCTTACCTTCTGTATAAGGTGCATTTGAGACAAAATTTTTTTAATGATGGCTTCTTCAAGAATTACCAAGAAGTTACATCATAATTAATGAAAACACTCGACCCACCTGGTGAAGGAGATCACGGGCCTACTGTGCCACACAGACAATATAGGAAATGGCAACACAGTTTCGCAATGCACCCAACCGGCTTCCTCTTACTTCCCAATTTTCTTAAATAGCCATCGCCTTTTTAAATAAATTCCAAATAGAAGTTTTTAAATTTTTGGAATATTGTGAATATAAATTTTTCCATTCATTTAAAAAAAATTTAATTTAAATATATTATCAATATAAAAATTTTTTACATAATTATTTATTCAAAAATTACTATATTAACAAAACTCTTTAGTATCGTATTTCGGTGGATATTGTGTTAAATATCCATCAGTGAATATCTGACATGGCTCCCTCAAATGTAGCCAGGTGGACAGGCTAAGAAAGAGCTTTCTTTGGTGTTTGGCATTTTGGGACCTGACATGTAGGTAACCGGTGAGTGCAAGTCCTCCACCACAATATTCAAGTCCGAAAACCACCGTAGAGTTTAGCTCCTCTGCCATCACCGACTCCACGTCGACCACCATTGTGTCCACAACCACCACTGTCACTACCACCCTCATCATCTACCACCAGCACATTCCCATATAAAACTGATAAAATTCATCCATCAGACACTATCCCAGAAATAAAAAACAAAAACCCCTTGAAACAATAACACATTAAAATGAACTAACATCAAGCCAAAAATCAAGCTCACTGCAAAACTCTTAAAGGACAAATCTGAAAAATTAAAACCCATCTGAGATTCCCCCAAAAGATTCAAACTTTAACAACATCTGCTTCTTCCACTCCCAAAAGTAGCACCCTCCTCCGCACAATTGCTGTCCGCAGATCTATGATCGCCTTCATCTCCGCAGTGTTGTTGATGTTGATTTAATGAGTGGCATCACCATAGTTGCTCGGGTTCTCGCAGCACCCCCACCTCTCAAATAAGACACTAAACTTCTTACTTGATATGTCGTTCTTCTCACCACTGCCAACGAGAAATCCCTTCTGTTGCCGTTGACGTCCACCTTATTCTCTGCCACCACCGTCTTTGCCTTCTCCATTGGCAGCTCCACCACGCTCTTCTTCTTCTCCAACAACGACCCTTCTGTGGGCCTCCCAAGCTATGACACTGTCAACGGCGACCTCTTCACCTTCGCGGAAGCGGCACAAAGCTGAAGGGGCTTGATGAGGTGGTGGTCGAAGCTGGCGAAGAAGAGGAAGAGAGGGTCGATGAGGAAGGTGCAAGTGCGGTGGCCGAGGGCGTGGGAGAATAGTGTCACCGGTAACCTACTCATCTAGTTCGTAAGTGCCAACACGCCGCAAAATATGTCTACCCCACCATTGACACATGGCTTTATATTATTGGACCATCTTAGATATACATACATGGATATTTAAAACAATATCCACTTGAGCCTATCCAATTCTTTAACATAATTATCTATTATTTAAATAATTATATAAATAAAAAATTTTAATTAAATAATAATATAAAAAAATTTTATATTATCAATACATTTAAATTAAACTCTTTAAAAAATTATTCGTAATATATTTATTAACAAACACTTGAAATTTTCACTTGTAAAAATTATCACAAAAACTTTGGAAAAGAATCTACTTGCTCTTTCTAATATAACCTTTTTAGTTATAGGTTTAATTTATATATATTATTAATGTAAAAAAAATTTATATAAATATCTAATTATATATTATTATATTAATAAAAATATTTGATTATTTTATTTTTTATTTTAAAAATTTTATAAATATAAATATATAATTAAATAATAAAATAATTTTTTTATATTATTAATATATATTAATTAGATTTTTTAATTATTTTTTATAAATTTAATTAATATATATTAATAATATAAAAAATTTATAATATTATTTAATTAAATATTTATATAAAATTTTTTTATACTAATAATACGTATAAATTGAATCTATTTTATGTTTGTATTAATTGACAAATTTTTAAATCAGAAGATTTAAAAAAGTCAAAGATGACTATTTTTTCAATTTAATAACCACGTCTTGCCGAAATTAAAATTAATGATCCACTATTCACCAAAAAATTAATAGTCAACTTGCCGCCTACCGTTAGGTTTGTCGACTGACTTACTTTATATACTAGTACGCGCATCATCAGTCATTTTCTAGTCTTATTAAAAAATGGTTTGGTAACCCAAAAAAAAACGTATTGTGTGTGTACAATTTTAGCCCCCATTTTAATATAGATTTAAATATATTTTTAATTCTTATAAAATTTGTAAATTTTACTTTTAATCTTTAATTTTTTTTATTTTAATCTAAATATTTTGAAAAATTTTAGTTTTAATTCCTATTGTTAATCTGTTTTCGTTAAATGGTAATATAGATGATAAATAGTTGTATCACCTTTTTCATATTCAAATAGAGACTAAACTAAAATTTTTCAAAATATTTGAATTAAAATCAAAAGACAAAAAAAATTAAGGACTAAAATCAAAATTTTTTGAAATATTTAGATCAAGATAAAAATAATTTTTTAAGAACAAAAATAAAACTTTATTAATTTAATAAAGACCAAAAATATATTTAAGTTTTTGAACATATCAAAAATAGAATATAAGGGCAAAAATAGAAAACAAAAATTGGACACCAAAAGATCGTAATTGAGAGGAATGTCCTTTATATATATATATATATATATATAAAGATTAACTTTTTGTATTAAAAACTAATTTTCTAGTAACCAAAATTAAAACAAATCAGAAATTTGTGGCGTAGGTTCGTTCCCAATTTTGGTGTCAAGAATCCTAAGGGCTTATTTGGTTTAGCCATTTTCTATTTTTTATTTTCATAGAAAATAGAAAATGCTACAAAAAATATGTTTGGTTTCTCATTTTCATTTTTAATTTCAAAAAATATTTTTAAAATTTCTGAAAATTTTGAAAACAATATTTTGATATTTTCAACATTTTCAGTTTTTATGTGGTGGTATTTTTGTAATTTTAGCCACTTTTTTTATTTTGTTCTTTCCACTTCTTTCTCTCAAGGGACACTGCACAACACGATGAAGGTCTGCAGCCTTCCCTTCTCTGCTTTGCAGCGGTGGCGTGAAGATCCAGTGGTGGGCAGCAAAGCCGCCATCGACATGCTCAAGTCCATTGTCGCAATGGTGGCTGATGGCTGCATTAGGAGAAGCTTTTCACCTCCAAAATCAGAGCTTCTATTTTGTTGTCGCCAGCGAGCTTAACGACCAGACTCTATGTCAGATCGCCCTCCCACGTTGCGGCATCGCTGCAGCACAACGTGGCAGACATAAACCATAGCCAAAACGGCAACATCAGCAATCGTCTCAAACAAGCCGCATTGCGAGGTTCCATGACCATTCCCGCAAAAAATGAAAGAAGAAATGATTTTTGGTGGGGACTATGAAGCAATTCTCAATATTGGTTATTTGTGCTGCACTTGTAAATTGGGTAGTGCCTTGTGTTGTGGTGGGTTGGCTTGGGTGCTTAGGATTAAAAGCAGGTAATAGCAGAGAGAGAAAGGAGAAGGGAAGAGAACAGTGAAGAGAACAGAAGAGAAGAGAGAGAAGAGAAAGACTCTATTTGAGAAATAGAAAAACTTAAAAATGAAAATAACAAACCAAACATATTTTTAAAAATTCAAAAATTTAAAAATAAACATCCTTTTAAAAAATGAAAATAGAAAATAGAAATAGGAAATATTTTTACAAATCAAACGCAACCTAATCTTTCTATTCATCCATTACAGATTCAATGCAATACCCATGTCCCCATTCTAATCAAAGGCTATTGAGATGTTTGGTGGAGGGGCAGAATCGTTCATCTGCAACTGCATGTTTAAAGAAATTTTTTTATGAACTATAATAATGTAATTTGCTCTCTGGACTTTCAACCTCCTTGTATCTGAATAACAGATCAACTTTAACATTGTGTTTGAAATTATTAAAAGATAATTTTGCTTTCTGGGATTGTTTCCGCAATGTTGTTTTGCCATTTGCCATAAAAGTAGATTACGAGTCCGAAGCTTGCTTGAGTTTTCCAATTCGAGTTGAGATGGAGCATAAAATAGATTTTTGTTGCAATTTCAAATCTTTTATGGAATTAAGCCTATAATATAGTGTTGCATAAATGGCGATGGTTTGCGCAAACCTGAGGCTTTTTTTGTTTCTATAATTGATTAATGTCTCAGACATCCAAAGAGTGGAGAAAAATATATATACCAAAAAGGGAAGACTTACTCTAAACAAAATATTAGAGACACACAAAAAGACCTTCCCTCTTAAAGAGCAAAATTCTAAAACATAAAGAAAACTAAAGGCCACAGTTGCCGCCTCTCTTTCGTCTGGATGAAGAAAGTGTACAATCATTCTCATCGCCATTACGGACATCATAATTATCCTATTTTCTGTTCTTGCTGATAATTCTTGAAATATCAAAGGAAAACAAAGATTTGATTCTTTATTTTAATTGGCATGCTATGTTATATTTTATTGTAAATTTTTACATAATCAATCCAAGGTTGGGCAAAAAAGAAGATTTGTGATAGACAACGATAGTTTATGTAATGACACAGTTTATCACCGCGATCAAAACAGAACACCATTTCAAGTTATAAGAACCCATGCTAAAAGTCTCTTATGTTACATAGCAACACCAAAATAAATCCTCCAACGGAGCTGCAACCTCACGGGACTGAAAAAGGCGGCTGAATGAACATTAAATAGTAACACCTGTGCAGTTTCAAGTACGGTATCAGCCCCCATTTAATCGCTTAAACTGACTCCATAATCTACCTTTTGTGCCGAAGTCCTGTGAAGAATCTCTTTTTTGATAATAGGAAAATAAAGGCTTAACACCCTTCCACATAAGAGGATTACAGCAAAGTAGTACATCAGAAAAAGAAGCACGCTGTTAGCTTAAAAATCTGACACAGAAAATCGATCTTCACCAAAATAAGGTATTCACCATCATGTGTACCACTTTAAAAAGATTGCCGCTCTATGTCATATTTCCAATAGAAAACCATCATTGAAATAGAATCCAAACAAAACAAACGCAAAGCTCAACTCCCTTGTTCAACGCTACCACACTTTGATACTATCAATTTACACCGTTAATTTTGACTGCAACATATCTACACGTGGACAACATAATACCAAGCAGCGGCCAAACCTTCAGTTACCAGATTAAATTTTGCCACCACAAAGCTCAACCCTTTCACTATGATATACAGCAGATTTCCCCAACTGCTAACATCTCCAATCCATTTGTTTAATACAGTCATCAAATACAAGCTACATTCAAACGCCTTCTACATTGCTTGTAGCACTCCACTGCCAAATGTAAATCCTTATCCATCATTAAATATCCACTTCTATATTCCTTTACACCTGCAATATATCAAAACCTCATCTTTGTTTAAAAAGACACATAAAGGTATCAAGGTTACTCCTTTCTCATAATTCCTGAGACAGCTCACCCACCGCAAAAAACAAAGAACACCCCTTTCATTTGGACCACATTCAAGCCAATATGTTATATGACGCATACACAATACCCCACCCCTTTCAATTATTCCACTAATCTCCTGACCCACCAAAATTGTCATTTTCCTATATTGCTTTTATTTTGACAAATTCACCCCTGAGATTTTTTCTCCAACCAAACCAGCAGAGGATACATATGCCTCCTTTAAGTAATTTAATGCTGCTACCTTCCCCATTCCCCCAGAACCACTAACAATCCAATAAAACAATTTACAAATGATGGCTTTTTTCAAGAATTGCCGAGAAGTTACATGATGATTAATGAAGACACTCCAGGAGGGTGGAGGAGATCGTGGGAGATCGTGGAACTATTGCCCCCACACGGAAGATAGGAAATGGGAAGATAGTTTCGCAATCCATACAACTGGTTTCTTTTTGTCTATCCAATTTTCTCAAATAATCACGGCCTTTTTAAATTCCTAATAAAATTTTTAAATTTCTGGAATATTGTGAATATAATTTTTCCCATCCATTTGGAAAAAAAATGCTCGTCTAATATTTATAAATTTAATTTGTATATATTAATAATATAAAATTATTTTATACGATTATTTAATCATATTTTTTTATTTGTATAATTTTTAAAATAATAAAATGAGAATCATACATATTTACTTATATAATAATATATAATTAAATAAAAATATAAAAAAATTTTATATTATCAAATATATACAAATTAGCAAGCACTTAAAGCTCTCACTTGTCAAAATTATCCAAAAATTTTAGTTATATTTGTATTGATTTACATATTTATTAAATCAGAAAATTAAAAAAAAAATCAAAGATGGTTTTTTTTTATTATTTATTCATCAAGTCCTTTCGAAATTAAAATTAATAATCCACTGTTCACCAAAAAATTAATGATTCACTTGCTACTTACTGTTTGGTTCGTTGACTTACTATATTTAAGAGCATCATCGGTCTCTCTCTAGTCCCCTTCTACTGTATCGGCTATCTACTTGTTTGATTTTCCATACGCAACCACCATCCTCACACAAAAGCTTCGTCTCAGTTCTCATGGCTCTGCTTGCTTCTTTCTCTTCCTTCACCTACAGATGGACCTTTGATGTCTTCCTCAGCTTTAGAGGGAAAGATACTCGCCACGGTTTTACGGGCCATCTGTACAAGGCTCTTTGTAATAGGGGAATTCACACATTCATTGATAATGAGGAGCTTCCAAGAGGGGATGAAATCACGCCATCACTTGCCAGCGCCATTGAAAATTCTAGGATTGCCATTATTGTGCTCTCTAAGAAATATGCTTCTTCTTCTTTTTGCTTAGATGAACTTGCCACAATCATGGACTGTATTAAGGAGAAGGGCCGGTTGGTTTTGCCCATTTTTTATGAGGTGGACCCTTCTGATGTGAGACATCACAGAGGGACTTTTGGTAAAGCACTAGCTACGCATGAGGAGAGGTTCAAGGATGACAAGGGGAAAGTGCAAAAATGGAGGAAGGCTCTGCATCAAGTAGCTAACCTATCTGGCGAGCATTTCAAACATGGGTATGTGTTTTAACATCACATATTTTGTTTCTTTAATTCTTATTTGTCGGATCATTTTATGTTTAAACTTAAAAAAGGAAGGAAGTGCTTGTTTATCTTGAACAAGTTAATTTATTGTATATCAAACAGCATGAATTGTAATGCAATAATACAATTCTCAATTCTCAACACATGGGATGTGATGTACCCTTTCTGATTAAACAGGAATGAATGTGAATATGTCTTTATTGAGAAGATCGTTAAAGAGATCTCCAACAAGATTAATCGTATTCCTTTGCCTGTTGCGGATTACCCTGTTGGATTGGAGTCTCGATTATTGAAAGTAAACAAACTTCTAAATGATGGATCCAATGGTGAAGTGCATGTGATAGGGATCTATGGAATTGGCGGAATAGGTAAAACAACACTTGCCCGAGCAATTTATAATTTAAATGCTGACCAATTTGAAGGTTTATGTTTTCTTGAAAATTTGAGAGAAACTTCAATTAAATATGGAGTAGTACATCTCCAAGAGATGATTCTTTCTAAAATACTTAGGGAGAAGGATATTAAACTAGCAAGTGTCAGGGAAGGAATTTCAATTGTAAAGCACAGGTTCCAAAGCAAGAAGGTTCTTCTAGTTCTTGATGATGTTGATAAACTTGAGCAATTGCAGGCAACTGCTGGAAGTCCTGATTGGTTTGGTTTCGGTAGCAGAGTCATCATAACAACTCGAGACAAACATTTGCTAGCAATTCATGGGGTTGAGAGAAAATATGAGGTGGAGGACTTAAATAAGAAAGAGGCACTTGAGTTGCTTAGTTGGAATGCTTTTAAATATGAAATGGTTGATCCAAGTCATTTGGACATTTTAAATAAAGTAGTATCTTATGCTTCTGGCCTCCCATTGGCTTTGGTAGTAATAGGTTCCAACTTGTTTGGCAAAAGTGTAGAAGAATGGATATCTGCATTAAGTATGTACAAAAAAATTCCGAATAAAGATATCCATAAGATACTTAAAGTAAGCTTTGATGCTTTGGATGAATACCAGCAAAAGTTTTTCCTTGACATTGCTTGTTGCTTCAAAGGATATGAATTAAGTAGAGGTTGAAAATATACTTCACATTCATCATGATGTAAACCCAAAATTTGGTATTCGTGTGTTGGTTGAAAGATCTCTCATAAAGATTGGCAAGTATGGTATCGTGACATTACATGACTTGATTCAAGACATGGGCAAAGAAATTGTTCGTCAAGAATCACCAAAAGAGCCTGGCAAACGCAAATGCTTATGGCTTCCTGAAGATATAATGCATGTTTTACAAGAGAACACAGTAAGTATAACTTATATGGGTGGTTTGGTTTATCGTTAATTTTTAATCTTGATTGATCTCTTTTGATCATATTTTGTTCGCAATAGTCATTTGTTCATCTATTTCTAATCTTTTGTTAATTGTGTTCATTCAAACTTGTTTTTATATCCTTTCTTTGAAACTAAAACATCCTTTATGTGTGTTGATGTCCTGACCTTATATTTATGTACTGTGGTTGACTTGTTCTTTTTATGTTTGAAGGGAACTAGTGAAACTGAAATAATAATTCTGGAAGCTCCCATGTCTGAAGTAGTAGAATGGGATGAAAAGGCCTTCAAACAGATGAAAAACCTCAAAACACTTATTATTCGAAATGGTAAATTTTTAAAAGGTCCCGAACATCTTCCAAATAGTTTAAGAGTGTTGGAATGGTGGGAATATCCTTCACATTCTTTCCCGGCTGATTTTCATCCAAAGAAGCTTGCCATACTCAAACTACCTGGTAATTGCCTTACGTCGCTCCAGTTGGGCAAGTTACTAAAGGCAAGTATAATAAGTTTTTATCTTTTCTCTATTTTAATAAATTCATTTTAAGATTTTTTTTTTCTTTTTTGCAGAAGTTTGTGAATATGAGAGTTTTAAATTTCAGGGGAAATAAATGGATAACACATATACCTGATATATCAGGTGCCCCAAATTTAGAAAAATTAGACTTCGCAGGTTGTGAGAATTTAATTACAATTGATCAGTCAGCTGGATTTTTGAATGAACTTCGAATCTTAGATGTTTTTGGTTGCCAAAAGCTTAGGAGTGTTCCTTCCCTTATGTTGCCCTCTCTTGAAATCCTGACTCTTGAAAATTGTTATAGTCTTGAGATTTTTCCTGAGCTATTAGGAAAAATGGAACAAATAACATATCTTTCTTTGAGCGGAACTTCCATAAAAGAATTGCCATATTCCATTTGTAATCTTACTCGGCTTCAACAATTACAACTGCAATATCGTGGAATTCTTCAATTACCAAGTAGCATTTTCATGCTGCGAGAACTTAGTTACTTGAGAATTCGGAGATGTGGGTGTTTGCTATTACCTAATCAAGATGAAGGTCTAGAGCAAGTGAGCTCGGTCTTATCTTCATCCACACTAGATCTTTGTTTTCGGGAATGCAATCTCTCTGATGAATTCCTTCAAATGTTTCTTCCCCGGTTTTCTAATGTGCAACAATTGGACTTGACTGGTAGTATCTTCACAATTCTTCCTGCATGCATCAAAGATTGTCGCTTTTTGAAGTTTCTTTATCTGGATGAGTGCAAGTATCTTCAAGAAATTAGAGGGATCCCGTCCAACATAGAACACTTAAATGCAACTTACTGCATCTCCATAAGTCACCCGAGCATAAGGATGTTATTGAACAAGGTATCTCTTTGTTTGTAGTGTTACATCTAATAATTAATATGGTAATTCAAGTCAACTCTGATTAAGGCTTGGTTTAGTATTATTGTATTTTTTTTAGAGCTGTTAAGTTTTTTAGCCTGTCTAAAAGTTGTTCTCAAAAAGTGATAGCAGTACTATTTGGTAAAATAATGTAAAAGTTGCTCTTAATAAATAGAAGCTACAAAAATAATGTTTGATAAAATTATTTTTAAAATCTAAAATAACTATAATGACATAAACATTAAAAAGAATAGTTTTGATTTTTAATGTTATTAAAGAGAGTAAGATTATATTAGTCTTTTAAATTTTAGAGAACATAAACCAGCTTTAAAAAGCGCCTTATGAAGACCACCTGGCTTTTAAAAGTCTGAGCAAAAGTATCCTAGCTTTTAGATTTATTAAATAGAAAAATTGGCTTATATATTTTATAAATTAGAGCACCTCTTTAAAGAATACTACCAAACTAGATCTAAGACTCTACATCTATGTATATATGTGTTGTTGCGAAACTAACTAACTTATGAACTATTTATGAGTAACAGAAGTTGCATGAGGAGCACGGAGACAAGAGATTTATTTTGCCAGGAGCATGGATTCCAAATTGGTTTGAGCATCAGATCAGTGGTGAATCAATTTCTTTCTGGTTTCGTAATAAGATCCCTGCCATATCTCTCTGTTTTTTTGTTGACAGCAAGATTGGCAATAAATATGCATCACCTATTCTATTTTCACCTCGAATGGCACTGAAAGTCAATGGCAATAGTATGCTCAGTAATTTTGACCAAAGTTTCCCGACTTGTACTCGTCATATATATATCTATAATAATTTAGAAGCTTATCTGAAAAAACAGCTTGGAGAGATTTCAAAAAATAGATGGAATCTCCGACCAAAAAATGAAAATAAATGGAATCAAGTGGAGATTTCTCTTAGTTATGTTGCACTAATGCCAGAGCCGAAGAATCACGTCAGCATACAATTTGGACTCCATATAATCAAAGAAAGAAGTAGCATGGATGATATCCGATTCACTGATCCGCTGTTGCAGAAAGAAGAGCACGGACCGGTTGACACGAGAGATTCTCACAACCACCATATGCAGCAACAACAAACAAATTTGTCTTTGTTGGAACCGCATGTGAAACGGGGTAGAGAGTTGATTTTATGTCTTCCACCTCCAGCATTGATTGATTATCTGAATTGGGATTCAAATTCAAAGCTAATAAGTAGCTCCACCACTATCACCGTCCAAGGTAAATACTCTCAGCGATGCCCCATTTTTCTTGGCTGGTTCCTCAGAAATTCGGCTTTTATGAAGTATGGCCTTTTGGTTTTTGTGATTGTGAGTCACTAATCTCTCTAGATTACCTTACTTAATTTGCCGTGTTGTCTATATATTCTCTGGGCAAATTTTGCTTAACAGAATATGTGCTATTAAAAGCAAAACAAATTACTGAAATGAAAAATTCCGGACTTCATATATATGCTTACTCAGACTAATAAATTGAATACATCAGCACCTGAATAAATTTTTAAGTTGCAAGTGTATCTTAGCTTATGTTTTTGCCTCATTTAAAATTTGATATTTTACGACAACACAAGAATACATATTTTGAGTAAATAAATAGAAAAAAAAAAGGGAATTCATACATTGATAGAGTTTGTTAATTCTCTACTTTTATATGCATAAAATGAAAAATATGCAATATGAAATGGGAGGAGCAACGTAGAACTCTATTTTTGGAAAAAAAAAAAAATGAAATAAGAGAATATGGCATCGGATCTACTTCACCATCGGACTAAATTCTTAATTTGTAAGCTTACCACTTCTATTTCGATTTCTATTTATATTTATTAAATATGGCTATGAATACATCATTTGCCTGTTTGCATTAAATTTTATGGTGTGAATTGTTATGTCATACATTTAGTACTTATACATTAGATAAAACTTAAAACATGTATGTAGAGAAAGTTTCTAAATTCTCTCTGTTTTCAATTTTATACACAGAAAAGTATAGAATATGATATTTCATTGCCTAATCAGCAACTGTATGTTGATTACTTCTCTTTAACTTTACTTTTGGTATCACTCTATTCACTTTACTTGTCCCTTTACCTTTCTACTCTTGTATATTCTAATTTAGATCAGGCAGATACAGAAAAGGCTCCAGGTGAATGTTCTTATACCCCAGGTTACGTAGAGACTCTAAATATTCAAGCCCCAAGTCCCACTTCATTAAGTGGCAGAGCTAGCGAGGAAGAACTTCATCTAAAATCCAGTTGCACTATATCATCAACATCAATTGAAAAATCTTTGAGAAATAAAAATGAAATAAGTGATGATGATGATGTAGAAATGGATGCATTTTATGCCGCTTTTGATGCTGGCACCCGTGTTCTTGCACATTCCCACAATAAATTGGGCACCACCACTGCTCTAAGTGCAGAGGCCAAGGTAGCATTGAGATCAGTACAGGTCTTCATCTCTATGGATGCTTCAGTTTTATTGCGTCGTGAATGGTGTAGGAAGACGAAAGTCAGTTTAGATTACCTCTCCAAGTTATGTGCGAAAGATGGCATGTCAAGAGAAATGGGAAAATTGATGTCAGAAGCTTCACAATTGTTGACTCATTGGAGTAGGGACTACATTGAAGCCAGAACGAAAATTGACTCTATAACATCTGAGTTGCAGAGAGCTGATGAATTAGAAATGAGACTGGAAGGTAACAAGGAAAAGTTTAGGGAAGTCGTGGCCTCGGAAAATGAGATGCTTGAAGAGCAACTCAGTGCTGCTAAAGCTAACATGTCTGTTTCTCAGTCTGAAAAAAGCGTCACTCGTAAGAGAAAGAGAGAGATTTTTGAGGAAGGAAAAACACTTAAAGCTCAACTGGATGAGTTGAGGAAAAATGTGCCACAATGGGAACATGAGCACATTTTGGCAAAGAAAGTTCAAGCAAAAATCAAAGCTGAATGGCCAAAATTGAGAGAAAAATTTAATAAGATGGTACAAGGGTGGAATTTGTATGAACTCAGTTAGAGTTTTGATCATATATTAGGCATTTAATCTATTGTACACGACAATTTAAATGGTTTTATGTTAAAATGGATGTTGCATTATTCTCGTTTTCAATATAAATTGTGTTACTATAATGTCAAGTCTACAGAAAATGAGTTTAGATTAGAGACTAATTGAATAAGTTAGATGCCATTTTCCAATTCTAATGGATATCAGTTTTGACTGGTTCAGCCTTGTTATAACCTTTTTCCTTCATCCACCTAGCCAAATTTGCAGGATTCTCACTTCTCATTGTTTGGTACTGCTATAAAATGTGGAGGTAGCCTCTAAATAAGGCACAAATAAAGTAGCACAAAGAAATTATGGGGAAGCGTAAGAAAAGAAGGTGCAAAGAATTAATGTGATTCGCCTTATAGCCTAAGGCCCACAAAGAAAGTTCTGACAATCAAATATTTCACTAAGAAAATATAATAGAGATACAAAAATAGTCACACTCCACTCAAACCAATTACCAAATACACCCAAAATATCTCGTAGTAAATTTCTCACTAGTGTATACCCTCAACACATAAAAGGGAGAAACTCAAAGGAAAACAAATAACTCTCTAAATATTTGAAATGTGGAGGAGAAGGTTGGATTGGCTGATGTCGAAGAGCTCAAATGCAACCTCTATTTATAGATCTTCCCGTGCAAATTTTTCAATCAAAGCATTACATGCATTTGATGCTTTCTATGTCATAGCATTTGAAATTTGCCATCTTTATTTATTCTGGTTGCACTAAAAGTTCATTTTGTAGCACTTCTTGGACATTTTGTCCTATTGTTTCTGACATTGAGTTGAAAAATAAAGCCATCGCTCACAAATCTCCACCTTGGCTTTTTTTTTTTATCAAGCTTTAAAATTCTCGAAGTCATCTTCTCCAATATACCCATATGGCAAACTCACATATTGCGGATGCCAATTAAACCCTAAACCCTAAACTCACAAATTGAACTTAGGTATTGTTATTGACTTTGTCATCATATCTGTTGGATTGACTGAGATATCAATCTTTTTCACAACTATTGTATCTTGAGAAATAATCTCCTAAATAAAACGATATCTGACATCGATATGTTTGGTTCTCTCATGATACATCTAATTTTTAGTCAAATGTATGGCACTTTGACTATCACAGTAAATAACTGTAACATATTATTCCAAACATAAATTGCCGACCAAACTTCTGAGTCAAATCACTTCCTTTATTGCTTTTGCTGCTGCCATGTATTCAACTTCTATAGTTGATAATGCAATAGTAGATTGTAAAGTAACTTTCCAACTAATTGCACTACCTGATAGTGTGAAAATATATCCCATTAGAAATCTCATTTTACCGATATCTCCAACATAGTCAGAGTCAACAAAACCAGTAACACTATCATTAGTGTTTGAACTCCTACCATATACTAAGCCAATATCTACAGTACCTCGAAGATATCGAAGTATCCATTTCACTACCTGCCAATGTATCTTGCTAGGATGCCCCATATATCTACTAACGACACTAATGGAATGTGAAATATCTGGTCGAGTACATAACATGGCATACATTAAGCTTCTAACTACACTGGCATAAGGAACACATGACATTTGTTCCTCCTCTTCAACAGAATGGGGTGACTATGCAACTAATAGTCTGAAATGGGTTGCCAGTGGAGTACTCACAAGTTTTTCATTTTGCATTCCAAAGCGCTTAATTACTTTTTCAATGTACTTCTTCTGAGACAAATATAATTTTCCAACATACCCATCTCTGTGAATTTCCATGCCCAAGATTTTCTTAGTTGTACCCAAATCTTTCATTTTAAATTCACCATTGAGTTGCTATTTTAGTTTCTTGATCTTAGACATACTCTTAGCAGCAATGAGTATGTCATCAACATAGAGCAACAAATAGATGAAGGATCTATTTGAGAGCTTCCTATAGTATACACAACAATCATAGTCACTCCTAGAAGGAGTCAAATCTCTTATACCATTGGTGAGGAGATTGCTTTAAGCCATATAATGACTTTTTTAAGAGACAAATGTGATCTTCCTTGCCTTGAACAATGAAGCCTTCTAGTTGCTACATATAAATTTGTTCTTCAAGCTCACCATGAAAAAAGCTGTCTTGACATCGAGTTGTTCAAGCTCTAAGTCAAACGGTGCAACCATAGTGAGCAACACACAAATGGAGCTATGCCTTACAATAGGATAGAATACTTTATTAAAGTCTATTCCTTCCCATTCGCTAAAGCCTTTAGCAACTAAGTGTGCTTTGTACTGGGCCAATTCAACTCTAGGTGATCCTTTCTTTTTCTTGAAGATCCATTTGCAGCCATGGTCTTATGTCCTTTTGATGAGTTCACCAACTCCTAAGTCTGGTCCTTATGAAGAGACTCCATTTCTTCACTCATAACAGCAATCCATTATGCATACTCAACACTCAAAAATAGTCTCATGGTATGTTATAGGATCTTGTGTTTCAATACAAAAGGAGACTATGTCTGCATGACCATATCTTTGTGGTGGTTTTATTTGCCTCCTTTCTCTATCTCTAGTGAGGTTAAACTGCTGCAACTGATGTGAAACATCCACATCATCAGGGATTTGTTGTTTTTCTCTTGAATGGGCTAATCAGAAGCATCTTCTTATACTTGCTTTGGTAGTTCAGCTTCAACTCCACCTGCTTATTGATATCGTGGTCTATTTCTGCATTAGCAACCTCCTTTTTTGGATGAAGCATGGATGATTTATGGAACTTGACATCTCTGTTGATTATAAATTTGGGTGATTTTGGTTCAACACACCATAATCTATAACCTTTTATCCCAGTTGCATATCCTAGAAATATGCATTTTAGTGCCCTTCGTTTAAGCCTGCTATCATCAATATGAGCATATGCAGAGCACCCAAAAATTCTTAGATTCGAATAATCAGCTGGAGCACTGGACCATACTTCAATAGGAGTCTTCAAATTGATTGCAGTTGATGGAGATCAATTTACCAAATAACAAGCCATATTGACAGCTTCAGCCCAAAATTCTTTTGACAAACCAACATTAGAGAGCATGTAGCGAGCCCTCTCCAAAAGAGTTTTGTTCATATGTCCTACTACTCCATTTTGTTGTGGTGTCTTTCGCATAGTACAATGTCTTACTATGCCTTCATTTTTACATAACTCGTTGAAGGTACCTTCACAAAATTCCAAACAATTATTTGTTTGGAGGCGCTTGATTTTCTTGCCAGTTTGGTTCTCAACAAGCACTTTCCATTTCTTGAAAGTATGAAATACATCATTCTTGTGTTTCAGAAAATAAACCCATATCTTTCTCAAAAAATCATCAGTGAATGTCAGTAGGTATCTAGCACCACCAATTTGTTATAAAGTGTGAAGGTAGCCTCTAAATAAGGCACAAATAAAGTAACACAAAGAAATTATGTGTAAGTGTAAGAAAAAAAGACACAAAGACTTAATTTAGTTCAACTTATAGCCTACATCTACGGGCAAAAGCGACAACCAAGTATTTCAGTAAGAAAATATAATGGAGATACAAAAGCGGTCACACTTCACTCAAATCAATTTCTTAATACACCCAAAATACTTCACAGTAAGTTTCTCATTGGTGTATACCCTCAACACACTAAAGAGAGAAACTCAAAGGAAAACAAATAACTCTTTAAATACTTGAAATGTGGAGGAGAAGGTTAGATTAGTTGATGTCGAAGAGCTCAAATGCAAGCTCTATTTATAGTTCTTCGTGTGCAAATTTTTCAACCGAAGCATTAAATGCATTCGATGCTCTCTATGCTATAGCATTTGAAATTTGCCATCTTCATTTATTTTGGCTGCACCGAAAGTTCATTTTGCAGCACTTCTTGGACATTTTGTCCAATTGTTTCAGACATTAAGTTGAAAAATAAAGCCACTGCTCACAGGCACCATGTTTCCTACTAAGTTTTTAGTGACCTTCCTGTAGTAACCTTTCAATTCTTCATTTAGTACGCTTGACTACTAAGCTCTCTTTGCTCTTTCTTCTGTCACCATTGTTCTTCATCTTGTCTATTTCTCTCCACATCCTTTATCTGAAGTAATTCCCTACCCAATAATACATGCTCACAATTAACGCTTAATCTGCTTCATAGAAGGAACAAATTTTACCACATCTTTAAGGTATACCAATTCCAATAGCTGTTGATAAGGGGAGTTGTTCATTGGTTTTCTGTCTAGCTAGCTCTGCTCTAAGATTCTGTGCCTGTGATTGTGCTATGCTTGTTTATTGGTGGCATACAAAGATTTTGAGGATCAATAGAGAAATTGTTTTGGCTAATGGTGTAGGATTGGTGATACACAATTACGGACTAGTCTACTTTTTCTTCCAATGCCAAACACTAGCTACTGTACTATAGTCTTGACTATACTATCGTTTGAGGATGCCACCTGAAGGCACATAACTTCCTTAAAATTTCATATTACCATAGCCCATCTCAACTGCCTTCTAACATCAATGTTTTTCAAGTGCTTTTGGTTATAAGTTCGTTCTTCATTAACACCAAAGGGTTTCCTACTTCTAAGGGTAATATTAAATACACTTTGACATATATGGCATAAGCATCCGGCTCCTGCACAATGAATTATATATCTGCTATCAAATCTACAGCAAAAGCAATTTACTTATGTTCTTTGTAACACAGGATTATTGAAATCCACTGCTTGATTGCTTATGATTTGTTGTGAAGGAGGCTATAATTAAGCAACAATAAACTAATATGTAATTGCTCTAGTAGCCAGAGGTCCAATTCCTTGCACACAACCTGAGGCTATGTTTGGGAGGATAAAAGCGGAGGGAATGGCAATGATACTTTCATAAAATGTGTGTCTAAGAATGAAATGGCCAACAAGGTAAAGGAGGACCCCTCCCAACCATCGCACACAGTGAATTTGCTGACCCCCAAATGAGGGGATATAGGAGGGACAGTTATTCCAAGTATAATGTTTTACTATTTAACCTTTTTGGAGTTTTGTACATAAAAAACAGACTTACAAAGTAAAAGGATAGAAGTAAAAAATAAGATTTATATGCCTTTTCATTCCACTCATATTATAAACTCCCAAATAATAGAGTGACATATAACTATCCACTCCATTCTTCACCTTTCTTTTCCATTCCATTAATAACAATTCCCTTGTATCATCTATAAAACTCCCAAACATACCCTCAAACTCTAGGTACTTCTCCTTGGCCATTCCTAGAAGGTTTTTTCCCCATCCCCATAAGCCCAACCTTCAACGTTTTCAATTTGTTATTCATACTCTCCACCTCAACATGAGTCTTTAGTCTTCATAATCACGTGATCTCTTCTTCATGTTTGCTTGGGAAGGAAAAGGAGCATTACTACAATCAACAATTTGACAAATAATTTATTTGAAAATGGTGTACGGCTTGAAGTCAAAGCATTATAGTCTTAAAAATGAAATAAAACATTTATTTTATTCTATTTTATTTCATTTCATACCATTTTATCACATTGCATTTCATTTCATTCCCTTTATTATTAAATATCTAAACATGATCATAACTAATTGGAAAACAAAAAGTTTCAAAAAAGAATAGCCACTTAAAGTGTGTTTGGGTTAGCTTATTTTAGGGTCAAAACATCTATTGGCCAAATAAAATAAAGGTTCAAAACATCACAGAATTAAAAGCTTCTAGAGAAAGCTTTTGGGATTAAAACAATGCGATTATTTCTAAAAAATAATTGGTTGCCAAACATGCATTTATTGCAATGATAGAGATAATAAGACAACCATGAGGTGTGGCATGGTGGCAACTCACCTCGTCCCTTAACCATGAGGTCGAGGGTTCGATCCTCGCCCCTAAGAATAGAGCGCATTTCTTGGCCAGTCATTTGCCTCTCTGGAGAGATCCCGTGGTGAGGGGATTCCGGTGATGGATACCCTGATTTTGACAACAAAAAAAAGAGATAATAAGGCAACAAATTTATCAAAAATAAATAAAATAAAATATGTCTATAGATCCCCGTGATGGACGGTTGGTGGATGCCAGTTAATAAAACCAGCAGGTCCATTACTCCTAGTTCCATAAAGACAAAAATGATAGTGCTTTAGTAAATAAATATATTAATCTGAACAAGTCCATCCCTACTTCGAATATAATGTATTATTATCAAGTTATTATATAAACGCTGACCATTGACTCCGAAATGTGAATAGATCCTACTTTCACGGGATGCCAGATTGGGCAAAATGTTTTCATGCGACTTTATATCCATGACATTAAAAAAAAAAATTAATTAAAAGGAGACTTCGGGGTAGTGAAATAAGTCAGTAATGCATCCCCGTTTCGGTTTCAAACTTTTATATTTGTTAGTTGTTGGTTGTTTTGAAGTTCCGACACATAGAGAGCATAGTGAGCCACTAAGGTATCATGGCAGGTCGTGAATCACTCTCATCCTTCTCCTCTTCAGCTATGGATGGACCTACGATGTGTTTAGTAGCTTCAAAGGCAATGACACTCGCTACAGTTTTACAGGCAATCTATTCAATGCCCTTAATGAGAAGGGAATCCACACTTTCTTTTATGACCGAAGGCTTATGGGAGGGAAGGAACTCACACCAACTCTTCTCGAGGCAATTGAAGAGTCTAGGATTGGTGCGGAACCCGTGGATGTAAAGATCCAAAAATTCTAGGTACACACTTCACACTTTAATAGAAAATAAGATTTATGATAAAAACCCTCCCTATTAACCCCCCAAAAAACCTGTCCTTAGAAACGTAGATAACAGGAAAAAGATAAAATAGAAACTGATTGAATATCACAAGGAACTTACCTTAGGATGAATTCTCTCAATTTCTTACAGCAACAAGCAAAGTAAATAACTCACCTCACTTGCACACAAAATCACTGTTAAAGAAAACAAAACAGAATTTTAATTAATCAAAAGCTACTAAATAATATGTTCCTTGAGATATTTATAATCTCTTACATTAGATTAAACACTTAAACTAAGCCAAAGCCCAATAATAAGTGTTCAGATGCTAAATAATAAGGATTGGGCTGGGTAAAACACAAAATATAAAATTTAGGCCAGATAAAATAATTAAAGCTTAGATGTTCTAAATACTTAAATTAACTGAACTAAATAAGACCAAAATAGGAGAATTGCCCAATATAGCCAGAATAAGCTTCTAAGCCCAATTTGTAGTAAATAATAAGATTTTGGGTTGTCCATTTACATGAGTTGGCATCTTGGTCTTCTTAACCCATTCTTGATGCACCTCTTCCATAATTGCTTTAGCCAAGTTTCCAAAGTCTTCTCTTAGCCTCTTTGTTCTTGCTTGTGTGATTGGTCTCGCAGGCATGCTAAAATCTCCATCTTGCCTCATTGTGCTAGAATGTCCAATTTGTCCTCCGCAGCACGTATCAAGGATTGCCATCCTTGTATTCTCCACCAACTATGTTTCTTCTTCCTTTTGCTTAGATGAACTTGCCAAGATCATTGAATTCATCAAGGAAAAGGGCCGATTGGTTCTGCCAATCTTTTATGGTGTGGATCCCTGTGATGTGCTACACTAGAGAGGTAGTTATCAAGAAGCACTGGCTAAGCATACAGAAAGGTTCAAGGATGACATCATGCAAAAATGGAAGGATGCTCTTAAGCAAGCAACTAACTTGTCCGGCAAGCATTTCATATTTGGGTACTCCCACCTCACCAGTGTTTTACATTCTTTTTATTTTTTTTTCTTTAATCTTTATCTTGAACAATTTAATTCATTGTTCATAAAAAAAATTGAAGTGCAATAATACAGTTATCAAGATATGGTTATGATGCATAGAGAATGACATCACACTGACTTCTCTACTGATTGGGTAGGAATAATGAATATGAACATGAGTTTATTAAGAAGATCATTAAAGTGGTCTCTAACAAGATTAATTGAGTTCTTTTGCATGATGCGGATTATCTAGTTGGATTGGAGGCTCCGGTGCAACGTGTATGCTCGCTTTTGGATGTAGGACTTGAATATGATGATAAAGTCCAAATGGTAGGGATTCATGGAATAGGCGGAATAGTTAAAACAACACTTGCTATGGCAATTTATAATCCAATTTGAAGGTTTATGTTTTCTTAAAAATATGAGAGAAAATTCAAGTAAGCATGGATTAGAACATCTCCAAGAGACACTTCTTTATGAAGTTGATGGAGAAAGGGATATTAAGTTAGAGTGCTTCGAGAAGGGAATTCCAGTAATAAAGCATAGGCTTTGCTGAAAGAAGGTTTTTTTGATTCTTGATGATGTTGAGAAACAAAAGTAGTTGCAAGCACTTGTTGGAGGACCTGATTGGTTTGATTCTGGTAGTAGATTTATCATCACGACTCGAAACAAACATTTACTAGCATGTCATGGGATTGAAAGAACATATGAGGTGAATGAGTTAAATGACAAAAATGCTTGTGAGTGGAATGCTTTCAAAAATAAAGAAGTTGATCCAAGTTTCATGCATTTTATAAACCGCACATTAACTTATGTTGCTTGCCTTCCATTGGCTTTGGAAGTACTAGGTTCTAACTTTTGTGGAAAAGAAATAGAAGATTGGGAATCTACATTACAATGATATGAAAAAATTTCTCATAAAGATGTCCAAGAAATACTTAAGATAAGCTTTGATGCTTTGGGGGAAGATGCACAAAGTATCTTTCTCAACATTGCTTGTTGCTTTAAAGGCTTTAATTTGACAGAGGTCAAGATATATTATGAGCTCATCATGATGTTTGCCAAAACATGCTATTGGAGTTTTGGTTGATAGATCTCTCATAAAGATTGATAATCATAAGGTGACATTACATGACTTGATATAAAACATGGGTAGAGAAATTATTCGACAAGAAGGAAAGCCCGGCAAATGCAGTCGGTTATGGTTACCTAAAGATATAGTTGAAGTTTTAGAAGGCAATAAGGTAAGAGACTAATATAGACTAATATGAATGGTTTTATTTTCATTTTAACCTTGATTGATTTCTTTTGACTATACATATATAACTACTCGTGCATGACAAATCATTTATTCCTTGTTTCTAATATTTTGTTGACATTATTAATTTACCATTTATTTTACCTTTAAGATATGTAAATATTCACATCAAATCCTCAATAAATGACATTATCGTGATTGACTTGTGCTTTTGTTTTGAAAGGGCACATGTAAAATTGAAATAATATTTCTTGATCTGCACAAATCCGAAGAAAAAGGGGTGGAATGGGATGGTAAGGCCTTCAAAGATATGAAAAGCCTCAAAACACTCATAATTCAGAACAGTTGTGTTTCCCAAGGCTCCAACATCTTCCAAATAGTTTGAGAGTGTGAGTGGTGGGGATATCCATCACATCTTTTACCGGTTGATTTTCATCCAAAAAGACTTGTCATTTTCAATTTACCCAATAGTTACTTAATGTCATTCAATTTTCTGGAGAGGCAGAAGGCAAGCACAATGATTTCCTTTCTCTAATTCTATATGATAATTAATTCATTTTATATGAATATTCATTTTTTTTTCAGGAGTTAGCGAATATGAGAGTTAGCGAATATTCATTCCTTACCCACATTACCTTGTTGCCAGAACTTAGATACGTGTTGTGCTGTCGATCACCTGACCAGAACGAAGGTGACGAAAAATTGAACTCGATGGTGTCTTCAAAATGAAGACCCGATGTATCGCACTATAATATACCAGACAAAATCTTTCCAAAAGTCTTTGCTTGGTTTGCCATGAATGTGGAAGAGTTAGACTTATTGCATCTTAATTTCACAGTTCATCCTCCATGCATCACAGAATGTCTCATTTTGAAGAAACTCAATTTGGATCAATGGCATAATCTTCGAGAAATCAGAAGGCTTCCACCCAACTTAGAAACACTCTCTGCAATACACTGTAGATCCTTGGAAGATGTAGACCTCACTGTTCTTCCAGCAGGCACCAAAGGATATTGCTTTTTGAGCAGACTCATTTTGGATCATTGCGAGAATCTTCAAGAAATTAGAGGAATTCCACCTAGCATAGAAGTTTTCTCTGCCTCAAAACTGCACGTACCTTACTTACTCGTATAGAAGCATGCTACTGAAACAGGTTCCTATTTATTTTACCTATTTGGTTCAATAACTGACATCCATATCTCTCATATTCTCCTACCAAAATTTTATTTTTACATCTGATTAATCATGTACAAATTTCTAGTTAACTATACATGTACGTTTTGCCTTAACTAGAACACTCATGATTAAGAAGAAATTAATTATATGTCATTAAAACACTCATGTATCTTGATAGTTGATTATTGTCGCATTAATCGCAAAACACAGATTATTATTAAATTCTTAAAAACATGTACACGTCATTAAATATTGTAAAACGTATGTGACAATACTAGTGTGAGATCATATTTTTGAATTGATATATTCTAAATGTATGTGTTGTTAAAATTATCAATTATACATGTCTGGCACGCATTACATGAGGAGGGTGGAAACATGTGGCTTTTTATGCCAGGAGATAGAATGCTAGAGTGGTTCCATCGTAGTAGTGGAAATTCAATCTCTTTTTGGTTTCGTAACATGTTCCCTACCATATCACTGTGTGTTATTTTTGGGATGTTGGATGACCGTCGTATCGCATTCTTTTTTTGTCCCAAATTGAAAATCAATGGCAATACATTGAATAAATGGCTCCTAAAACAAAGGGTATTGGTCCACGCCTGGGCTGAAAGCTGATCATATATTTATTCTTGATGAGAAACAGATGAGGTTTGAAGTTACTCCTAGCTCATAATGAATGGAATCATGTGGAGGTCTTTATTGATACGTACTCTTCATGGGGATCTGTACTAATTGACATGCAAATTGGAATCCATGTATTAAAAGAAAAAAGTAATATGAACGATATCCGATTCACCAATCCTTATGAAAGGGATCATAATAATGTGAATTGGGATTGGAATTCAATGGTATGATCACGGACAAGTAGCAACAGCAATGTCGTAGGTAAATGCATTTATGGCATTTCATCCTCCGCAAGTTTTGATATCATTAATTTGAGATTAATTTTTTTGCAAATATTATTAATAATATAATAACATATATGATTAAATAAAACACCTTTACACTAGTAGTATATTTGTTAGAATATAAAACCATTTATATATCTCTATCCAACAGCTTAAATTTTTGGAAGAGATTATTCATGATATGGTATCAAAGAGCTTCTACGACTAGGAGATCAAGAATTCGATATTTGTTTGGCCCCATTCTTATAAAAATAAAAGTTAAATTTCAGTATAAGATAAGGTGGACCTATGCAAAGTAGATGCTTTAAGTCCAAAGAGACTCATGCATGAGAGAACATGTTAGAATATAAAATCATTCATGTATCTTTACCCGACAACTTAAGTTTTTGGGAGAGATGGGTTATGACAATATTAAAATTAAATTCTTCTAATTTTAGTTGCCCTGCATATTTTGCTCCTCTACCTCAATGAAAGAAATTATAAAGAGTATCAGAACTAGCTTCTCATATGGTGTGCCTTGTAAATCTTTTTTCTTCAACTATCTATGTGTGTGTTTCAACAAGTTGTTTAAATAATGTTAGAGATATTGAATATTAGTACTACATTATAAAATAGTTGGAAAGCGTAAGAATAGATTGTTTATAGATTTAATTTAAGTTAACTAGTTTCTTTTTTAAAACTATTTTGACTTCAGAATTTAAAATAACTTCCTCCATTCAATAATGCTGAGAGGGAGGCGCGTTAAGGTTGGTTATCGTTGGTGAGCATTTTCCTCAGGCACATTGAAAAGGATCTTGGATTCAGATGCAGTAACGTCAAGCTTGGCTAGTGATGCTGATAATGATGGAGGTAAACAATCTGGCTATTTCATGGAGCTAGATGTGTTCTCAAGATGTTTTGTTTTTATGGCATATCTGCACGATAAGCTTCGCTAGCCTTCATCTTTTTTGTAATTAATTAATTAATTAATTAATTAGTTTGGTATAGTCTTAAAAATGTGGCTGACTATTTGCTGATGAGTGTTACATAAAAGCATAGGTAATTTTTTCCCCTATCTTTTCAGTTATACAAACAGATAAATACTAAAAGAGAAATGTATATCACCGAAAAATTGCAATAGGAATTTTTGACAAAAATCACAATGGTGATTGGATTATGCAAAGTGGCGGGACCCACTTATTTATCCGATGGTCAATGACAGCGCCATATTATTTTGGCAATAAAATTATGGCAAAAATTGTGATTGTCTACCATTTTTCATAATTAAAATAACTTAGTAAGTTTTTTTTTTCGATAGTATCATTAAGGCACCAATCACTGAAAGCCAGTGTAAGCGAAGAGAGAATCAAGCAACAAAGTCAAAGAAAGAAAAGCAAACATCCCATGATAAGCGAATGACACTCACATAAACACCCAAGTCTAACACCAAAAAAAATGCAATAATTGAAAGCCCCTTGAGATCTTTGTGTCCCCAATTTGCCAATCGAATCAGCAGCCACCAACCAAATCTTTAATTTGAGCACCAGAATTTCCATCTATTCCACAGCTCTATCATGAAGAAATTCCAGCAAACACAATGGTTACCATACAACTACGCAAAAGCAATATGAGCACAATCTTTTCCTCTGTTTTGAAGAGTGAATATTGATCCATGATTCAAAGTTCACAGTAGAGTCATCTGAAAAAACCCAATCCATTCCTCACCAATAACAATAAGCACCCCATACTTTCCAGCAAAAGAATATGCAAAGAATAAGTGTGACATGGTCTTATCTTCTTCACAACACAGAACACATCTACAATCATTCACCCTGAGGATATTTAATCTCTGAAGCCTATCCTTTGTATTAAGTCTCCTTTGAACAACAAACCACAACAGCAACTTAGCTTTGGGGCGAACTATCCTACACCAGATATGCTAACAAAGATTTGATCTTGTACAACTAAGCCTTTACACTAATACATCTTTTCTATAAAGGATCTGATAGAATAATTACTTGAGTTGTCAAAGACCACCACACCTTGTCACTTGGTCATCAATAAGTCTTGTTTGCTCCAAATGCACCTTGTAGTTGATATAGCTGATCAAGCTCCCTTTCAAAAAACTCTCTCCACCATGTCAGATTCTAGCACCACACACAACCATCCCATGTACCACATTCCAACTGAAATGGGAGAATTCTTCAACAAGGAAATAGAGAATAGTCTTGGAAATTTGACTTTAAGCCTAATCTCCCCAAGCCACAGATCTTCCCAAAATAGGGTATTGCAACTATCTCCCAACAAATTTCTTATGCCATTTATAACCAGCAGCTTAACATCCCTATCAAACCTCATGATATCGCATATTGAACCCCACAAGGCACCTCCCCTAATCATGGGTTGATTACTCAGAGATCTTCTTGGCTCCAGATCACAGTATGAACATATCACTTGTTTCCAGAGCATGGAGCTTTCATTTGAGAACCTCCACCACCATTTGAACAAAAAAGTTGCATTCTTCATGACTAAACTGCCAACTCCCAACCCACCGAATTTATTGGGCTTTTAGATAATCTCCCAGCTAATTATAAGCAGCATTGCAAAACCATGGTCTTTCATGGCCCAAACTTTTTTTGACTATAATGAAATAATCTTTTTGGCTACTGACTTTGGCATTTTGAAAATACCCATGTAGTTGATTGGGAGATAATTTAAAACAGCTTTAATGAGAGTCAACTTCTTGGTCCTAGACGGGATATTATCTTCCAACCACTAAGCTTCCTCTTGATCTTGTCAATAATTGGTTTCTAGGTTTCAATTCTTCATAGGTTAGCACCTAAAGGGATCCCTAAATAAGTTGTAGGCAGGGATGCTACCATATATTTCAACTTATGGTTTATGCCAACAACCATATCATCATTACAATTGATAGGGAATAGAGCAAACTTACTGTAATTAATCTTTAGACTGGACATAAGACCAAAACAATCCAGAATTCGGTTCAGATTCAACAAGGATTCTTCATTGGGAGTCAAAAGCAAGAGAGCATCATCCACGAATTGTAAATGAGTCAATGGGACCGAATGACTCCTAACTTTTACTCCTTTGATCAAACCAATGCTTGCAACCTTATATAACAATTTGTTAAGAATGTCACTGATAGGAACCTGGTGTCCATAGAAAGAATAGGAAGAAAAACAAGTTTGTATTGCTGAATGCAGAACTGGTATCAAGGCAATACCAGTGGCTACTTAGAGGAATTTACAGTAAGGACCAAAGAAAGAAAATGATATAGGTATTGAGCTTTCAAGAGGCTCAATTCTCTCCCAAGTTCTAGTCCCCAAATTCTAGCCTACCATTCACACGCCCCACCTCTCATACATATAATCTCCCCCCTCACTCCCTATGCCAACTGAGCAGAGTTGGTTATGAATGTGCACTCTCTAGTACTCCCTAATTCTCTTTGTCTATTTTCTCGTTTGCCCTTTCTTCCATGCACTCTATAGTATGTGGATTCCTAACTGTCACTAACCAGAATAAAAAGGAATGGTGATAATGGGTAACCTTGATGCAATCCTTGCTTTATTTTGAAAGGTTTGGCTGGAGATCCATTAATTATAATGGACATCTCCGCAGTTGAGAGGCAACTCCAAATTCATTTATTTCACAAACTGCCGAAGCCCATTTTTTTCTAGAACTTGATCCACAAAAATCCATATAATTGAGTCAAATGCCTTATGAAAATCGAGCTTTCAAATGACCGCCTTCTTCCTCTTCTTTCTTAGCCAATGCACTACTTTGTTGGCAATGAAGGCACTATCAAGGATTTGGTGACCTTGGACAAAAGTTGTATTAGTTTCCTCCACCAAGCCATTCATCACCTTCGTGGGCTGATTAGCTAAGGCTTTCACCACAACTTTGTATATGCAACCAATCATGTTGATTGGTCTAAAATTTTTTATCTCCTTCGCCTCATCAGTCTTGGGGGTCAAGATGACCCATGTCATGTTAACCTTCTTTGGAAATCAGCTAGTGATGAAAAAATCACCTACACATTGTAAAAAATTAACACTAACCAAATTCCAACATTTTTTTATAAAATTAAAATTATAACCGTTTGGTCTAGGGGCTTTTGAAGATTCACAATCTCAAACCCTGTTCTTGATCTCCTCATTTGTTAGAATAGATTCAAGTAAATTGGAGTCCTCTTCTAAAATGTTTGCCAAGCCATCCTAGAAGTGGTAATAGGAATATTCTTTTGCCTGTAAAGTTGCTTATAGAAATTTCTCATTTCAGATTTAATGCTCCTGGGTGACCGAAACATTCTATTGCCAAATTTGATCTCTAGCATTTGTTTTCTTTGAGTTCTAACCATTGTCATGGCATGAAAATATTTGAAATTCCAATCGCCCTCTTTTATTAATTTGTCTCTTGATAACTGCTTCCAAAAGCAGCATTTTCGGGCATACTAACTGCTTAGTTGACTTTTTAAGGCATTGTACCTAGCTATATCAACCTCATCAGTGTTCCTTTCCTCCAGTCTAGCATTAATTTCAGCAATCTCAACCTCAAAGCACTAGATGTTAAAGTCTATGTTACTGAAAACCTCTTTATTCCACTTCTTTAGGGAACCTTGTAGCTTCCTAACTTTATCTAGAACATTCATGTCACCAAGACCCCCATTCTTCTTCTACCAATTTCAAAAAGCCCAGATGGGAGAACTACGCATCAAGCAAGCAACATGAAGATCCTGCAAGAGGTAAGTGATCCATTGAAGTTCACACGTCGCAGCCGCGAGAGCACGATACCCAGCCTTTATAGAAGATCATGACACGGTAGTTTGTTTCTTAAACTTCCAAGAGATTAGGGAATGTCCAAGAAAGAAACAATATCCAGATATGGACTTGTGACTATCAATACAACCACCCCAATCCGCATCATTGAAGCCAAGTAACTAGGTAGTGGACTGGTAGGGGAAAAATAAGCCTCAACCAAGGGAAGTCTTCAAGTAGTGAACCACTCTCATAGCAGCCTTGTGGTGTTGTACGGTGGGATGAGCCATAAATTGGCTAAGTTGCTGGGCTGTAAAGGACATGTCAGGATAGATCATGGTAAGATACAACAACCTCCCAAGAAGGCATCTATAAGCTGGAATATCAAAATAAGATTGCCCCCCATCCTGGTGAAGATGAATAGCACTATCAAGGGAGGTTGAAGCAGGCTTAGAAACTATCAAACCACAATCACTAAGCAATATTTTCATTGGCAAACAATGATCCCTGCACTTGAATGGGCCACTTCTAAGCCAAGAAAGTATCGCAAAAGACCAAGGTCTTTGATGTGGAATTTGTTGTCAAGTATCTCTTTGATGTAGTTAAATTCTACCAAGGAATCTCCTGCCAAGATGATGTCATCAACATATACCAAGAATGCAGTAAATGTTGATGAACATTGTTTGATGAACAAGCTGTGGTCTACAAAAGCTTGGGCGTAGTCGCACTTAATAAGGACTTTAGATAATTTCTCGAACCATTGTCGGCTAGCTTATTTCGAGCCATATAGTGACTTGGCTAGCTTGCAGACTTTGTTAGGACCTGAGGCAGGGAATCCAAGGGAAAAGGGTCATGTACACATCCTTGTGGAGCTCGCCATAGAGGAAGGCATTGTTGAATCTAACTGATGAAGATGCCAATGATGCACCAAGGCAAAGGCGAGGAGTAATTTGATGGTTGTCATTTTAGCAATTGGGGAGAAGGAGTCGAAGTAATCCAAGCCTTCAATCTGGTTATACCCGTTTGCTACAAGACTAGCTTTGTAGTGCTCAATACTGCCATCATATTTTCTCTTGATTTTGAAGACCCATATGTTCCTGATAGGAACCATATTAGGAGGGAGATCCACGACTTACTAGGTTTGATTCTCCTCAAGAGCTTGAATTTTAGCTTGCATAGCCTCACGCCAGCATTCAAATTTGTTGGCCTCAGCATATGAAGATGGTTCAAACTCAGTGAGAAGGTTAAGAGAATAAGACTGGTAGAAGGGTGATAAACCAGAGTAAGATAGCACTTGAGATAAAGGATAAGTAACTGCTGAAGTGGATCGATTAGGAGCAAAAATAGTGGCTGCATTACAATGGTAATCAGCAAGATAGGCAGGTGATGATCTCAATCTAGTTGAGTGTCTAATAGGTTGTGCAGGTTGTGTGGGATAGGTAGTAAGAGTGTGGGAATTGGTGGTGTTGCAGCATGGGTGGGGTATGTAGAATTTGCAGGAGGTGGTATGGGAAGTAGTGGTGTTGCAATGTCAGTGGCAGTATAAGATAGAGTTATCATGATCAAATGAAAAATCAGAGGGTGTTATGCAATCATGAATGTTGCTGCCATAAGGCAAATAGTGCTCATAAAATTTGACATATCTAGAAATTAGTATCTCTTTGGTGCCCAAATCTACTAAAACAAAACCCTTGACCCCAGACTTAAAACCAACAAAAACACACTTCCTAGCTCTAGCATCAAACTTATGTCTACATGCATGTAAAGTTGCGCATAGCACAAGTAGCCAAAAGGTCTTAACTCTGTTAAATCAGGGACACTCCCATAAACCAACTAAAAGGGAGATTTATCATGCAAAATGAGTGTAGGAATTCTATTAATGAGATATGCAACATGTTGAACAACATATGACCAAAATATTCTGGGTAATTTAGACTGAAAAGGTAAAGCTCTAGCTATATTCAATAAATGTTGGTGCTTTCTCTGAACTCTTCCATTTTGTTGTGCTGTTTCCACATAACTAGTTTAAAATTCTGACAAAGCGAATTCAAATCCATTATCTGTTCTAACTACTTTTACTTTTACATTAAATTGATTTTTAGCAAACAAAATGAACTTCTTGACACTCTCAAATGCCTCAACCTTAGATTTTAGCATAAAAACCCAAAATATCTACTATGATCATCCAATGCAGTAAGAAAATACCTATGCCCATTTATGGATGGAATACCAAATGGTCCCCAAACATCAAAGTGTAGTAGTAGAAATAAGCTATTTGCTCTTCTGGTGCTATTATTAAAAGGAAATCATTTCTGTCTAGCAAAATTACATACATCACAGGGTGTACAATTATTATATTTGACAAAAGGAAATTGTTTGCTAATTAAGAAAAGCCTTCTCGATGATAAGTGCCTTAACTTGTAGTGCCACAAATCCGCATCAGGTATAGTGGTAGTATGAGATGTGTGAGGTTGAGTGTGTACAGAGTTCGAGTTACTAGTAGTTCTGGTGTGATGTGTCACAAAGTAATATAAGCCACCATCCTATTTACCCAAACCAATCCTCTTCTGAGTTGACATATCCTGTATCAGACAAAACTCAGATGAGAAGGTTAAGTGACAATTCAAATTTGAAGTAAGACATGAAATAAATATTAGATTGAAATGGAATTCTAGTAGGTAAAGTCGTTTGTAAGAACAAGACAGTTTGAGAATGTAACAGTACCTGAGAATTGTGGTAGGACAAATTGGTTATTAGGTAGTTTAACTTGAACTGGTCTAATTTTAGAGTAACAAGTGAACCAATCTAAGGAGGAACAAATGTGATCTGAGGCTTCTGAATCAATGCTCTAGGAGTTAGAAGACATTGGCTTAAAACAAAGTAGAACAAGACTATTACCTGAATCAGATGAGTGAAGTTTTCTTTGTGGAACTGAACTAACATGAGAAGCAACAGGTTGATGTGGAATGGTTGTTGAGGATTTCAAATTTGAATTATGAAGCAAGGCCATTAAGCTTCTGTATTGCTCTTGAGTAAGAATTGAGTAGGTGTTGTACACCTTTTTCCTTCTATGGATTAGATGATGCATCTTCATACTTCTCATCCTTAACCGGATCTGTGAGTACACTATTGGCAGAGGTTGAATTCTTGAACTTGAAATGTGGAGGAAAGCCATGCTTCTTGTAGCAAACATCTGTGTCCAATTTTGCCACAATGTGTGCAAATCTTATTAGAGTTAGCTCCTCTTCCTCTACCATAGCTTCTGTTTCCTGCTGCTACAACATTGATCAAGATCTTGGATTCATCTTGATAATTGCTAGATACTTGCTTTTCTTACTGTAAGATCTTCGAAAACCCTGATTCATACTAGGAAAAGGCTTGATTTGCAAGATCTGAAGCTTGATTTGTGAAAATTGCTCTCCCAAACCATTGAGAAACTAAAGAACATTTTCTTGCTATTTGGAGACTCATGCACTCCTTATAGCTTCACAGGTACATTTCACTGGACAAGTACAAGATAGAGTTGATATGTAATTCTCCAATTCCTCCCAATATGCCTTCAGTTCAGTGTGATACTCTGTCACCAACAAGGTTCCTTACCTGCAACCATGAAATTCCTGCATCAACTCCGCAATCTTCACCATGTCACCTCTAGAGAAGTGTTCCCTAAGATCTCTCCACACATTCGAAGCTAGCTCCAAAGCATCAACGCTTCGAGCTATGGCTAGTGATATTCAATGAATTAACCAATTGTGCACCATGTTGTTGCACCTTTCCCATGCATCATACATTAGACTAAATTCTTCTGGCTTCGAACTTGCTCCATTCACAAATTTGAATTTGTTCTTTGAGATCAAAGCACATTTCATCGATTTGGCCCAACTATGGTAGTTGGAACCAATGAAGATTGGAGAAACCAAAACTTGATTCGGACTTTCACTTAGATGAAGAAAATAAGGATTCTGAGCTAGATCCGATTGAAGTTGATTTTGGATTTGCACCGTGGAATTGGAGCTTGTTCCTGGACTCGCGTAGTTTACTGCACCAGCAGCATTTTGGTGAGTGTTTCGAGGCATAACCAAGCTTTGGTACCATCAAACAAACAGAAAGGAAAGGAAAGGAAAAATGCAGAGAAAGTTGAAGTGGGAAATGTGAAAATCATAGTATGTTATTAGTATTCGAAGTAATGTTGCCTTATATACAGAGGTGTGTGTGTAGCTGTACACCCAGTAAGGTGCAAATACAATAAAGCTCTCCGTAACTAACTCTCAATTGACTCTAACTGCCTCCATCGGTAGCAGCTGATTGCTCACTCTCTGTTAGATTATGACCATCATGCTTTGCATCAAAATGAGTTTCAATACCTTTGTAAATAAGGTAACACGCATGAGTTCCACGGTCATGGAATTCCACCAAACGAACAATTCTATAAGGAGCGGTCTCCTGACCATGAATTTTCCAGAGACAACAGGGAGGTCAAAATTTATAGGCAACTATAAAGCAAGTTCCTTATTTATTAAAGTGGTGTCTTATATATCAGGTAAGATCTAGACATCCAAGCCTTGAACATATACTGTATTCGCAATGTTTGTTCTAATTTATTTGATATTTCAATTACTTCATAGACAAAGCAGTTGAGATGAGGACTAGGGGGACCATGATATTATTTTATGATTAATATTTGACAAATATGCATGCGTTAATACAAATTTTACATCCCAAACACTTTAGTGAGAATATGATCAAATTGAGGATGTTAGCTATAAAGGAAAGAGCTAAAAGTTGCTTTTTTTTTCTAATTGCGGGTGTTTATTGACTGTCAAAAATAGAAAAAAAAAAATGAAGAGTCAAAAATTGTTGCCAGAGTTGAGTCATTAGAATAATATGAGATACTATTGACTCTTAGATAAATAAATGAATCCTACCACTTCATTTCATAATCCCAATGAGTGTATTTGAAATGGGAAAAAAAAATGGAATTGATTTAATTTGTAAATCAAATTTTGTATTTGGATGTTTTAAAAACAAGAAATGATTTCATTTGTCAAATTTCGTGAATTTAATTGTTTTATATTTGAAAGTCTATCAAAGTTGAAAGAATTTGATAAGAATTGATTTAATTTTAAAGTTTAAGTATAAAGCAAATAAAATCAATTCCATTTTTAATCATTCCAAACACTATCAAATATATTTTAAACATAAGAATTAATTTCTAAATCAATTTAAATCCTATTTTATATAATCATTCCAAACATATGATTCAACTTATAAATCAAATTATTTCAAATCAAATCAAATTCTAATTTTAATTATTCCAAACTCTATCTAAGATTTTTGTTAAGGATTATGGCAAAATTGTTTGGCTAAGTAACATTTCTCACAAATAAATTCCCTGATACAAATACTTCTTGTAGACTTGCAGTGTGATTGTATTTCATTCTTATCCTGAGGTCAGAGATCACTCTCTTAATTGAAAGTAGCTTTCTTACAACTCTCAAACTTTCAAAGTGATATTTTCTCTTACTGCCAGACACTTAAATGGGAGGGGGAAAAAGAGGAAAAGAAAAGAAAGATATCTTCCCACTTTGATGAGTTGAGTTGAACACAATAATACACCGTAATAGATGAATGTGCAATGTTACTACTGGCGTTTGAATATTTTTTCTTCAGCTACTCCAAGCTATAACCCTATTGCACCTTTTAAAAAGCACATTTTAGGAAAGATAATTGTAGGGAAGACACATTACTACTGACTAGCCACAAAGCAAGATATTAGTTAAAGATGAAGTAAGACAGCTTTTGTTCATCGGATCATGTTCCAGCTTTGCAAAAGCTGTTTCTCTAAAAAGAACTCCAACTTGATTATCGCCCCTTCCCTGCTTTTTTTAAGTTTGTTTTTGCTCAAAGCTAAAACATCTAGTGTTTTCAAGGCAGAAATATACTGCTTCACAATTGTGACTTACTAGCTCTTAATTTGTTGTAAGCTTGTGGTGTCATAATTTCCGCCTTGAAGAACTTCTCTTTTTCACAAAACTCTACATATGTCAACAGCATTTTGGTGGGTTGCCTCATGCATCTTCCCAGCTTCACCATAATCAAATTGTTTTTCAAGTTAATGTTTTGTATGGTACGAATCTTCCTATGTTAGCAAACTGAAAACGGTTTCTCTGAAGTTCACTGTATTTTGACTATGATGTGTCTCTAATAATTCTGCCTCCTCTATTTTATTTTTCTTTCGTTTTCAGTTTCCCAAAAATAAATTTTCCTTCCCGGACTTTGAATAGAATAATCATAATAACAGGTCAAATTAATTGGTAGCATACGCTTGCTTATACTTCGCATTAGTATAAAATAATCTAAATATTTGTTAGTTTGGGGGAAAAAAAAGAATAATTTAATTCAGATGAGTAGATAACAGCTTATCACAATCATCAACATTATTGAGCTTCATTTTCGTTGACTTTAATATTCAATTTTATTTTCAACAATTTAAATAAAAGAAATCAACGTTATACTAGACAAAATTGGTTAAGCACTTAAGCTAGCTAGCTTGATGGTTCTTATGGCAGTTTATATTGTTTCATCTAAAAGTGTTTCACGTCCTTCTGATGTTTGCAAGTAATTTTTGTGATGGTAAGCATATCATTTGCTAGGACTTAATGTCACAGTAGCTATGACACGTCAAGGGCCTTCCACCTCTTGCTTCAACCATGGTTGGACTTATGATGTCTTTGTGAGCTTCCATGGGGAAGATACTCGTCACAATTTCACAGGAAACCTATGCAATGACTTGGACAGAAAGGGAATCCACACTTTCAAAGATGACATAAAGCTTAAGAAAGGAGAAGGGATTTCACCATCACTTCTCAAAGCAATTGAAGAGTCTAGGATTGCCATAATTGTTTTCTCAAAAACTTTGCAACCTCAACTTGGTGTCTTGATGAGTTAGTGAAGATCATGGAGTGCATGAAAGAGAGGGGACAATTGGTGAGGCCAGTTTTCTACTCTGTTGATCCTTCTGAGGTACGGTATCAAAGGGAAAGCTTTAAAAGCTCAATGGAAAAGCATGAAGCAAATCCTAAATATGGTGAAGAAAGAACAAGTAAATGGAGGATTGCACTGACAGAAGCAGCTAATTTGTCCGGATGGCATTTCAAAAATGGGTATAAACATCTCTTGCTTTCTAAGCCTTTTATTCAAGTTTAGTTAATGATCAGATTGGTATTATTTTGGGTAAAGTTTTGCTCCGATTATTTGGCTTGATATTATTGTATCACCATGATATTTAAAAATTGACACCTGGCTTATCCTCCTCGGTTTTGCTCTATTTGTTTGTTACATCTAGTATTACTAGATATGAGTCTCACCCCATGAAGCATAGACTCTAGCACGGACACTCAACACGACATGAATATGGATTTGGAGGCACATCAAATTCTTAAAATTGTGATATATATATATAAACAAAAGATTCAAAATTTATTATAAATATAGATAATAGTATCTTCATATTTTCATGGTTATTAAACTATCAATTTTTGCTTTCTAAGTCTCTCTCAAAAAATATAGAACATTTTTCATATATGTCATAAGTTAATACTTGTTATTTCTTAGCTTTTTCCCCAGAAAAACCAAAAAGTTGGACATCATTTATGTTCAAGTTTAAAAAAAAAAATCCTAAATGAACATATTTTAGTAAAACTAACCACATATAATACACATACCAAAAATAAAATAAAATAAAATAAAGTGACTATCCAAAACTTAACTTTATTTTCTCTATTGACAAATAATGCACTTTTCAAAAATTAGACAAAATTGGTCTCAAGTTAGACATTGGACTAGGTTTTTTAATACCTAAGTTAGTCTATTAAAATAGATGAAAAAATAATAATAAATATTTCAAAATTCCTCCATTTGTCTTAGTTATGCTGCCTATGTGGCCAAGTTAAATCTATGTTGTGTTCAACCATGTCCAAAGTGTGTCCAGGCCAAAATAAATCAAATTTTTCAAAAAATAAGACAATTACACGCAAATGTCCAATATGCATCGTACGTGTGTCCACACAAATATACCACTAAGTTGGCATGACTGTAATTTCTAATTTACATGTAGCATATATTATGCTTGAAAATTGAATTGCTATGCGACTGAACGAACATCTCAAGTTGTCTATATGACCAATAAGAATAATATGTATTGATTAATGCTAGATAGCCAGAGTTATTTAGTATAATTGTTGCCTCAAATTGCCAAGATTCAAGGAAAATGGTTAGTTAGGAACAATCCCACAACATTTGATGACAAAATATTGGTTGTTTAGTATTATGAAGAAACCAAATCACTTAGGGCTATGTAATAATGGAGCAAAAATCAGAAGTGATATTTTTAAATGGTAGGGTGAGACAAAGTGCACAAGCGATGAACCTTTTAGTGATTTTTTTTCTTTGCCAGTTTATTTCATTAGGGCCAAATAAGCGAAAAAAAAATACAACTTATGTGGAATTAATATGTAAGCTAATAGAAAAAAGAAATTTAAAAAAATAATACTGGACTCTAGTAACATACTCTTTTATTTTATTTTATTTTATTTGGTAAGAGAAATTTTAAAGGGAGGACAGAAAACTGCATTTAAGGTCAGAGTATGCTACAACCTTCAAATGGTCTTAGTCGCACATAGATATTGCCTTATCCCTTATGCTTAACAGACAATGAACTTTTTATCATTATTTTCACAGGTATGAGTTTGAGTTTATTCAACGGATTACTGAAGAAATCTCAAGCAAATTAAATATTACATCCTTACACATTGCTGATCATCCAGTTGGACTGAATTATCGAATGTCAGAAGTGGTGGGATTACTAGGACTCAAGTCTAGTGATGATGTCCGCATGGTTGGAATTTATGGCATTGGTGGAATTGGTAAAACAACAATTGCTAGAGCTGTGTATAATTCAATTGCTAGCAAGTTTGAAGGATCAAGTTTTGTTGCTGATGTAAGAGAAAATTCATTGAAACATGGTCTGGTACAACTACAAGAGACCCTTCTACTTCATTTACTTGGAGAAAATATCAAGTTAGGTGATGTGAACAAAGGAATTCCTATAATAACAAGAAGGCTTTGCAGCAAGAAGGTTCTTTTGATTCTTGATGATGTTGATAATCTACAACAACTGAGGTCATTGGCTGGAAGGCATGATTGGTTTGGTTTTGGAAGTAGGATTATCATAACAACTAGAAATAAACATTTGCTAACTACTCATGGGGTTGAAAATGAAAAAATATATGAAGTGAGAGAATTGAATGACCATGAAGCCCTTGAACTATTTAGTTTGAATGCTTTTAAAACAGGGAAGCCTAATGCAAGTTATGTGGAGATAGCAAACCGTGTTGTGCAATATGCCAAAGGCCTTCCATTGGCTTTGAATGTAATTGGTTCTGATTTGTTTGGCAAAACAATTGAAGAATGGGCAAGTGCATTGAAGAAATATGAAAGAATCCCAAGCAAAGAGATCCTAGATGTACTCAAAGTAAGCTATGATAATTTGGATGACAATGAAAAAGAAATTTTCCTTGATATTGCATGTTTCTTCAATGGAGATTTGAGGCAGGATGTGGAAAAGACACTAGTTGCCTCCCGTTTCTTTCCGTAATATGGCATTGGAGTACTTATTGACAAATCGCTAGTAACTATTAGTAAAGCCAATACAATTAGGATGCATGATCTTATTCAAGACTTGGGTAGAGATATTGCTAGAAAGGATTCACCATTTGACCCTGGCAAACGCAGGAGACTATGGCATCATGAGGATGTTCTTGAGGTCCTGACAAAGAACACAGTGAGTGTGAAGCTTTCATTATTTTTAGTGCAATTTTTTCTTCCTACACTAACTCATATTAGACATCATATGTGAAATTTCACTAATTTAGACATTTGTCAACTTGTCATGTGCATTGTTGTTTCTTGGTGCTTGGAATTGCAAAGGGAACTGAGGCAATTGAAGGCATAATGTTGGACATGACCAACCTAAAACAAGAAGTTCAGTTAAATGGCAACACCTTTGAAAATATGAGAAGACTTAGAATTCTCATAGTTCGGAATGCACAAGTTTCTGGAGCCCCCAAACATCTCCCAAATAATTTGAGATTTCTTGATTGGAATGAATATCCTTCCCCATCTTTACCCGCTGATTTTCATCCAGAGACACTTGTTGTACTCAACTTGCCCCATAGTCACCTTACAATGGATGAACCACTCAAGGCATGTTTGTGATTCTTACATCTATCATTATGTCATGTAACTTGCATATATATTCTGAGAACTAACTACTCTTCATATCATGCAGAAGTTTGAGCATTTGACATTGATGAACATCAGTGATTGTGACTCTCTAACAAGGTTACCTGATGTCTCTGCAACACCAAATCTAACAAGACTTCTTGTTAATAATTGTCCAAACTTAGTTGACATTCATGATTCTGTTGGTCATCTTGGCAAATTAGTCACATTGAGCACTGAACGATGTCCCAAACTCAAGAGTTTTCCAAGTGGCCTGAGGTCAAAATCTCTTGAATACCTTTTCCTTAGTAAGTGTTCTAGCATTCAGAGTTTCACAGGTATTTTGGCAAAAGTGGAAAGTATGAAAAATATTGATATAGGAGGGACTGCCATAAAAAAATTTCCAAATTCAATTGAAAACTTCAATGGTCTTGAAGAGTTAGTGTTGACATCTTGCAAACGTTTTGAGGATCTACCTATTAACACTGCTATGTTTCAAAATATGGAAGAGCTTAATGTAGAGGGATGTCCACAACTTCCAAAACTCTTATGGAAGTCATTAGAGGACAGGACTAATTGGCTCCCAAAGTTGAGGAGACTGACTCTCAAAAATTGTGATCTATCAGATGAGGATCTTTAGTTAATTCTCGGTTGTTTTCTACAAGTGACATGGTTGATCCTATTAGATAACAACTTTGTAACCATCCTTGAATGCATTGAAGATCTTTCCCACCTCCTGCTCCTTCAAATGGATAACTGCAAGCAACTTAGAGATATTTCAGTGCTTCCACCATACCTGCAATACATAGATGCGAGGAATTGCATATCATTGACACCCCGATCATCAGATGTAATATTGAGTCAGGTTCATATTTCTCCCTTCTCTTTCTTGAACTTCATCATTGACATCTTGTTCTAGCTGCTAACAATGATCAATGTCATTTACTTAGAACAGGCATTTCTAGAGGTCGAGTACTTAGATATTGTGGTGCTTAGGACAAAAATTCCAACTTGGTTTGACCATTGCAGCAAAGGAGGGTCTGTGGATTTCTGGGTTAGCAGAAAATTCCCTCCCATTGCTCTATTTTTTTTTATTAGAAGGTAAAGATGAGAAGAAAACCGGTCATACTTGTGAATTGCACTTGCTCATCAATGACCACCAAGTATTCCAAGGAGAAGGAGAGTGGCCGGTTGATCATGTTCGGCTGTTTGATCTGCGAGTTCGCCTCACAGCTAGTGAGTGGCACAACATTAATGAACAAATAAAGTCTGAATGGAATCACATGAAGATTTCATGTGCAGTCATGAGTGAGCCAAAAAATGTAATCATAAATGTCAGTGGAATCCATCTATATAAAGACAGAATGAACATCCACGATGTCTCCTTCATAAATCCTGATCTCCACGGCTCAAATACCGTCTACGATAACATAAACAATGATTCAGATATCTATGATGAAACAAGCCATGATGTTGTCTTCCCCACAATAATCGCTAAATATTTTCCCAAGAATATGGTAGAGCTCTTGGGAAATCTTCATTCGAAAACAACAGGTGATAACTTGTATGACTTTGATGAGAAGTTGGAACTAGACAGTGACACCAACAACCAGTACATGGGAGAGGAACAACATTCAGCTTCCATCAATCATAAAATGCCAGAAAGCTGTGAAATGGCAAATAATGAGAAAGAAACAGGTATAGTAGACAACATCCTTAAAATATCATCTTCTGTCGATGGTCAAACATGGGATTCCATGATGTTAGAGTAATTATATTTTTGCTACTAATCTAATTGCAATATCATATTTTGGTTTTGTATATGACAATTCCCACTAAATATTTATGTGTTCTTCAACAGGAACACAAGAAGCCTCTGTTACAAGTATCCATGAGACAAAGCCAATGCTTCAGACTCGGAAGAAAGGGAAATTAAACAAGAATGTAGATGCCCCGGTAAGCCTAAAATTTGGTCATTTTTGTACGTTAGACATGTGAAATGGTTAATCTTACCATTTCATTTTTCATGCTCTCGTGGAGTCAAGTACCATTGCATCAACAAGAAAAAGCAATAATAGAACACAATCAAGCGATAAAATCAATGGTTCATCAGAGCCTCATGCTTTTGACAATGTTGGCCTTAATAAGAGCAAACAAAAGTCACTTATTCAAGCTGAACCAAATGCAGAAGCTACTGATCAATTCAATAAAAATCAAGCAGAAATTTGCCATACTCATTTTCCAAAGAAAAATAGACGATGGTCTACAATCGGCCTCATGCAGTATACAGAAATATTGTTGAATCTACCATTAATGAGGACAATATGGAAGCATTTTATGCTTCTCTTGAAGCAGAGAACACTTCTCAGTCTCATCTCCAAGACAACCAACGCAACATCAGATCTGTCATAACTAGGCCTAGTGAAGAAACCATGAAAGCATTTCAGATTCTGCGAGACTTCGTCACAAAAAAATTCTCCCTTTTGTTACACCCTGGACGTTCTGGATTCATGAACGATACTCTAAAGTATCTCCTCAGTTTGCCTCCTGAAGAAAGAGTTTCTCTGAGAACAAAGTCATTGATATCGCAACTTTCAACATGTTTTACGCAGTGGAGTGTGGATTATAACAATGCAAGCCTTAAACTTAAGTCAGCAGCTGCAGAGCTATCAAGAGCTGAGATAGTGAAAGAGGAACTTGAAGCTAATGTTAAAGACTTCAAGGAAGTGGAGATGGTGGAGAAGGTTTTGTGCACTCATTTGGCATCTTTGGAGGAAAAGAAGAGAGAACTTGAAGAGAAAATCAGTCCCATAAAAGCTGAGATTGCAGATTTTACAGCAGAGAGAGACATAGTTGTTAAGAGAAAAAGAGAAGTGTTCGACAATGGAAAAATGCTGAGAGATGAAAGGGATGGCTTGAGGAACCAAGTGCCAAGGTTGAAAGCTGCACAAGGATGGGCAAAGGTAACACAGGCTACTATTGGAGAAGAGTGGTCAAAGCTTGGAGAACAAGTCATTGGAAGCACCAGTTTTGAAGAGTGGATGTAAGAGAGCCTTGGCAATATTCCAGGCTTATGTTAACTAGAATAGAATGGTTATCAAAATGTTTTAACGTTCGCATTTTCTATGTCCGAGTTACTTTGAGATTTTATCTCAAATTAAAGCCACAACAAACTTTAATGCATCTGTTTATGCGTGTATGAGATTGTAGGGGTGCTTGCTACGATGCACCGCAAACTACGGTGCTTCATGCACCGTTTGTTGCGGTGCACCTAATGTGCGCCACTACTGGTAAGTAGAGGTAATTTCATTGTAGAGCCAGTAGCATACCTTTTTTTTTTGTAAGTTCTTCTCTTTTCGATGTGTGATCAGAAGCAAAGCAAAATAAAAAACTTGTTTAATCCTTCACCCTTATGAAATCGGCGATCTTGGTTGGTTGTATATGGGTAGTTTTGGCACCGTGAGACGACGGACAACCTTGGTGCCTTTGGGACATAAAGTCACGCCTTTAGAACCTCCAATCTACCTCTGCTCTTGTTGTCCCATTACGAGAAGGGAAAACCGTGTTGCCTTCAACCATTACAAACTCGCCTGGAAGGAGTTCGCACAGAGCCTAGTACAGGGATTTGGTTAGGGACCGAGCAAGTGGTTCTTAAGGCATGCGAGTTTCAAGTACTGGGTATGTAGATATCCTGGATCTGATCATAGTTCCTTTAATTTTAGTTTGTGATTTATTTATTATTTTTCCAGAAATCCGGTAAAGCATAAGAATGCCAACCTATTCATATCCAAAAATTGATTGATTTTGTTTATTTGACTAAAGATCCACAGCAAGAGCTTAGATTTTTGTTGAGAAATTCGTATTAATTAATTTGTAGATCAGTTGGGTGGGTGAGGGAGGGGGATGGTGACATTTGTGGTTAGTGTGCATCATGTAGAAAGAATATTTGAATGGAGGTTGCTGTCGAGCTGGGTTTTTGCTATCGTTATCTTCTGTTGGGTGAAGATTAGTTATCTCTCCACTTGAGTTTGCAGCTTAGCCATTGAGGTTAGTTGGAATATAATTTTAAGTGGAGTTAGAACTTGGGAACAGTTAGGAAGCAAGGTTAAGGCTGATTCTCATGTCAGGGTTGCCTGCAACTATTAAATTGTAAGATGAATGTTTAGGTTTTTTTTTATTTGTTAAAAGTATGTATTTATTTGTTATTTTATTTTTATATGGATACATTGTTAACTGTGTGAAGGGGAAAGAGAACTATAAATGGCAGAACTAATTGAAGATACTGCTTCGAACCAGTTGAAAGAGATGGCGATAGAGGTAAATTTAGTTTAATGTTCAGTGTTGCTTGAACTGGGCTTTCATTTGGCTATGTGCCCTCGATGTGACATTTTTTTATAACATAATGAAGTTAAACTACCCGCAGGGAGTAGGAGAAATGGATGACAGGCATCGAGTTGGGGAGGGTAATGATGAAGAGGAAGAGTTGTTCCTTGATACTATTGAGAGTGTTCATAGAGTAGACTACATCTCTTTGAGTGGAGAAAAGGTTGAAAAGTATGACTTTGCTGATTTGGACATGACATATGCATTTTATAATTTGTACGGCAAATCCCATGGGTTTGGTATTCGAAAGCACAAAGTTGGTCGAAAGTGTATTTGACAACCAAATACTTTGGCAAACATTTGTTTGCTCTAGACAGGGGCATTGGGAGGCAAAATATGTGGAGAATAGTAATAGGAGAAGGGAGCCGAAACCATTGACTAGGTGTGGGTGCCAAGCTCAGTTATGCTTGCATTCTGGTAGCATGAAGAATCGATGGTATGTGATAGAATTTGATGATGACCACAATCATGATCTAGTGAGTCCAGATTATTATAGGTTTCTTTGGTCACATAGAAATATGGGTGGAGGTGACATTTTAAGTTTTAATAGCATGAGAAAAGCAAGTATTAGCCCCCCTAAGATTTATGGGCTTTTTGCTAGTCAAGCTGGTGGTTTTGATAAAGTAGGATTTCGAAAAAAGGATATGTACAACCAAATTCAAAAAGATCAACAATCGGGAGGTGGAGATGCAAACAATGCCATAGGGTACCTTCGTGTGCAAGAAAGGCTAGATCCATTATTATTTTCGAGGCATGAACTTGATGAGCAGAATAGAATGCGGCAGTTGTTTTGGTCTAATGGTAGAAGCCAAGTTGATTATGAACTATTTGGGGATGTGTTGGCATTTGATGCTACATATGGAAAGAATAAGTTTAAGTGTCCAGTGGTTGTGTTCTCCGGAGCCAATCATCATCTCCAAACAATTGTTTTTGGTTGTGGTGTAGTTTCTAATAAATCTGAAAGAACTTATGTATGGCTATTGGAGAAATTTGTGGAGGCAATGAAAGGAAAATCTCCAAAGTCGGTGATTATAGACGGAGACTTGTCAATGAAAAATGCAATTCAGAGGGTATTTCCAGATGCAAAACATCGATTATGTGTGCGGCACTTAATAAGGAATGCAACATCCAATGTGGCGATTCCAAGGTTCACTTAGGAGTTCAAGATGTGTATGTTAGGAGACTATGATGTTAATGAATTTGAGCAGAAGTGGGCAGCAATGGTGAGGAAGTTTGGTGTCCAGGATATTACATGGGTTCAAGATACATATGAAAAGAGGGGTATGTGGGCAATAGCACATATGAGAGGTAATTTCTTTGCTCGCTTGAGGACCATATCAAGATGTGAAGGCTTACATTCTCAAGTGGGTAGGTATGTGGGTTCTGGTCATAACTTGATAGAGTTTGTACAGCACTTTGATCATTGCTTGGAAGCCATCCGTGATAACGAGGTGGAGGCTGATTTTAAGTCTAATTTTAGTTTTCCTGTCATGCAAACTCAACTGGAAGCATTGGAGTGGTCGGCTGCAAAGGTTTACACTCGAGAAGTGTTTTATATATTTCGTGCTATCTTGAAGAAGTCAGCAAGCGTGAAAATTGTTGTGTGGAAGGATACTACTTCCAGTGTTATCTTTGTTGTTGGTAAATACTGTGATCCGAATAAGATATGGCATGTATCTTATTGGCCACGGAATGTGGAGTTTAGATGCTCTTGTCAACACATGGAATCGTTTGGCATTCCATGTATGCATATAATTTATGTTATGGTGTTTCTAGATATTGACAAGTTGCCTGAGTCCTTAACACTAGAGAGATGGACCATGAAAGCAAAGGAAGGACGTGCATTGAGAAATAGGCGAGTTTCAGGATTTGAAGATAGTACATATGTGAGTCGCATTGTCTCTATGAATGATAGTTGGAGAGAATTGAGCAATGTTGCTTTTAGAATTCTTGATGACTATAATGATGTGATGGACTGGATTGCAAGTAGAACAGCAGAATTATGTGGGAAGCATGAGTAGGAAATAATATTGGCACACAATGTTGGACAAGCTGCACAATGCATTCTTAAGGATCCCAGGCGAATCAGGACCAAAGGATGTGGTGAAGCTACTCAACCTTTCGGTGGCAAGGCGAAGTGAGTGATCCGGTGTAGTATATATAGAGCAGAAGGTCATAATTGCCGGGTCTGCCTTAAAGCTCAAAAATTGAAAACGGTTGCCCGATCTCAAAGTGTGGAGTCTGAACATGCTGATGAAGAGAACAAAGAGTTCGAGGGTAGTGATGGAGACTATAATATTGAAAAGGATGATCTGGTTAGTAAGTGCTACGGATTCAGTTTATGTTATATTTAATAGTAATTATTTTCGCTTCTAACTTACACCAGTGTTCATGATGCAGGATTTTTACACTTCCCTTGGCGATGGGGTAGTTAGCATATATGGGTGCTGAGCATGCATTCATTTCCCTGGTAGTGATGATGTAGTCTGTGCTCAAACAAAAATAAAATAGATGTTGTTGAGAAGACAATATCAACATGTAGTGATGGATTAATTTAGGTATCATGAGGTCGTTATTAGTTCATCAAGATATAGGGGTTAGCGTAGTTAGGTGGTTTGTACTATAACTTGTTTGTTGCTTGTGTGTGGATTTGCTATGGGATTGAGCAGTATATGATTTGGTTTACTTAAACCAGATGAATTAATCACTGGTCATTGAGTTAGGTTCCAAATGCTTTGTGGCTGGGATATATCGCGAGTAACATAAAAAAAATGTGACGCTGGTAATGTCCCATTAAACGCTGGTAAATTTCGAAGAAAATGCTAGTAAGTGTATGGAATGCGTTGGTAACTCTCTCTGGCTGAAAAATTTTTGTGGTTTTAATTTTGTTTCCAGAATACTTTTTTTTTTTTTAACAATTATTGACACTAATGGGTCAACCTAAGAGGCTAAATACTTTCATAATAATATAAAAAATTCAGAATTGATTAAACTCGTGAGATGCTGGTATATTCCTTCTCAGCGCTGGTAACCTTGCACAAAACGCTGGTGATTAAATGGAATGCGCTGGTAGCCTTCTCTAGCTGGACTAATTTCGTGGAATCAAATTTTTTCTTTTTTCCTATTCCATATTTTTTTTCTTGAAAACAATTTTTGACACTACGGAGGGCACCTAAGAGGCTAAATACATTCATTAAAATGAAAAAAATTTAGACCTGAAATAAGTCATGAGACGCTGGTAAATTCCTTGTCAACACTAGTAGACCTTGCACAAAACGCTGGTATGTGTGTGGAATCTGCTGTTAACCTTCTTTGGTTGGACTAATTTCGAGCATTCAAATTTTTTCTTTTTTTCCAACTCCATATTTTGTTTTTTTTTTTTTAATTTTTTATTCTGCAGGGGGCAGCTAAGAGACTAAATACTTTCATAAGAACATAAAAAATTCAGAGCTGAAGTAAGTCATGAGATGCTGGTAAATTCCTTCTCAACGCTGGTAGACCTTGCATAAAACGCTGGTAAGTGTGCGAAATCTGCTGGTAACCTTCTCTAGCTAGACTAATTTCGTGCATTCAAATTTTTTCTTTTTTTCCAACTTCATAATCTTTTTTTAAAAAAAAAATTTGACACTACAGAGGGCACCTAAGAGACTAAATACTTTCATAAGAATATAAAAAATTCAGAGCTGAAGTAAGTCATGAGATACTGGTAAATTCCTTCTCGGTGCTAGTAGACCTTGTACAAAATGCTAGTAAGTGTATGGAATGCGCTGGTAACCTTCTCTGGCTGGACTAATTTCGTGCATTCAAATTTTTTCTTTTTTTCCAACTCCATATTTTTTTTAAAAAAATTTTTTTTGACGCTGCAGGGGTAGCTAAGAGACCAAATACTTTCATAAGAATAGCAAAAATTCAGAGCTGAAATAAGTTAGGAGACGTTGATAAATTCCTTCTCGGCGCTGGTAGGCCTTGCACAAAACGCTAGTATGTGTGTGAAATCCGCTGGTAACCTTCTCTGGCTAGACTAATTTCGTGCATTCAAATTTTTTCTTTTCTTCTAACTCCACATTTTTTTTAAAGAAAAAGTTTTGACACTGCGGGGGGCACCTAAGGACTAAATACTTTCATAAGAATATAAAAAATTCATAGCTAAAGTAAGTCATGAGACACTGGTATATTCCTTCTCGACGCTGGTAGACGTTGCACAAAATGCTAGTAAGTGTATGGAATGTGCTGGTAACCTTTTCTAGCTAGACTAATTTCGTGTATTCAAATTTTTTCTTTTTTTCCAACTCCAATTTTTTTTTTTAAATTTTTGACACCGCGGGGGGCAATTAAGAGACTAAGTACTTTCATAAGAATATCAAAAATTCGGAGCTAAAGTAAGTCATGAGAGGCTGGTAAATTCCTTCTCAGCGCTGGTAGACCTTGCACAAAATGCTAGTAAGTGTATGGAATGCGCTGGTAACCTTCTCTAGCTAGACTAATTTCGTGCATTCAAATTTTTTCTTTTTTTCCAACTCCATATTTTTTTTAAAACAATTTTTTTGACGTTGCGGGGGATAGCTAAGAGACTAAATACTTTCATAAGAATATAAAAAATTCAGAGCTGAAGTAAGTCATGAGATGCTAGTAAATTCCTTCTCGATGCTGGTAGACCTTGCACAAAACACTGGTAAGTGTATGGAATGCGCTGGTAACCTTCTCTGGCTGGACTAATTTCGTGCATTCAAATTTTTTCTTTTTTTCCAACTCCATATTTTTTTTTAAAAAAATTTTGACGCTGCGGGGGGCAGCTAATAGACTAAATACTTTCATAAAAATATCAAAAATTCGGAGTTGAAGTAAGTCATGAGATGCTGGTAAATTCCTTCTCGACGCTGGTAGGCCTTACACAAAATGCTGGTATATGTGTGGAATCCGTTAGTAACCTTCTCTGGTTGGACTAATTTCGTGCATTCAAATTTTTTCTTTTTTTCAAACTGCATATTTTTTTTAAAAAATAAACTATTTGAAACTGCGGGGGGCACCGAAGAGACTAAATACTATAATAAGAATATAAAAAATTCAGAGCTAAAGTCATGAGACGCTGGAAAATTTCTTCTCGCCAGTGGTAGACCTTTCACAAATCGCTAGTATGTGTGTGGAATCCGCTGGTAAACCTTCTCTGGCTGGACTAATTATGTGTGTTCAAATTTTTTCTTTTTCCCACTCAATATTTTTTTAAAAAACAATTTTTGACTGTATTAGGCAGCTAAAAGAATTATTATATAATAAGAGTCACCTAACATTCATCATGTCTCTATATCTTATTCTCCAAATACATGGATTAAAGTATTGAAAGAGATACATAATGCCATAGTTATATATATATTTGTATTGCCAACCACACAATTGTCTAGTTTAAGGCCACATGACCCCCCAAAATAAGGTGTTTTGGTTTATAATTACAGGCCCCAAAATATTCATCGTAGAGCACTAATGAATGTTAGCCTAACTAACATCGGCACAATCGGTCCTTGTCCTTAGTTTAGTGGATGAATGTTAGTTAGCATGCCACTCAAAAAAGTGTGAAATTACTAGTCCTGTGTCTAAAATATGAACACATATGTCATCAAAATACAAAATACTAGGCTGGTAGTAGTGAACCCCACCTTGCTGCTACCCGTGCTTGCACCATATCTTGGAACTCATTGTGGTCTCCAAGAATCATGGCTTGGAGTGCCCTCATCCTAACGGGCAACTCTTCAATGTGGCATAACACATGCAAATAGAAAGTGAACATGAAAATAGTCATTCATACTATTTGGTCAAGATTGAAACAAGTATTCACCATTTCAATACTCACTTGACCAATTATATTTGGCTGGAAGGCAAACTCCATGTCCAGCCAATCAAGAACCCATAAAGCGGACTTTGAACTGCAGTTCATGAAACTAATGACTAGTTATGTGGTTATATAGTTAAGTGAGGTTGCACAAATATAATAATTTGTATTTGTTTATAGTATCCTTTTGCTATATGGCACTGGATTCATTAATATCAATAATCAGAAGAAGTTTGCTTAGGTATGAAAGGACATACCTTGTGCCTAGTTCAGGAACATTTTTGACTTGACATGTTGGCCATTTGTCCATTGGTGGTTTGTTTGCCAACCGACCAGTTTCAGAGTGATATGATGTCAGAATACTATGTAATGCTCCACACTGAATAACAATATTATCATAATTGAATGGAAATTAGCTCGCGATGAACAATATCCGCTCATATAGACAAATTTATTGGGCCTTCTCTTCGCACCCTACATTTAATTGTTTCTTACTTATGTCAGTAGTGTCTTCCATGCTTACCACAACATCTATGCCAAATGCTTTGGAGGGTGCTCTGCCAACATCTTTGAATGTGTCCAATTGATATATCTTGCACTCATCAACAGATATGATGATCAAGAACCAGTGAAACACATCGTGAAACACATCGTCTATCAAAGGGACATATATCTGGGAAACATGTCAACCGTTATTGTAAATGTACAAGCATGGGTGTTTTATACAATTCAACATATTTCTATTAAACCCTTTGTACATAATAGTTTCTTACATATTTGAATTGCTGAGAGGGAGGCATCCACTTTGATCCATATATTTTGAAAGCCTCCTCTGCGGTTGTCACTCCCCTGATACTCTCCTGAAGTCCAAAGCTTACCCATTGGTTACATTTTGGACAGTGGAAAAAAAAATATGAAAATACACCATACTTAAATGTTGAGGACTTAGCCCAAATGATGGGGGTAAACACCAAACACTGATATTCCCTGAGCTTCTCTGACTCCACGTAATCTTAAGTGCTTTTAGCTTCAACATCTACAATATTTAAGGTTGTGGCCTTTGAATGTAAGCCATTAGCAACTTAACATATTATATACTTTAATGATAGTGGAGTATACCTTGTCAGAAATTTCCTTTCCAGGGCAAAAGGATTGAAAGTCCAGCCTTGTGATTTGAATATCTCCATTCTTGAGTAACAGTTCGCTGTGTCCAATTGTTTTGTGTCATGAGATGGAGTTCAAGTGCTATGGCTATTGTGGAAATAAATTGCTATGGAGAGGAAACAGAATGATTGACAGGTTACCTATCCTCCAGCTCATAGGCAAATACATAAAGGCACACTTGGCATTCCATCTTGGATAATTGCATCTCTGGTGTAGGTCTAAACTTGCATTTCAAAGCCTATGTGTTCACATATATATAAATTTATATCAACAATAACTGATCCAAAATTGTATTCAAATTACTACAACAATAACTGAATAATGAAGTACAAAGAATAAAGAATATACTGCACAGAAATCATCATACTATAGGTATGACTTCCCCCTTTTGCATTGCCAACAATCTACATCCCACCATATTGGTCGCTTTGCCTCGCTTGGGAGCCACGCTTAGGCAAGTAGGGGCTTTTAGTGAATGGGCTTTCTTTTGTGGCCTTCTTGACGGAGTAGGAGACACGAACAACTTCTTTCCAACCCCCTTTGTGGTTATCGCAAATTGGTTTCTCCTCCTCCGTAAACACGTGTCATTGGAGGGGTTAATGTCCACTGATATTCATCACTTAGAATACTACAAAGTTAATTCATGCATTACCTTAGAGCTAGTAGACTTGCGATAGTTTGTCGACCCTCCTTGTATGACCAATTCGTCATCCAAGTTGATCACTTTGACGTTTGGTCCCTCAGATGAGCCAACGTAGTCATTCCACGAGACTGATACCTCGGTCAGGCGAGTCATAGGGGTTAAAGGATGATCGTCTTCATCAGTTGCTCCGATCAAAATGGTAGTGTCCCTTTCTTGGTCACCATCGCCTGGATTAAGAGCTTGCTTTCCTTTTTTCCTCGAGCTTTAAGCTAGTATTGCATCCTGGAGGGGGTGTCTTGAGGACGATTTGCTTCTACCCCAGGCACGACACCCACGTATTGACCGTCCGGGTGCAGCCGCGTCGTAATTGCCTTCTCCATCACATGCATGGACTCCTTCATCAGGGTGCATAGCCGTTCCACCTCTGTTTGTCTTGATGAAATCCTCTGCAAACATATTTCGTTAATGTCACTATAGAACGACTTAATGAGGTTAATTTATTAAATATTGGATGTGGTGAACAAAGTTAGGGTTTACAATTTTCACCTCCGTTGCATCGAAGACCCTATGTAGAGTACTCGTCATTGACACCATCTAGCGATGTAGTCTGGACTCTTCAGTGCTTGACATCCCCTATTAATATATATTTCAAGAGTTAAATATTACACATAATGACAAATACGTAACTCTATTGCATGGAGTGCATTCTTACAGTAAAAGAGATAAGGGTTGGGGGTGTATCATTTGATAAGATACTGCCCATGGCATGGTCCTGGACCTCGCTGATGGGATCTCTACAAAATGACACCGGTAGAAGTTTGTCCATTGGATGAGAAAATGGGGTGGATGGGGACGATAATGTTTAGAGATGATAAAGCGAGTGTCCAACCCGCAAGCCGTTAAAATGTCGTCGACATTCATCCTCGGAGATTCGAAGATAGTCTTCTCCATGAGTCAGTTTTTCTCGGCAAGGCAAACTCAGATTCATGTAAGTCGTCTTGGGTAAGGACAATGTACAAGCAATTTTAATCGGAGACATGTATTCAAAAAAAGGACGCATGTTTCCATGCACATTGCGTGTAGTCAGTTCATGGTCGCCTCTAAACTAGACCTTCTATGTAAATGGTGGTTAAGGGCATGTCAAGTCGAGGGCTAACAAGATGAATCAAATTATCCTAACTAGCCCCTCCAACTTTGACCCTAATTACACTTGAGTTGGGCTACGAAAGTGGGCATTGATGGTTAGCTGCATCCCTTCGTAATCTTCATGGAGGTCTCAAGCCACTGTGTCACTCTGAACGAGAGACTACAACCCTGATATTCCCACTACCGCCATTGCGCACTGCCTTGTTTTAGCATGATAGACATAAAGTTCTCGATTGGCAACCATCGCAAAGGTAACAATAAAATAAAATATATAAAAATGTACTTCTCAAGGAAACTAAAAAAAAAAAATTCACACAAAATTGTATCCTACACTCTAAGTGTAGGGCAAAAAAGAAATTTAAAAGGCAAAGCGATATAATATGGAAAATGATCCAGGTAAAACTAACTTACCAAATGCCTTGAAGGAATCTACCAGCGATTTGGTCAACTTGCCAAGTTATTTCTGAATTTACTAAATACTTGACAATGAATCTAATTATTTTGTAAGTTAAGATTCAGTGACATGCAAGCTTGGTTGAGAAGTAAGTGTGCCTCTTTAGACAATAATCATTTATGGTGGAAAAAAGAAATATTAAACTGCCAAAGCAATATAATATGAATAATGATCCACGCAAAAACGCCAAATAGAGGCACTGGTAAAATTGAAAATGACTTTTGTTTAAATTTATTTGCCCGCGTTTGTGCTTAATTGTCCAGTTTCAAAAGATCTCATTATCGATCTAATCGAATTTTAATAGGTCCTAAAGCTAGTGAATTCTTTAAAAATGCTGATAAATTCTTCAAAAACGTTGATAAATTTGGTCAAAACACTGGTAAATTCATTCAAGTTGCTAGTAATTTTCCCTTTTTCCCCTATGTGTGGTCGTTTTTAATTATCTTTTATTTTAATTTTTTAACCTCAATTATAATACTTTCATCTACTTGTACCGTAAAGCAATAGTTCTTATTATTATTATTATTATTATTCATATCACATCAAATGGATATAATCTTCTTTTTCTTTATATTTCTTTTACATCACAATGTTTTTTATTTTCTCTTTCCTATTGTTCATTACTAATTATCTTTTTATGTTTTTCAAATACATATTTATAAGTTATGTAATTTTGTTATTTTTCTTATTTTTCTACTTCATCAATAGACTAATTCCCAAGTTTATAGTCAGGGACTATTTAATATATGATAGGATAAGAATTATTTGTATAATATTTGACAGTATAAAACTTAATTGTATATGGTAAGATAAAATTTTCGTAAAGTACAATATTTGTTATATTATTGTATAAGATACTAAATTACATAAAATAATATTATCATTTCACTGTACCGAATAATTATAATAAAAAGCAAAAGCATAATAAAAAAAGTATGATAAAAAGAGAAAATTTTATTAATTGAAAATTAACAAATAAATATTATTACTTGAATAAATTTTATTTTTATATTAATTATATTAAATTTTTAACCCTCTTGTATAACATGCAATTACAGTTTATATTCAATAATAATTATTTATAATTCTCTTTCAAATATATATAGAAGTAGAAAATAAAATAAAATGGGCATATTCAAATTAAATTTCTTTCAAATTTAAAATAACAACCCTGCAAATAACCTAACCTAAAATTTTAAAATATAAAACATGAGTTGTAATTGTTATAAAAACATGACTTTTAATTCCACCATCTTGTTACCTCAATATATTGCCAAGGCCTAATGATAAGAAAGAACAAAGCAAATTAAATCACTTATTATGAATAACAGTTCTTTTGGTACATTGTATAAGGTTTGATTGTATAAACTAATATACAATTTATTATGATATTATTATAACCCTAAACCCTAAACATTTGGTTATACATTGAATTGGCTAAAATTGTGTTTAAAACTGCACCATTGCCTCCAAAATCCAAGGACCTTATGCATATATCCTATTTTGGTTCAAACATTACAATAATCATCCTTACTCAATTGCCAAACTATTACTCAATGCCTTTTGATGTAAAATTCCTTAATAAGTTGATGGCCACATTTATTTCAAAGATTTTTCTATCCTTATTACCGTAAAAGATACAAATATAAAATGACAAGTACGAATTAATTACCAGCCTTGTAAAAGTTAACATAGGAATAATTATAAGAACTATTTTTATAATAACATACCATACTAGCGGTAGATACAAGAATACCAATAGTCAATATAGCACATTCACCACATTAACCAACATCACAGGCCCCCCAAAAAACAAAAAGAGAGAAAGCGCAAAATACATGGATTCCCAACCAAAGCCATCGACGCCAAAACTACCTCAAGACTGGTCATATCACTTGATGTCAACTTCAAACACATTTACCTCATCCCCCAGAACCTTTGTAATTGTAAGCAAGTCATATCGACAGAATTTGTATCTCCTAGCCATGATCTCCCACCCTCTCCCTCCAACCTTCGTATGTCTCGGTGTGATGACCTCAAGTTTGCAAACATAGTGTCTTTGGTCATGGGAGACAACAAGCACCACTCTCTTATGCTCTGTGTTCACATGACGAGTGACAAACTCAATTGGCTAACGCTGCACATGATGAACAAGAAATTAAACAAAAAAAAAAAATCCCTACAGTAAGTAAGATCAAAAGAAGAATAGTCAAAGCATCAATAGACAAACATTAGAAACCAATGTTTACAACTTGGCTACAGCCAATTACTCCATAGCCATCAATCATCAGTTCACATGACGGTGGTCGGTCCAAATCCCAATCATCGGTTGTGCTTCCCATTGATGACATAGGGCTTCAAGGAGGAGCGGTGATGGAGGGGCTTCAGGGGTTGCTCATGGTCGACTGACCTTTCATTGCCACTGTACTTCACAGGAGGAGGAGAAGGATGGCGCTAAACAGTCACCAGGGAAGGGGATGGGATTTATGATTAGTGGTGCAGCGAGCATCTCCTTTTGAAGTCCATCTTGTTAGTGGTTCCATGGCATGCGAATTGTAGTCTACAGTTTTATTGCATGGGTAAGACACACCTGTTCAGTTTTCCATGCAAATGATGACCACCTTTTATAAATATCTTATTTGGAAAACAAATAAATTTTTCATAAATTTTTTTTCTTTTTCTTAAAATATTTCTTGGTTTTTAAAAAAATAAAATTTAGTCAAAATTATTGCACACCAGAGTATTGTTAACTTCTATGAAACATATTTTATTCACAAAACAAAATAGTAGTACCACTTTTTTTTATTTTTTGCCCTTTCTTTGTCCACACATTCATAATTAATCTTTTAAATAAAAAAACATTTGTTTAAGATAACATTACTTTTTATAATCTTTAAAATTTTGAAATTATATAATATCCCACTATATTGAAATTATAAAATAATTAATAATTCCCAAATTATGGCAATAATTCCGTCATGGTAAAAACGCTGGTCAATTTGTGCAAGGCGCTAGTAATTTCCCCTCTTATGCATGCATCCTTTTTAACCCTCTTGCATGGAAAATCTTCTTCACTTTGTTAAATTCTTTTGTTTCTTCCCCATAATGATTATTGATTAAAAGCACGCTTCATGAACCCAGCTTGCATGCCCCTGAGTCTGAATCTTAATCTCCGAATAGGCAGGGGACGCTGGTAAATTCTTCAAAAATGCTGGTCAATTCGTGCAAGGTGCTGGTAATTTCCCGTCTTATGCATGCATCCTTTTTAACCCTCTTGCATGGAAAATTTTCTTCACTTTGTTAAATTTTTTTGTTTCTTCCCCATAATGATTATTGACTAAAAGCACATTTTAATGGACCAAGCTAAAATGCCCTTGAATCTTATTCCCTAATTAATCTAATTTAAAATTCCTTTTTTAGATGCGGGTAAATTATTGGAAAACGCTGGTAAATTTGCTGAAAACGCTGGTAAATTTTCTTAAAATGCTGGTAAATTCATGATAGTTCATTGGTGATTGTCCTTATTTGGATTCTTTTTTCTGCTTATTCAGTTTTTTTCCCCCACGAATATTGGATAAGTGCAACAAAATCAATAAATGAAACATATCAGTAAAATGCTATTCCCCAAGGCTTAAAATATTTCTTATAGTTCATGAGATTGCTAAATTCATTCCAAAAGTTGTTGGCAATTTTTCTATTAAATTTCATATTAGGAGCCAGAGTGGATCCTCAATTGGGACTAATTTAGTGAGCAAGGCGATCTCCAGTATTTAAAGCAAAGGTTGATAGTCATTCTCCAGTAGATGAGTTGCAGTCTTGAAGTGCCAACAAGTATCATGACCAGTGGTATCCAGGGCCTCAAAACTTTACTAATATGCTTGCAAAGACTCCTTTGGCTCAGCTAAGAGCATAAGACACTACCAACTGATCGCATAATTTTGGCGAAGGAGATGAGCAACCTAGACACAAGGAACAATTATCAATGCAAAACTTCATGCACCATTGTAAAAAAGTGAACGCTACACAAGCTGCAAATAACATTTTTCATACAATTTGAGTTGCAGAACATATCAGCAGACTACATGAACCAAAATAATGAAAAAGAAGTAGGAACTACATTGTTTACTAAGAAAGGGAGAATTTCCATATACTCACCATGCAAGGCTGACCTACACAACTATTAGACTCCCAATATCTCTTCATCTTGAGCAAAAGTTGTTGAAGGTTTGTTCAATCTGCTCTGGATAATATTCAAGCACTCAGCTTTTCAAAACATCGAGATTTATTCTTCTCCATTAAGTTAAGATCAGGAGCATCAGGTCTGGGCCAGCCAGCTTCGACAACCATTCATCTTCAAAAGCACCCTAAAACAAAGGATGACAATCCATGTGCACCTATTTTCACTTTCGCTTAAGATCCCTTACGGTGTAAGGAGTTCTTCCATGTGGCCCAGTCTTCCACTTTCTCTGAAATTTCTTAACCCGGCTTGCAACATTTGATTTCATTTTGTCGGTTGTCTGATCCTGATCTCCAACTTCTTTACCAGTCACTCCTGTTAAAGTAAACCATAGAGATATACAATTGGCAAGTGTATGCACATCATCTTATATTAGATTAATTCATAATTATTGATGTTAACAGCCTTTGTTCATAAATTTATAATTATGCACAAACCTGTCACATTCTCTGGATCTTCTTCACCGGTGCAAGAATCCACTACATTCGGAGTTTTAGCCGAAGGAGATGATACTTTGCCATGTGATGCACTCGAAAATAGTGCATCAACTTTTATGCATGTAACACTCCCCGCTTCTTGCCTCATTACTATCATCCAGGACCCAACGCGTGAGTAGCTCATGTTGAATGTGATTAATATCAGTCTGTGGCCATTACATATTTAAAATTACACAACATTATGGCAATATAATATAATCACAACATATAGAGAAAACAAAAGGAAACTGACCTCAGACTAAGGAGGTATGGTATGCCCTCCATATGTCTTAACACTATCCCACATCTCTATATATTTGATGGTGTTAAACACCACAGTCATTTCTTTAAGATAAACACAGAAGAAGCCACAACAAATTAACAAATTGAGGACGAATATTCAACTAAGATTAATAGACAAAACCAATCAGCCCTTCCCCATTATGCTGCGATGGCACCTTGACTATCTCAATTTTTAGATAATCACAACTGGAGAATGTCGATTCCAACCATGGCATTATAACCTTAAATTGATAAACTTGCAAAATTGAGATACCAGTAACACTCATAAATTTCAATAAACAACAAAGACCTCAAATTTACTAGGTAGTAAATTTAATTTTTCATATCACTAGCTGGTCAAGCTTAACCTTGTCACCCCTATGAGATTGTGGCAGGGAATCCAGCACATACAATGTCCTTGTATCTCTAATTAAAGCATAGTACCACCAATGGCCTGCAAATATAGCTGGCACAAGGATCTGCAACAACAATATAAGGTTTGCAAAACCATGATGTCATTAAGAATGTGTATGGGAATATATCTTGAAGGGAAAGGGATGGAAAGGAATGAATTTGGGAGTTTTCTCCATGTTTGGGAGTGCAATGCCAAGTCGAGGAAAGCAAAGGCTTTTAGGGAAGCATAACATGCTACAATGATTGAAATTAAATATCATATTGCAAGTGCTGAAGTTAGAATCAAAAAATGGAAAATGTGCCGGAATATCACTTGAAAGCTGCAGATGCCCTTTCTTGAATTCTCCAAGTCTTTTTACAAGCTCGTCCTGCGATAACAAAAAAATAACAACCTTAGTCTTTTCATGTAGGAATTTAATTCATAGATTTATATTGAAATTGTGCAAGTAAGTCAGTACTCACCATGAAATAGGATGAAAGACAAAACCGAGACCTCGACATTCGTACATTGTCATTGTTAAGGAGGGTACTTGCAAAGGAAACAAGCTGGGCATAACAAGAAAATATAAGGTCATGAGGTAATTTTAGGCATTTGTAAAATTAACAGGAAAATATTAGTATTGTTGAGATTTACTACATGATTGCCGACTCCACTCTCCAAAGCCAACATCACCGCATCGCAACACTAAAAAAAAATATGCCCAAACAAATAGTGCCCTGAAAAGACCCAAAGGTAAATATAAAGTCAAAAGACCGTAAACACTAAATATATAGTCAAATATTCAACTTTAGTTTTAAGTGACTACAAATGAGTAGATTTTGATACAAAAGGATGAAAATATATCCCTACTCGGTTCGAGGACCAAACTGATAGGAATGCACTTCACTTTGCTTCCCAATGCAATAGTCATATAATGTTTCAAGCATGTTTTCTCGTTCACTCACACCGATCGTAACAAGCTATCCATTGACAATGCCTTCCCTATCTTCATCTTCTTCGCCTTTCTAGCACCATGCTACCCTCGACCTCGTTGGCATCCATGGTACCTTCATCAACCTCCCTGGCATCCATGGTGCCTTCATCGTCCTCCCTGGCATCCATGGTGATGCCTTCACCCTCCTCCCTGGCATCCATGCTGCCTTCATCATCCTCCCTAGAATCTATGGCACCTTCACCATCCTCCCTGGCATACATGGGGCCTTCACCGTCCGCCCAGGCATCCATGGTACCTTCACCGTCCTCTCAAGCAACCACAGTGCCTTCAGCGTCCTCCCGGGCATCCACAGTGCCTTCATCGACCTCCCTGGCATCCACAACGCCTTCATCGCCGTCCCTAGCATCCATGGCACCGTCACCATCATCCCTGGCATCCATGGTGCCTTCATCGTCGTCCCTGGCATCCATGGTGCCTTCGGTGTCATCCCTGGCAACCATGGTGCCTTCATTGTCCTCTTTATCATCCATGATGTAGTCATCATCCTCCTTGGCATCCATAATGATTTCTGATTTTTTGACGCTTGGTCTTTTCGGTATTCGTTGTTTGGGCTTGTTGCAGTCATCAAACTCATGAGCCAGAATATGGTCATCTACTGACTTCCACATATTTAGCTGCTCCCGAACCTTCTGCTCCATAAACTGCATATGCCAATTTATTCAAAAGTTAGTTAATTAATTAACTACTTAATTTGACAAAATGGCTTCACCAATGCACCTAGTTTTGTTACATATACATAAATGAATGCACTAATCAGAATCAGACCCAGGTGCATTGTTCAATACCTCACTCTTGTAGATGGTATGGAGTTCAAGCTCTTCAAAAATGTCATCTTCATCATTGACACGATTCAGTAATCCCTATCACAGAACTGTGAACATAATCAACTATTATTTGGGTAATCAGGTTGATGAATCATAACTCCAATCTATATGATCTCATCAACTATTATTTTAATATTTAACTTCACATATAAACCTTAGTCATAGACTTAATTTAAATGGTATTGAGCCCAATGTACTTATTCATTGTTCTTTTCCTCCCGAATCCGCGACTCTACCATACCATCATCCCAGTATTTAACCAATGGAAGCTCTATACTTGGTGGGATCACAGTCAATGGTTGACCATGGAAATACATGATTTGTGTAGTGCCAAAACATTATTAAGATCGATATATCTATATGAACAAGCCATACTCAAGTCATTACAAAGGTGTTGAATTACATACCATCAGGCAAAAAAGGTAGCCTCTAATGCTCTTAGTCTTTCCCTTCTTCGTCTTCTTGAATGCTTCAATTTACTTTACAAGCCAATCAAATATGAATTCGCTCCAGTTATAGTTCCGCGAATTCTGCACATCAACAATGGCCCCCAACAACTTTGGGCTAGGTGCCATATCTAAGGTTAGGCCCAAGAAACATGACAACGCATATAATAAATATGCTCTTCTAAATTGATCGTCAGTTCTCCCATTAGCAATCATTGCTTCAAGCTGACTACATTTGATGCCTTTAAAATTCATCACTAGCAATTTTTGCTCATCATTGAAAGACTTTGGAATAGGCAACCCTATTACATCCAAAGTATTAGAATTGTCAAATCCATAAATTTTAAATATGAACAAGTAACAGAAAATTATCATTTCATCCAAATAGCAATAAATTCATCATATTAACTCAAAAGGGGAAAAAAAATAATGCCATAGAGGTTTAATTGGTAGGAAAAAATTACCATTATCCGGTTGCCCAAGGGCCATGCCAACATCATGGTAGGTAATGGGGATATTGTGTCCCTTAACAACCATTACGTGCCGCCGCAAGTCAAAAGATTTCACAAGCCTTAGGCACAATATGCGATTGAGGGACTTGCATCTAAGATCCAACAATCCTCCAAACCTTATATCCACAACAGTCTTGGCTTGCTCTTCTGTCAACTTTGCATGCAAACTATGCAATTGACTAGGCGAGCACCACGTGAGGAGCACAGCCTTCATTTAGCATGCATTACAAAGAGTACATCAGTCCTCAAACATCACTATGGATGAAAGAGAAAAGTCTAACCAATAATGAGATAATGAGATAGGGAGTTAAAATGCAAACTTGCTTTCTAGACCTTTTATCCACACCAAAATAGAAGCACACGGCCAACACAGTGATTCATTTTATTGTACTAGTCAAATTTAAATTATTTGTTACTCAAACACATACCTTCCCTGATTTCTTCTTAGCCTGCTTCATCTTCTTTCCTACAAAATCCTCAGCAAGGGAACTACCTAGATTAGTAGAATTACACATAAAATATTGTGATGAACAAAACAAATCAAAGTTTAGTAATTAAATTCAACTATAAAGTAAATTAGCTACTATCACCGTCCTTAAGTTGAGGAAAATCAAGTTCCAAATCTCGCATGAGTTCTTTTACGTGCAAATCTCTTAATTGCATAAATATCAAAGGTCTAGATAAATGATGGACCATATATAGTGACAAAAATAGGTAAAATTCTGATCAACCTCGCTTGCTAACATTTACTTTACAAAAAAGAATGTTGATCATAGCATGACACACGTTTGTCTGTTTGCCTCCACCCCATTTAGATTTATAATACTTTATCACAGCAAATTCGGATTGTAGTACCTACAAAGCATATTTAATCTCTTTCTCAGTTTTTAGAAAGGGCACCCTCCAATGAAATTTAATTGAATATTTCAAGTGTAGCATGTATCCATGAGCTATGCCAATCATTCTAACACACAATACCAACACAATTTCATTTCCATTGCAACAAATCTACAAGCCGACTCAACCTAAAGCGTTCCCAACTTTCTCATTATTTTCCTTTTAATGTTGAGTATAAAGAGACTCCAAAGATACCATGTTCAACACCTCTGTCCCACCTATTTCAAAACAATTTTTAGGCCTTATATGTTAAATTCGCTCATTTAGGTTCCCCTAGCCAATAATTGTTGCAAATTTCAACAACATAAGAAAGATATAGACAATTATCAGTGCTTCCTAAGAATTTCGAGGGTCTTATGAAACCTTCGAAATTTGTTTCTATCTAATATGACTTATGTTAAATTTATTGACTAAAGGAAACATTTAGCATATCACAAAATCTTATTCTTGATAAAATAATATTTTCAAGAGTTCATAATACACAAGTAAATTCTTTCCAAGCGTTGGTAAGTTTTAGCAAATTGTTGGTAAGTTTTAATGCTGGTAAATTTCTCTAGTTTCCTATTTCTATTTTTTTCTCCTTCTCAAATATTACAACAATTGCACCTAAATCAATAAATTATCATCTCTCATTATTCACAAAATCAGGTTTTCAATAGGTCCTATTACGCTGGTAAATTCTTGCAAAACGCTGGTAAATTTGTTTACTTGCATTTTAAAGAATTCATGGACGCTAGTAAATTCTTAGGAAACTTTGGTAAATTCTTAAAAAAATGCTGGTAAATTTGATCCATATGCTGGTAAAGTGCATACAAGCAACACGCTGGTAAATCTTTTCTATAGTTCCACAATAAAGTAGCAAATAGAGGAAGTTACCAACTTATTGCATATGCTTACCAGCGTTATGCAACAAAGTTACCACCATTCATACAAATTTACCAGCGTCAGTTCAGAGGTGGAATCTATGAAATGTACTACTATTTAATAATGATCAAAGCCTAAACTCATACGAACACAACTGCAAACACCTACACTTCACCATTGACAAATCAGATTTTCAATAGGTCCTATTACACTAGTAAATTCTTAGCAAACGCTAGTAAATTCTTGCAAAACGCTGGTAAATTTGTTTACTTGCATTTTAGAGAATTCATGGACGCTGGTAAATTCTTAGGAAACTCTAGTAAATTCTTAACAAAATGCTGGTAAATTTGATCCATACGCTGGTAAAGTGCATACAAGCAACAAGCTAGTAAATCTTTTCTATGGTTCCACAATAAAGCAACAAACAGAGGAAGTTACTAGCGTATTGTATATACTTACCAGCGTTATGCAACAAAGTTACCAGCATTCCTATGAATTTGCCAGCATAAGTTTAGAGGTGGAGTCCGTGAAATGTACTATTATTTAATAATGACCGAAGCCTAAACTCATATGATCACAACCGCAAACACTTACGGTTCACCATTGACAAGGACTTATACACAAAGACATGAATGTTGTGATTGTACCTGAGACAGAGTAATGGACTGCCTTTGGGGCTAACAAGTGACAAGAAATGGGTGGTCAATGAGATAGGAATATTGATAGTGTGGAGATGAGTACTTGATGACAAAAGATGAAGAAATTCTTGAAGAAGGGGAAGTAGTTCTTGAGCAGCGTAGGCAAGGGGACGCTGTTGAATGGGTGATTAGGGTTGGATGAAGTGGGGGTGGAAGCAGGGTGGTTGGCGCCGACGTGGGGGGTTGGAAGCGAGGTTTGCCGCAGCGTTTGGTTTAGTTTCTTCATTTTCGAATTTTTTACGTTTCATTCATTTACTATCTTACTATTTTACTTTACCATAGTAATTGCTCAAAACCAGAAGCTGTGTTCCCTCAATTGTTGACAGCCTCCGATTAGCACTAACTCAAACTAGCACTGTAGATCCAACTTAAGGTGTACGTACACCCGTAGTGCATGGAAAACTAGGGTGCGTGTTAGAAACCGCCGATCGCGTAGGAGTACCAATAAAAAGGTTTTGAAACTTGAAAAAAAAATTACAATTTAAAAGAAGTTAGAGAAAGAAGAGAAAAAAGGAAAATTAAAAAAATATAAACAAATAAGGTGGTCAATGCTCCCAAACTAAGTATGTGTTCATATTAGCTTATTTTGAATATAAAATAGTTTAAAAGAAAATAAATTTAAAATAGTATTTTTAGAAAATTAATAAAATCATTCTCCAAGAAAGAACCCGTTAACAAACATGCTGTAAACGTTCAAATTAAAACTCTTTATCCACCTTTGGCACTTTCTAACCCAAAATAGAAAATTCATGGAATTGTAAAAGATGTGAAGCTCAATAAAAGGTTCAAATATATTTCAAATGTTTCCATTTTTTTTCTTTTGAATATATTAAGCAATAAAATTTGAATTTATGACTTTATACGAACTATTTAAATCATTCACCACAAACCTACTCCTATTTCTCGCACTTTTTTTGGGTTAAGTTCTTATTTTCACACTTTAGTTTAATTTTCACCAAAAAAATGTTATTTTCTTTTCAAGAATTACCAAGAAGTTAGATGATAATTAATTAAAGGACGCTAGCCACTTTTTTATTTTTTAGGTCGTAATGTAATTAAATATACTTGAATACATGTTATGGTATGTAAATCATTTTTAATATCAAAAAATATAACATATAAATCATTTTGAACTCTAAACTAATGAAAACCTAAATTCTAAACTCTAATTTACATTATCAATCAATAGAATCTATATTACTACATAAAAGAACGGCAGAAATAAGAAGAAAAAAAACCCTAGTATATGAAAGAGGTGGGTTATTTTAACTTTTCTATTGATCATATTTCATTTTCCACTATTATCATTTCTTGTTATATCTTCTATCTTTTAATTTTTGGCAAATCACATAATTGGTTTTTTCTCGTCTACTTAATTTTCTTAAGCAATCACAAGCCTTTTTATTAAATTCCAAATAAAAGTTATTGAATTTCTGCAATATTCTGAATAGAGTATTTTTCCATCCATTAAACAAAAGACGTTCATCTGTATTTATTAACACGTACACTTCAAATTATCACTTGTCACTAAAAGCTTTGGACAAAATATTTTTGCTCTTTTTAATAAGACCCTTTTTTGTTATTTTGTATTTGTATTAATTGACATATTTATTAAATCAAAAGAAGTCAAAAAAAAAAAAAATCAAAGATTACGACTGTTTTTTAATCAACATGTCCTCTTCTAAGTTAATAATTAACGACAATCCACTTGTCCTACTTAGCGTTTTGTTTGGTTCGTTGACTTATTTGTACGCGCATGATCAATGTTTGAGTCCTCTAAGTTTCGAAACCCAAACACCACCATCACACTAAGCTTCCTTCTAAGCTCTCATGGCTCTGCAAGCTTCCCACTCATCTTCTTCTTCTTCTTCTTCTTCTTCTTCTTCTTCCTTTTCTTCCTTCCGGGAGTGGGAATATGATGTGTTCCTCAACTTCAGAGGTATTGATACTCGCCATGGTTTCACAGGCCATCTTTACAAAGCTCTATGTGACAAGGGAATCCATGCCTTTATGGATTTTGAGGATGTTCATAGAGGGAATGATATCTCAGTAACACTTCTCAAGGCAATTGAAGCGTCCAGGGCTGCCATCCTTGTGTTCTCTAAGAACTATGCTGATTCTTCTTATTGCTTAAATGAACTTGTCAAGATCATGGAATGCTCTCAATGTCAGGGCCAGTTTGTTTTGCCGGTCTTTTATAACGTGGATCCTTGTGACGTGCGGCATCAAAGAGGTAGTTATGGGGAAGCATTGGCTAAGCGCGAGGAGAGGTTCAAGGATGACGAGGATAAAGTGAAGAAATGGAGGGCCGCTTTGCGGCACGCAGCTGACTTATCTGGTTTGCATTTCAAAGGGTACTTTACAATATTTTGTTTCTTTGTTTTTTATTTGTCCAATTATTAAAAGTTGAATTATAATAAATAAG